>CM053784.1:571525368-572125368 GCA_028749045.1 Cupressus sempervirens | reverse complement strand
CCATAAATAAAAATACTTTCAACTAAATCAATCTAGACTGTTTAAGTTATTGATTAACTTCCATATTCACCACTTTATCCCGATGTAACCTGAAGTAACTTCCATATCCACCACTTATCCCAATGTAACCGGATATTTAGAGTGCACAATTTGATGTGTCAAACTTATAATTATTCATCTTGAGTGCCATTATTTTGAACCCTAAAAAATGGATGAAAATGTCAAATGTTACACTTATTATGAGGAGTCACGTAGTTGTCCACCTCTTTATGTACGATAGCTGATTTTTAATATTTTATTTTTCAGTCGATACACTATTTGTGGGAACTTTGTTCGCGGAAATTAAATTTTTGACAGAAAAGGTGTCAGTTGACTGGAAGTTGTTAGTTTGATCGAAAATTTGTAAATCCTTCTTGTTAATTATTTACCGGCCAATTTTTATCTCAGTCCACTTTTAACTCTTGTTTTAACATTTATTAGTTGTTATCTCCACTTTTAACTTTTTTTTTTCTTTTTCTATTTATATAGCCGATAGGCTATTTGTCATAACTTTGTTCTTAGAAATTAATTTTTTGATGGAAAAGTTGTTAGTTTGGCTGGAAGGTTTTGCATATGGGATTGCAAGCTTTGGGCTTAACCATGGAGAAAACTCTATAGTTAAGTGTGCTTAGTTTGGAATAGTATTGGGATGGGTGATCTCTCGGGAAGTCTCAGTGCTTCAACCCTGTGAGCATCACCTAGATCCAATGAGTGCTAAGTTTTCCATTTATTCTCATGAGAGATGTATTCATGTTGAATCACTGCTCATGAAACATGGGTCAATGAGTTTAATTCAAAATCACACAGTTAAATCCTGATAACAATATCACAATTTGACTTGCTATGGAAATTATCTCCTACTTATCAATTGATGAGCTTAAGGGGATTTTTAATGAATGGTTCATGAGGCACAACACTTGGTGAAGGTTTTGCAAATGGGGTTGCAAGCTTTGGGTTTAACCATGGAGGAAACTTTGTAGTTAAGCACGCTCAAGCTAGAGTAGTACTGGGATGGGTGACCTCATGGGAAGTCCTAGTACTTCACCGCTGTGAGCATCACCTAGATCCAATGAGTGCTAAGTGTTCATCAGAGATGGATTCATGTTGAATCACTAGTCATGAAACATGGGTTAATGAGTTTGATTCAAAATCACAGAGTTAAATCCTCGTAGCAATATCACAATTTGATGTGCTATGGAAATAATCTCCTACTTATCAATTCCTTCTCGTTAATTATTTACTGGCCAGTTTTTAAATTTTTATCTCGCTCCACTTTTAACTCTTGTTAAATTGATATTTATTAGTTGCTCTGTCCACTTTTAACTATTGTTTTTCTTTTTCTATTTATTTTTAAAAAAATTAGTTGTGATCTCCACATTAACTCATGTTGTGATATATGTATTTATTTAACTTTTGACTTTTAAAATTGATTTAGATTTTAGTTTTTAAATTATTTTAATTTATTTTTTTATATTAGTTTAGTTTTTTTGAAATATTGTTTTTTAGTTTCTATAATTTTTTTAGTCAATAGAATATTTGTTAGATGTTGCTATTTTTTCATATTCTATTTCTCTTATAAATTTTTCATAATACTTTTTTTGATGAAGTTTTTAAAAATAATTTTTTTTCTTCATATTTGATAATTTGAATTTAAATAAATAATATTTATTAATCTATTTGAAAGATTTTAATAAATGTTACGTTATTTAAATTGAACACTATTAATAATCTAATCTGTTCACATAAGATTATATTTTAAATCTCCACTTTTAACTATCACTTTTCTTTTCCTATTTATTTAAAAAAAAATCTCCACTTTAACTCATGTTGCAACCTCTATTTATTAAACTTTTGATTTTTAAAATTGATTTAGGTTTTAGTTTTTAAATTATTTAAATTAATTTTTTATATTAGTTTACTTTTTTTTTTTAAATGTTATTTTTTAGTTTCTATAATTTATTTAGTCTCGTTATTTTTTCATTTTTTTTTTTGTATTTCTCTTATTATTTTTTCATAATAGTTTTTTTGATTGGATTTTTTAAATTTTTTTTCACATTTGATAAATTAAATTTAAATAAATAATATTTATTAATCTATTTAAAATATTTTAGTAAATATTATGTTATTCAAATTGAAAATTATTAATAATCTAATTTGCTCACATAAGATCATATTTTAAAAAATAATTTTATTATCGAGCACTTATCGGCTTATCGTGGTAAGCACAAAAGCATGCAACTGCTAGTTTTAATTATATTATACAATGAGTTTATGATAGGCACTAAATAGTTAACTAAAAATAACTAGCAATTATGCATGTGCAAGAAGTGTGTTGTTTTGTGAAAACAATTATTCACATAAATTTTTAGGTTAGTAGCTGATTCAAATTTTTAGGTTATGCATGTCGTGCTCACTAAGTGAGTAAGCATCCACAACATTAGGTTAGTATTCATCAAACAAAATCATGTAATGCATTCACCTTACATCTAACTCATCATCATTTAAATCATCATAAAGTATAACGACATCCGCATATAACACCATCAATGTATTCATTAACATTTAATCATCATTATGCATCTAAATGTTTGCAAAAGTTGACATTTTTACATCAAAATGTATCATTTAGCTCAAAATTAACAACATATATTTACCAATTTAATAAGAAGATGAACAATAGAAGGCCACACAGTCTAATGCATCAAGCAACATTGACCTAGAGTTCTACATCCAATACACAATAAAAAAATCCCAACCAAACCCATTGATCAATTGTCTAAGTCGAATACATAATGACCAAACCTATGTCACACAATATATCAACTAGGAGTCCAAAATAGATAACTCAAAATGACCAACTCATTGGTCAATGTTTATCGGTTGAGTTGAGTAAGTTAATTATGCCAACAACTTCCTATAAACTAGGAATCACAATATCAACTTCTCATAGAGTATAACTATGGCAAAAACCATATTTCCATATACATACAACCTAGGCCAAGCTGATTATGTATCTTTATATTGATTTTCAACCTATATGTCAAAATTATAGATACCACAATGATATGTTTCATATTTTGAGTATTGGCTAAACTGTCAAACATAACATGTCATCTCAAGACTATGACATAAATAAATACACTCAAGAAGTTGACCTACATGCCAAACTTCATTCCATCATATGCTTACATCAAGTATAATCTTAAAGTTTCATACCTTAATGAGCATCATAGAAAATGTCAACCTACACGTCAGACATGGAACAATAAGTACATCATACAAGTACAATATGTAATGTGATCTACTCAAATTTAGTAAATCATTTGGGTATGCCCACTAGTCACATGTAATCATTAGTAGAGCCACTTTCTCATTTGTGTGACCTTGGCCCTCAAATTGATCTCATCACCATGGCAATATCTCAAGGAAATTTTAAGTCGTAGTTTTATTTAAGTGTGCTTAACCAACATATAAGCACATGATGTGATGTATGACCTACTCGTCATTCAATCATCACATAAAATATGGTTGCAGTGCTTTCCTACCCAACCATGAAGCCTTACACTTCCTTGGCATTCTACCTAAAACATAGAATACCCAACCCTGCAATGCCCAAATAATACAAAATGCACTTCCTTGGGATCCTACCTAACACGTAAAATTCCCAACCGAGCAATGCCCACATAGTACAAAAGGTACTCTCTTTGGGATCCTACCTAACACACATAATTCCCAACATGGCAACACCTAATAATGCAAAAAAATAAAAGGAGGTATCTAGTGCAGCCATGAAACATACTACTTCCCACATATGTCCAAGTAGCCCTAATCATGGACGTGGCAGGGAGATAGAACATGGGCAAGCATATCGAATAAACATATGCACATAGCTTTGGCCAAAGCATTTTTTGTACTAGTGTTACACTGGTAGGTAGAGTGAAAAAGGAAAGCATCACTTCTAACCCCTCCTTACCTATCCAAATTCGAAACCCACGCTGGAAGGTAAGATTTTAAAAATAATAATAAAATAAAATACATTAATGAAAAAGGAAGAATGGCATGTTCTTCGTAATCTACTCCCTTAAACATCCTATCAATGTTCCACACTAAACATGATAGATGCCATCACCTCAAAACATAGGACTAACATCATAAAACACACACACCCTAGCCACTTCAAGATCAAAGAAATCTTGAAATCACTAGTAAATTTAGGCCTAAATTTTGATATGAAAAGGTCAAAATTTTGACGAGAGTAGGTCGAATAGGTGACTAAACTTGTCGTTGGTCTTTTTTAGTCATTTTTTGACACAGACATTTTGCATCAAAATTTTCACTTCATAAAGGTGGACTTACCAATGCAAATTTCGTCAATTTCTTTAGTCCAACCTAAACTATTATTTTCCCATTTGCGGGCATCGCTGGTCAAAATTTTGACGTAAACCGTGCCTAATTTGGCGTCAAAATTGTGACCAACACTCAATTTTCTACGCTGGTGCCATACAATTGACGTCAAAGTGAAAACATGTGTGTCAAAATTGAGACCAAAGATAGGTAGAAATTTTGACAAGCTATGCCAATTATTGTAAAAGCTTTGCTCTCGTAGGAGCCTTCTAAACTGCACAAAATTTGATTCTAAAGCATAATTGCTTGGTGCATGAGAGTCAGGGTATCATGTACATTTCTACCTCCACACCATTGTTTCATTCATCACATGATTTATTTCATACAAAACAATGGGAAGGAGGAAGAATTGTGCACGATATCCCGAGTCTCCACTGAGCAATTATGCTTTACAACTCAAATTTTGTTCAATTTAAAAGGCTCCTATGAGAGAAAAGGCTTTGCAATAATTTTGGCATAGCCTATCTAAATTTTGGTTCCTGTAGGCAAAAATAAAATTAGGAAAGAATTATTTATCAGGAATGAAAGCCAATAATTTCACTAACTAATCTCTATTTTTCAAATAGATAAACGTGACAAAAAAACTTACAGTCCCAATCACATATATAACTATAACTTTAACTATGTCTAAAACCAACATAATTTACAAATATCCACAATTCAAATATTATCCCTTGATGTTTTCTTTAATGCAAAGTTTTAAGTCAACTATCTTATCGCCCTAGATGTAAGACCAAATTGTCATTAGGCTAAAGACTGCAACAAGATTTACAAATGCAAGGAGAACTACCCAACCAAAGTAGAAAATGACATGAAAAGTTAACAATCTATCAATTGATGCCTCTAGATAAAATATTTCTAGCAATTGAACTGTACGTTATAGAAACAAAAAATTGCCTTAAAATTGACACCTCACTAGTTGTTCATTTGCATTTGTAATGGCTTCACAAAAGTTGAAAGCTTATGATTTGTCAAGAACAAAAAAGGCACTTGTAGTTCAGCTACATAAATAAAAGTAAAGTAGTTCAGTTGCACGGTGAGGGCAAGAGACTATCAATATCAATTGTGGAGTTGTAGATAGGTAAGTGATAAACATAAAAAGGTAGTACAAGGCACCATTTTCCATGTTCTAATATGATGAACTACCTCGGACTTGGTTCTAAACCTTGATTGCTTAATGTTGGATTTGATCCAGTGGTACCATTATCTAGAGGAGGTCCCACACCCCACTTTCTTCCTGATTCTGAAGGTGCTAATAGAGCATCTTTGCTAGTTGATCTCCCTTGCGAGCTCTCAACTGAAAGAGAATTCTTGATTGCAGAATGCCGAAGATAGTCACAATGTACCTATCAGCCGAAGATAGTCATGATGTGCCTATTGCTAATAGGAACATCATGACTATCTTTGACATTCTCCTATAGCTCTTGTGATTCTAATATTATAACATAAGGCTTTCTCTTCTTTTTTCGAGCATAAGGTTGTTGCTCGAAAAAAGAAGAGAAAGCCTCATGTCATAATATTTTAACATGATGCTTCCTCTTCTTTATAACATGAGGTTTCCTCTTCTTTTTTTGAGCATAAGGTTGATGCGGCCTTGTAATAAGAAATAAATGGGTTTAATTTCGATTATGTACAACACAAAGAAAACCAAAATGTAATAGTAATTTTTAATAGAAAATGAACTATATAAACTTATAAAGCTCATAATAATAATAGACCATAAACTTGGACAGATTTGTCATAGATTTCTAGGATGATTGGGGTGTACTTATCATCATGATTTAAATTTTGTAAGAGATTAGCATGTGTTATATCTAATATGGTATTTTCTTGCTAGGTTTCAAATTATTAATTTATATAATCTGTTAACCAATCCAAGTCTTCCTATTATCCCTATTTTGTTAAGTTAATCATGGCCTAATCTTTGCTTCAAAGCTGAAGTCTAAGATTTACTCTCATTTGTATTCAGCTTCCACTAATGCTTGTGAGATTCCTATTTTGTTGAACAACTACATTATAACTTTCCATTCATTATATCTTGTCCTTGTAGCTAAAAAAATGTCACTATTATTTTCTTCCCATTCCCTATATCTTATTCACATAGTAATGGAAATGCCATTCTTATTTTGAAATCTATGAATTAAAAAACAAAGTTCAAGGGAAACTAGCATATAATATGATGTCAAATGGGCATCTCAAAACTTGTATGAACAACGGTCTCATAAACATACCATGTTTCATCAAGAAGAGCTACAATTCCCCCTGGTTTCCACATATACAAAATACAGTTGTATTTAAGATCCTAGCCCTCAACTTCAAAAGTTTGAGCTCTAATAAACACAAATTTCTAACAAAGCACTACAAGTTAAATTGAGAAAGGGATCATTCATTCTAAAATATTTAGTCCATAAGATACTCAATTCTATAGAAAAAATTATTATTTGAAGTTATGAATAAGTGTTAACCCCACTGATTTACCTATACCCAAGATGTTTATTGAGAACCTTAATTAAAATGATATATTGTGTGTATGTTTAACTATGCAGTTTGCATCTACATCTAACTAGAAAAGGAAATGGATATCAAAAAAGACCTTTTCAATCAGATCCAAAACATCTTGATTGTCAACAAATTCAATGTAGCTCCAATCAATTTCTTCTCTTGTGTATTCATCCTGTTCCATCTAAAGACATGTTGCACAACATATACAAAAATCCATAGAAAAAAGTAAATATCATACACAACAAAATAATATTAAAATAGTTAAGCAAATATACCCTGAGCAAAGAGCAAAACCAAAATGTATAAAAAATATATTTCTTTCAAAAATTATGATAATTTAATAGATATGGAACTTTCTGACCTGATTGAAGTGTTGTTGTAGCTTCTCATTTGTAAGACTAATATAGAATAGTTCAAAACTACAATGAAGAAAAAAATAGGTTTTCCTTAGCTCACCAAAGAGTAATATGTAAACATTTTTTATTATGAAAGCTTTCAAATATAACTCGCTAAATTGAAGTGACTATAGCTACAAGACATGATTTAAAATATGCAGTCTAAGGTTGCAATGTTTATAATGACTATAGACAAAAATATAAATTAAAACAAGCAATATTATCATCAATTTTTTTAAATGTAGAATGAAATGGTTGTAAGTATGCATTTCTACCACATGCAAATGATTTTGAGATACAAATCTATGCAATCCAATCTCCCAAGGAATAGACACCACCACTTATCACCATCTTTGCCAAAACAAGATTTGTCATAAAGCAATATTAGAATAGTTACTAAAATGGTCATAAATTATGTTGTTATAGTAAAATAATACTTTAACTTAAGGAAAAAAACTATACAATATTAAAACATGACATCGTGCTTTAAAAACTTAAAAGGTACCTGTAACAAAGAACTTCATTTCGACTTGCTAATTGTTTGTCACTATTAACTATAAGCTTATCTTTAAAGTTGAGCTTCACTTTGTTTCAAGAATAGTTAAATATTCTCTACTAAATAGGGCCAACCACATGAAGGAAGAAGCTCATTCCCCCCCCCCCCCCCTAACATCACTCTAAATTCTCTATTAACATTTAATAACATTCATTCGTTCATCCATTTTTGAAATATAACATTCAACCATTATAATCACATGATAACATTCATTAACACATAAAATTCATTAGCACACATCATTCATGAATAATTCATTAACACACAACATTCAAGAGTAAGTCATTCATGAATAATTCATTAACACAATATTTATTAACACCCAACATTAATGAATAATATTCATTAAAAATATTCAAGAGTAAGTCATGAACGAATAATCATTTCTTTTTGGCTTTCTTGCCATTTCTTTTTATCATAAAATTTCTAAGAGGAATATCAATGTCCTTGTCATCCCCCTCCTCTACTGGTTTTGATGCATGTCTCCTCCTCATCCGTTCAAGAACATCATGAGGCTGCTGCAACAAAGCGGGGTCTGTTGCAATAACAAGTACTTCATGAGTTAAATTCACACCATTTTATATTAGTGAATTACGAGTTTTTATTCAAGTAAAAAAACTATAAATCAAAAAATTAATTTAAAAGAACAAAGCATAGATTTTCTTTACTTGAATGTGCGACATGATCTACCTGCTGATTAGTCTGAATATCCTCCAGCACTTGTTCAGCACGGCATGATTCTATATCCTCAACACAAAAAGGTTACACCAAGTTCAATTAAAAATGTTAAATTGTATTAATAATTACATAATTAGTTTTAAATAACAAATGAGCACCTCCATTGACAATACAATGCACATCAGGGGCTTCATGATGCTACGTATGATCTGTGTCACGATTAATAGGCTGCATTGCAATGTCATGCACATTATTATCAAATAAATTGTTGCTCAAGTATTCAATTTATAATATATTTTTTGGCATATTTACCTATGCACATGATGCAGGAGACTGTTTGGTTGAGGCAATGGAAGCTTGTCGTAGGTGTTCAGCCACCGCTGCATAGCCTTGCTTGAAGGCAAATTTTTTGTGTTCTTCTGTGGCCTCTAGATTAAAATTAGCACCTTGCATTTTTTTATTAATTATCAAAATTATTTGCATTTTATAAATAATTTTTCTTTGCAATTTATTTACTACTATTTACAACACATGCTTTGATTTTCGAATATCCCCTAGAGCCAAGTCTGTGCTGCCCAACCTTTTCCAGCCTGGCCTTTGTTGCCTTTGATGTGTCCTGCAACCTATGAAAAGTTTGAAATATGTTAGATGATGTAGATATAAAGATCAGTACTAATTAGTGGATTATTATATATTGGTATGAAGGTTTTAGCATAAAGTAGCATGTTCCACCAAAAATATGAAAAAAGGGAAGAAATCATAGCACCATACCTTTAATTATAAAATAGCTTCTAAAAATAAACAACATCACATATATGCCTTTTAAATTGATCTTTAATTACCCATTATTCACAATAGATTCAGAAAATTTAAAATAAAAAATTCAAATATTTTCTCATGTCATTATGTTGAGCTTGCAAGGAGTAGTGCACATATTTCAATAAGAGAGAGCACACGACTGTCAAAGTATGGTGGAAGACATTAGATGAAAAAATAATTGTTTTTTACTGACTATATGAGTTGGGATATATAATACAAGAAATGTATATTGTGGACAATTCAAGATTAAATTTATAGGAAAATCTAGGTATGTTAGTAGTTTTCAAGTTAAAGATATCAGCCACATTGATGAGCTAGTCTCAATTCTTTCAATTTTTTTGTCCTTTCTCATGACATTCATTTCTTGTGACATGTGTAATCATGCTATTTATCCATGGAGTTCATGATGTATAGGGGATAATTTTTAGAACAATCTATAATACTCAAGTTAGCTTGGTTGAATTTATTGCAGAGGCTTAATGTATTAGTTATTTTAATAGGGATGATGAGGGAAAATAAGGTGGACTGAAATAGTCTAGGGATAATTACATGTGTACTTATTTTAAGATAAGTATTTCTTTAATTATCATTATTTTCTTCACATAATTCTATTGTGAATATGTTATTTTTGGTGGAAAAGATTTATGGGAGATCAAATAAGAAGTCTAAGTTGAAAAGAATGAGAAAATCAGAGTCAGTGAAGACGATTTTCTCATACTCAGTGAGCTACCATAACTTGAATTTATTGTAATTCCATTCATTAGGAAAAATAACATTGCCATGCTCTTCTCATTTTCAAAAATCTCAACAACAAAAATCTATATTTGTAGGAACACAATATCTCTAGACCACCCTTTGATGCAAGGCACTCTTAATGCCTAAATGACAAATGATAACTTATAAGGTGGCTTGGTATAATCCAAAATAGTTGGAAAGGGCTAGTAACCACAAACAAATATGAAGGATCATGAGATTTTCACTTTCAATCCATGAGAATTCATCAAAGGGTTTTTACAATATAGTTGTATGTGTTAGAGGTTCCAGGGCCATGGGAATTCATCAAAGGGTTTTTATAGAATGGTTTATGAGAACATAAACAAAAAAAAAAACAAACATATAAATAGAAAATTAACAACTACCATCTACATGTCATTTCTCATCTTGATAATGAATTTGATAGATCACAAAAAGTGAACAAAAACGATCATGTCAAAATCATATTCAGTTATTTTTTGATAGCCTTTTTGCCACCATATGGATTACAAACAATGTTAGTTCTTCTCTTGACATCTACCTTGATGATGAATCATAGAATTTGATCCAAAATGTAGGCAACACAAATTATAGATGGTCCAATACAAAAGGGAAAAAATATTGAAATCATAAGGACTGTGGAAACTTCACAAATTCAATATTAACTCTCACCCATTATTTATCTCTGTTGCACATAACTATATGGTTAGTAGACCATCAATCAAATAGTATGAATCTTAGTAGATATCAGGTACCAGTGTAGCCAAACAAAATACATCTTAGACACCTATAGGTACAATACCAGTTTAGTGTCCTATAACTTAACTACACTGTACTATTAGGAGAGTGCTCAGTTGTCATTAACTTGTGTTTTTGGCATTGAACGTAATGCTTATTACTTCTAAGAGAGTGACCATTAGTAAAATTCTTGCAAAGTTTTTCAAAAAAATTGAACTTGTCATTACACTAATTGAATATCATTTATCACCTATACTGCTAACTCATACAACTATGGTACATGTAGTTAAGCATTACTATATTTTCAAGACATTAATCCTAGTAGCTACTATGAGTGAAAAGGGTCATAGAATAACAAAGAAATAAAATAAGATTCAAGTCAGAGAGTTGAGCCATGGGAAATGCACAAAGATTAATGGCTTAGGTTTGCCAGTAGTTTAGAATCATTTTTCGTGTTTGTTTCTAGCCAATAGTTTTCCTACATTTCACTATTTTCAAATTAAAATTCTTTAGGTTGAACAAATACATTGCTTAATAGTTTTGTTGTATTTCTCAAATCTACATCATGGTTCCCAAAATGTAGATACTCAACTGGTCTCTAATATATGTGGTGCCAAATCTCTGCTCCATAAAAAGGTAATGACTCCCAGATTAATAACTTTAGAAAGTTTGGGCATATGTTAGGAAAAATTTAGGGCATATGTTAGGAAACTAAGAGGTAGGAGTACATAATATAGCTATATGTGAAGTTATAAGTGCACTATTTATATCTTATATAGGATTTATGCCCAGATTGAGATATATACAGTTGTATACATGCATTCTATGTGCAATCAACCACCACAATTTATTAGATGCCCAAATTTTAGAGAGCATTCATAATAGGGTGAAAGCAATTGTGTCAACATATGAATTACATACCTTTCATCAATAGATAGACTAAATTGAGCTAGTTGAAATTGTTGATACTGAAGTTGAACCCTAAATTCTCTCATTAATGTACTAGTAGTTAATACTATTTCATACCTTTTCAGATTTGTGGATGTACTTTCTTTTCGATGTTCCCCTTTCTCCTTTGCATCCAAAATGAACTCATTCCAATCCCTTACTAAAACAAAGGGAGGATGCTCATACTTCAGGTTTAGGATGAGACTCTTTCTATATGAGTCCCTTACAATGTTAAGATGTTTGGAGGCTTTTTGTAACAATTTCTTATGATAAAAAATATTACTACCAAACTCATGCTCTATATCTTTGATGAGCTTATCTTTTAAATTTTGATCTTGGAAGTTCCACCTTTTAAGAAAAAACACAAAATTGCTAGATATAGCTAGTATAAGAAAAGACTCGAATGAAAGGAAAAATGTTGCACCAATTAATGATATGAAAAAAAATAGTGGGATAAAATTAGTTTAGTTATAATGTTCCACCTTTTACGTATGGTGGGCCAGAATCTTTGCAGTGTGAGGTCATAAAGCCTCCTCTAAAATGTATCGTTTCTTGCAAAAAATGTCATGGGATAATTAATAGTAAGAACCATTAAAATGAATCATGTGAAGAATACTTTTCATAGTGAATAACACATACATAAAATGAGATACATTTCATCTTTTTAGTGATCTATTTTAGGGTTGGAGGGTCAACTTGACCAAAATTGACCAAAAAAGAAGTTTGGAAAAAATTTAAAAATGTCTAAAACCAGTCAAACTCTACCAGGGTTCTGTTGTTGATATTCTGAAACTAAAACATGTATTGTGACTATATTAATCAGTATACCTTGAAAAAAAATATAGTTCATAATACATATAACTTGCCATGACCTTCATTTTTTGTCATTCTTAATTGATGTTGTCACTGATCATACTTGGGATATTATGGAAAAAAAATATTGCTAAAATAGACAGTGAAGTTGAAAGTGAGCACTCTAAAACTCTAATAGGCAATAGCAATGATGTTTGAAATCATTGAAAACTAAACATTGAATATGAAAGAAGACTCCCACTTTTGGTTCTCTATAGAAAAATTGGTTAGTATCTTCTACTGAAAGCATGAAATTGCAATGTATTGAATTACTAAACTAGAGAAATATTGGTATACACAAAAGGTCATTGATAATTTAGATGATCCTACCAAACCCCTAATAAAAAGGAATTCCATAATAATTAAACAACTTGCACAATATGACATACTAAAGAAGGTCATGAGGCATCACTCCACATCAAAAGCCCTTGCATTCACCACTTCCTATCATGTTTACGTCTTGCAAGAAAATCCTTATTACAATATAATTTTTATTTATTTAAAGTACCTGGTATCTTGGGACATTTCAAATGCATTGATTCATTATCGTCAATCAACAATGATGTTTGTGTAGCTTTCATGCTAGAAACATGGGTAGCTCCAAGAAATGATGGTGAATTATCACCGATACATGCACTATGATCTGTATCTAGCGACGTACCAAACAATGTATCTCCTATCACAAAAAGATAATACACTATGTGATGCACCCAAGATTAAAGTACAAATTATCAACTCATAATTAACACAAAACCAAATATAGAAAAATAAGGATTTACCAGTTGGTCATCCCCTTGTTGGTGACATTGCAGTCGGCAATCTCGTATGGGCATCCGTCAACCTCGTAGGAGTCTCCTGCACTGGATGACTTGAACAATACATTGTTAGCAAAGACATTCTAAAATAATAAAAGTAAGAGTTAAGTTAAGAAGTTTTGAATGTTCAAAATAAAAAAATTCTTCTAACTTGTCAACTAAAAGATTATTTTACCAGTGGTAGTCAGAGCTCTACTACTACTGGCCTCACCATGTTGTCCTTCAGGTTGTGGATCAGTTGCCAAAAAAATCTTGTCTAACAAGAATTTAGTAGTTAAAGTTTCTTACAACCCTTTAAAAAATTGCACCAATAAAGTATTTTTGTACATATTACATATTTTACTTCACAACATAAAAGATTATAAAATATAAATCTTTATTGAAATTTTGTTATAACTAAAGATTCATTACTGCTTACTTCATAACGACAAGCTTGTGCTCTCAAATCTGATAGCCTCTTCATCATCTCCTTAGATTCCATATTTGTCTCATCCAAAATTTTCATTATTTCTAAATTAATTTTTAAAATTTTTCTCTTCAACATTTTTGTTACATTGGGAGTTTCAACAATATCCTCATTAGAAGGTGTAGCTAGTGGCTTGATACTTACTATTGGTGCTTTAACCTTATCCTGAACATCAAATTGTGAGAGGAATATCAGTAAAACTATCATAAAAACTCAAAAATTGTAAATAAAATAACGTAATAATATAACATTTTTCAACTATCTAATTTGTACAATTTAAATAAGATTTACCCTTGCTGAAGAAGGGGTAGGAGTAGCATCCTAGTAGCCTCTATCATCTGTTAGATCCATATCGTCCTGTCACAAAGATTAAACTTAAAAAATTCAGCTAACTGAAAGCAATAGACAACAAAAAAGAACTTATTAACATAATGGTATATAGTACTCACAACCCTCATGATAGTAACTTTTTTTTTATCTATGTGATTTAAATGGTAATCAATTAGCAGTTCTTCCCCTACACTTATTGATTTTATTGCACAAAGAAAAACTTCATTCCCCTCATGCACCTCAAATATGCAATTGGGTTGCTTACTAGTTGAGAAATGTCGTGTACTATTTATAAAACCTACAATATTACCTGTTGCTTTTGGTCTTCCATCAATGTACATAGAAAATCTTTTACTTTGATCATTTTCTTTCCGTTGTATATAATTAGCTGATAGTGCATACCTATGCATACTTTTTTTATATCGAACAATCCATATCCAATCATTGTAATTGTAACATGGATCAGCATACTTGAATAATTTGACAACTTTATTGTAACATACATTTATCCCATCCATGGAAAATAGGCCCAAACCATGTAATGAGGATGGAGCAATGTGATATATCCTCTCATTAACACAAAAATATGTGTTAATTGGAGGTAGCTCATTGGGTACCCATTCTTTCTCAATGTGTGTGTACCGAAAGGGCACCTTGATGTCACCTTTGGTCTCATCATCATAAGAACATGACCCCCCATTAGCAAGGAAAAATTGCATACATTTATTCAATTTTTTTTCTAATCTTTTGACCTCTAGTTGATCTCCCTAATTTAGCCATACTACATGTAGAGCTTTCATCTACCATTTCTTCATTTCCCTCATTCAATGTAGATAGATCTGACAAGTACCTATTTGGTGAGTCCTACAATCCATCAAATGGAAACTGAAAATGACAAATATAAAATGTAGTAAGTTGAAAGTGATTATACAATTATATTTCTATATGGACCTTCTTTGTCTATATATACATTTTATGATTATATAATATGTCTATTTATAACATATGTGCTAAATGATAAACAAGAAGAATATAAGAAAATTATGTCTATTTATTGACTTATACCTACTGATCCATGTCACTGTGCACGATCCATGCCAAATGGGTCAACTTTCCTGCATATGTTAATCATTTATTTAAATTAGCTAAAAATTACATGATACACATAAACATGAACAATTTTACCTTATATATGGAATGTAAGATCATTAATAGAAGGGGTGATGATGTACTTGTAGTCAATTGTCTATTTGCAAAAAGGGTGACAATTAGACATAATATAAACATTGGTAATTATAAATAACATATGTTGTAATCATTAGAGATGAAAAAAATAAATATGTAATCAAATTTCCCACATATGTTAATCATTTACCTTAAGCTAGCTAAAAATTACATGATACACATTTGCTACAAATAACTTAGAAGACAACATGAACAATAGGCAACACTGTGAACATGAACAAATTTCCCTTATATATGGAATGCAAGATCACCAATAGAAGGGGTGGCGATGTACCTGTAGTCAATTGACTATTTGAAAAAAGGGTCATAATCATACACAACATAAAAATTGGTAACTATAAATAACATATGTTGTAATCATTAGAAATGAACACAATAAATATGTAATCAAATTTCTTGCATATGTTAATCACCTATCTTAAGTTAGTGAAGAATTACATGATACATGTATGCTACAAATAACTTAGAAGACAACATGAACAATATGCAATATCGTAAACATGAACAAATTTACCTTGCATATGGAGGGAAAGATCATCAACAGAAGGGGTGATGACATTTATAGTCATTGATTATCTTCTTCTTCATCATCATCATCATCTTCGCCATCATTGCCATCATCACCATCATCATCGCCATCATCATCGCCATCATCGCCATCATCATCATTATCACCATCATCATCATCACCATCACCATCATCATCATCATCATCATCATCACCATCACCATCACCATCACCATCACCATCATCGTCATCACCATCATCTTGATCTTCATCATCTGCTTCTTCATCATCTTCAATATCTTCTTCTTCTATAACATTGTACTTTATCGGCCTTCCTCTTGGATCATGTCTAACAACAAATGACCAACCCTATTTATGTGGAACCTTTGAGTAAAACACTTTCTTACATTGGCTTGGAAGAACATAGGGCTCATCTCCAACTGGCTCAAACGACCTTGTATTGATCATTGTAAATCCATTATCATGTTGAACAACAGTTCTATATGGATCATTTCGATTTAGTCGTAACTTGTACCATTTGACGATGAATAGAACTAATTTGAAGGTGTTAAATTCACACTCAATTATATCATCCAAGATGCCATAGTATTGATTTTGAGATTGTTGAGGATGTATGTCATTTCTAGATGATATATTGGTGACCTTGAAAGCTGTAGTTATCCCAGAATCACAAGTTTTCTTTGTATCATCCAACCTTTTTATATGAACTTTTTGGCCATGATTGTACATAGCTTTGTGGTGCTTGATTTGCAACTTTTGAAGTGTGTGTAAATTATTTTCATTGTGAGTTGATATGAAAAATAAGTCGAGTTATGATCATTAATAAATTTCTACATACCTCTCCGCCTCTTAAACCTTTTACTAGATCAACTACCACCGACATAACATTGGAATCTCCATTATGACGAGCTTCTTTAACCAATGAAGTAGCACCTTCCCATGTTAATGAGCAATCATTTTGTTGACATCATTCAATCCATTCCATCATCTAGTCAAAATTGTTCGCAATATACAAATGTATTGCATCCCACTCTCAACTACCTATTTCAAAAAAATACACCAATTAAAAATAACTTATATTGAAGATTTATAAGAATTAATTAACTATAATAACATCTTAGATTTACCTCTCACTTTTTTTGATCTACCTTTTCCCATCAAGTACTCCCCTTTGAATTTTTTAATTGAGTTGGGATCCCAAATGCGATCTACATGGATCTTTGCTGCAAATTTAGGAAGATATTCAATGGTCTAGTATACCATATATCCTTCTACCATAGAACCCTTAGGATCTGCTCTCTATTGAACCAAGCCTTTCAAAAATTTCAAGTGCCTCTTAACCATCCACATTGACTTGGTTGGTACAGGTCCACACAATTCAATCTCCTCAACTTGATGTATGAGGTAGTGTTCTTGTGCATTGAAAAAACTTGGAGGTAGATAGTTTGCATTTCACACATCAGAAGAGGAATTTTTCTCTTCCAATATTTTATATCTTCTTTATTGATTTCTTTAGATGACAACCATCTCATGTATTTTCCAAGATTATATATAACCTATTTAATATTATTGGCGAAGTGGTGTGGGAGAGATAGAGGTAGAACGTACTGCAATATTTGTAAAATGATCTTGTCAATATTTTATAAAAGGATGCAATTAAAACTACATGCAATATATAAATATATAATGAATACAAAATAACATGAATTACCTTAATAAATGTATGCCAATCATGTGTTTTCAACCCTAGCCCAAATTCACTTTTCTTTGATATGAGATTATTTATGTTCGCAGCAAATCTTATGGGAAATTGTATTTTTTTATGACTTCTTTTATAGCATTGCTCTGCTGCTCTGACAATAACCAACCAAGGGCACTTGTATCAATCTGGTCTCCATTGTTATTTGATCGAATGCCATTTTTCATTACATGGTTGGATTCTTCAATGTCACTATAAGTTTTGACAATTTGATATTTGTCACACCTTCGATCCAAGATTTTCCATAATGTCTCTGTACATTCTTTCCAATATGCATAGGATCAAACAAATGCACAATTGGGAGTTGCTCATAGTATGGAAACCTAGTAAATTGCATAGGATAAATTTTTAGTCCTTTTGGAAGTTTCTCATTGATGCCTTCATGACCTTCACAAGCATCAATCACATCATCAGTAAAAAAAACACAATATTGAAATATAAATTGGAAACAAAAAACATCATATGGAATGACATTACCTCAATGATTTATTTTATTGTATGCCAACTTCCATAGGTGAGGTGTCATTCTCTATGGCTTTGATGTAGTCTCTTCTTTTCCATTGAAAAGATGTTTTTTGGTAATTCAGTACTTATGATTTCTGTGTAGAAAGTGTCTATTCTCATCGAACACCTACTTTCTTAAACTTTTTGAATGACAAGATTTTTTCTTTGGACCACAAACTAGACATGCAAATTTTCCCTTTGTCTGAAGACCTACAAGATCATGTATAATTGGATTAAATGTGTTAACTTTGACATACCAAAAAAGAGGTGTCAAGAAGAGAACATACCACAAAAATGTGTTAGCCCAGGGGCATCATGTATTGTCCATACAAGCATTGCATGAAATTGAAATTGTCTTTGTCCTATTGGTCTATAGATGTCATACTGTAATGATCCGTACCAATAGGCCACTAAACAAACCCTAAATTTAATACACTACTAACATATATTGTTGGAATAAAAGAAATAGTAGTGCCAATGTATTCATTCAATGAAAATCAAATGTTTTTACAAATTATATGGCAAATTTCAGCACCAAAACATTATGACATAGCACATTACAAAGAAACCCTAACTGGCTGTATACAATTGAGAACTTGTTCCAACTATAGATTGAAATAAAGAACTTGGATTGATCAAATGGTGGAGACTGAATGCTGTAGATGATATGGTGAAAGTGCAACTCCATTGGAAACTCCAAATTAGCAATTAAGCACAAATGAAAGGACTGAAATATCCTTCCCCCAGCTGCAATAATTCAGGTGATCTCTCACACCCTCAAAATTGCATACCAATTGAGAGTTTTCGTTCTCAATGGCCAATTGTGACTATTTGCAGAAATCCTAGACTCCACAATGCACATAAGCAAAAATCAATAATAAATCTCGATGATAAGCAATGAGCCCTCAATGCCTATTTATTCTTTTCTTTTATAGGTCGGCCTCCCTTTTTAAAAAAATTTTCTCCGCTTCTTCTAGCACCCTCTAGAAGATTTTTTTATTTTTATTTTTTAATAAAGTTACCTTGTAATCGATAACCTTATAATTAACTCCAAAAAAATGGGACATTACAGGTCCACCCCTCCTAAAATTGCTTGGCCTCAAGCAATCTTAATGCTGGATGCTGAAAAATCACTTCTCCCTGCCAAGTAGCATCTTCAATAGGTAAATCTTTCCACTTAACTAGATACTCTCTGATTACTCTCCTGTGAAGCTACTTCTCTCTACTATCCAGAATGGATTCTGGCACTAAGATTAATTTCCCCTCATCATCCAAGGGAGGTAATACTGTAGAAGGCATCACATTCTGACCCAATACCTTTTTGAGGCATGATACATGAAATACATTGTGCACTCTACTATTTGTGGGAAGGTCCAACTCATAAGCCACCTCACCAACTCGTTTGATGATCTTGAATGGTCCATAATAGCGTGGCTTAAGTTTCTCTATACCACTCTTCTTGAGAGTGGACTGCTTATATGGCTACAACATAAGGTAAACCATATCATTTACCTCAAAACTATGCTCAGTCCTCTTCTTGTCTGTATACTATTTTTGCTAGTTCTGAGCTCTAGCAATGTTGTTTTTGCGAGTAGCAACTATATCCTTACTTTCCTGTAATAGTTCACCTACACAGGGTACTCGAATGTCTCCCAACAAAAAATCTAAGAAACTAGGTGCCTCATAACCGTAAAGTGCCATGAAGGGTGTCATTTGTATAGTCATATGATATGTAGTATTGTAACAATACTCACAGAGATATATCCATCTGACCTAAGCTTGTTGTTGATCTGCCACATAATTCCTCAAATACCCTTCCACCCATTTGTTTACAATCTCTGTTTGACCATCAGTCTGTGGGTGATAATTGGTACTAGGTGTAAGCTCAGTGCCAGACAACCGAAATATCTCCTGCCAAAAGTGACTCATGAAGCAGCTATCCCTGTCACTCACAATTCTTTGAGGTAACCCGTGTAATCTAAAAATCTCCCTGAAGAAGATCTTTGCCACCTGAGTTGTTGAGTATGTAGTAGCAATAGGGAAGAAGTGAGCATATTTTGTTAGCCTATCCACCACCACATAGATGCAATCACACCCCTGGGCCCTAGGCAAGCCCGTAATAAAATCCATAGATATGCACTCCCACTTCCTGTCAGGAATAGGAAGTGGCTGTAGGAGCCCTGCTAGATAAGTGTGCTCTTGTTTGTTCTGCTGGCAAACATGACACTCACGCACGTACTACAAAACATCAGCCTTAAGTCCCTTCCAAGTGAATCGTTCCCATACTAACCTGTAAGTCTTGAAATACTCAGGATGGCCTGCTGTAGGTGAATTATGGAATGCTCTAAAAATCAACTACTTCACTTTCGATCTTGGGACTAAGTAAATCCTATTCTTTTAAATGATCAAATCATCTATGAGAGTGTATCTGGTGTGGATTGTTGTTCCCTCCACTATAGAAGAGACCCACGTGTCTTTGGCATATTCTGCTACAATCAAATGTCACCAATCCTCTGATATCTGAATCATAGAAGTGAGGTGTGGCCTATGGGATAAAGCATCTGCAACAATATTTTGCATCCCCTTAACATATGTGATATCAAAATCATATGCCTATAACTTACTCACCCACTTCTGCTGACGATCATTCAGGTCTCACTGTCCCAAAAAGTGCTTCAAACTATTATGATCAATTTTAATACAAAATTTTCTGCCCACAAGATACTGTTCAAATTTGGCCAAGGCATGCATGATGGTCAACATCTTCTTATCATATATACTGAATGATCTCTCATCCTCTCTAAGTTTTCTACTCTCATAGGCTATAGGATGCTTGTCCTACATGAGTACAACACCAACTCCCTCTCTAGAAGCATCACATTGAAGCTCAAATGGCTTCGTGAAATCAAGCAATGCTAATACTGGGCATGTAGTCATTATTTCCTTGAATCACATAAAACACTCCTATGCCTCCCGAGTCCACACAAATGCCCCTTTCTTTAGCAAATCTGTCATGGGTGCTACATGTCGTGAGTAGCCACTAACAAACTTGCGATAGAATCCACATAGACCAAGGAACCCTCTTAACTGTGTAAGGTTCTCTGGTGGTGGCCAATCAACAATAGCATGGATCTTTTCAGGATCCATTCACACTCCTTTTGCACTAATGATGTGTCCAAGATACAACAATTTTGTCATCCCCAAATCACATTTGGACTCCTCGACATACAAGGACTCACTTTGTAAAATGCTTAATACTGTCTCCAAGTGCTCTAAATGTTCCTGTCATGTCCTGCTATAGATTAAAATATCATCAAAGAACACTAGCACATATTTCCTCAACTGATGGTGGAAGACCTTATTCATAGTGGACTAAAAAGTGGCAGGTGCATTAGTCAAACCAAAAGGCATGACTACAAACTTGAAATGCCCGTAATGACATCTAAAAGTAGTTTTTTCAATATCCTGCTCTCGAACTCTGATCTGGTGATAGCTTGGTCTGATGTGTCCCATTGCTAGCAAATCATTGATGATCCTCTCGATCTCATATTTAAGTCATTTTGGATGCTGGTATGGTGTGATCATGATAGGCTTAGCACCTTCCTCCAACTCGATAATGTGCTCAATACCTCTGTCTGGTGGTCTACCTAGTGGAATCTCGCTGAATACCTTCCCATACTTGATTCTCAATTTTTGAATATCTGGATGATATTCAGTCTTATGTTGCTCCCCCTGGGTAGGCATCAAGGCACATATTGCTGCCCACTCTATATTATTATGCCTAGCTAATCTCTCCAACCACCTAAATGAGATAGTCCTAACATCACCATTATGAATAGCCTTCAACACACGAGTCCTACCATCCACCACGAATCATATCTCCATATCCTCCAATATTAGGGTAACCTCCTTCAAAGAATGTAGCCATTGCATCCCAAGTACTATGTCCATGTCACCCATGTTGACCACATGATAGTCCACCTTAAACTCATAGTTGTTTAGGCACAAAGGTAGATCTTGTACCATCCTATCACAACGAAGAGTATATCCATCAGCAACCTTAACTCTCAGTCCCTTGAACTCCTCAGTAATGAGTCCACACCTCTCCATAATTCGTGCATCAATGAAATTATGCGTGGCACCTGTATGCAACAGAGTAATAATCTTTTGTCTTACCAAGACTCCTCAAAATCTGAAAGATCCCTCTCTTTGAATACTAGATAGATGTGCCTCCTATTTTTTCTCAGCACTATCTACTTCTTGTTCACCCTCTACCTCATCAGGATCCTCATCATGGTGCTCTAAGATGTCTAAATCTAAACCTTCATAATAAGCCCACATCACCCAGTTAGCCTTCCCCTTAGGTTTCATAGGACAATCATGACCAAACTCATAGGGACCTTTGCAAAAGAAGCATAGCTTCTTCCTACAAAAGTCATTAAGTGTTTCCTTATCCCAAGGTGCAGCTAGCTTGTCTTTTGAGTCACTAACCTTCTCTTTACCCTTGCTGAAATCCCCTTTGTTATCTCTAAATGATAAAGAACTCTTTGAACTAAACCGGTTTGCTAGAGCTGCAAGTTCCATACTGCGGGCTTTCTTCATGGCTTCTTGTAATGTAGGAGGATCAAAGGCCTTTACCCACCCCTTGAGTGGTTCAATTAATCCCTCTGTGAATAAAATGACTAGCCTCCTTTCTAAAATGTCAGGCACCATCACTGTAAGCTTTTGGAAGTCATTAATAAATTGTCCTAAGCCTCCTGATTGTCTCAACTGGGCTAACTCCTGGAAATAAACTTCAAGATTTTTTTTATCAAACCTTTCTATCAATCTATCCATAAGCTCTTGATAAGTGGTTACCTAATTGTGTTGCAATATGATCATGCCATGTGTCCACCAATCATGTGCTACCCCATCTAAGTGTAAAGTGGCATACTTGAGTGCTTCAATTTCTATCATAGTCTTCAGAGATAGGAAAGTATCCACCTTATGAATCCAAGCACGAACAACCATTTTTCTACTACCATCAAATGTGGGTAATACCAACTTGTTAGTGACCTGTTGCAACTCACTGTGTTTATCTACTTGCTTCTGCCTGGCAGCTCTATAGTTCAGGTACCTGTCAAATTTCCATCCATCTTGTACATATTTTGGTAATGAATCCCACTCATTCCTCGCTTGGAAAAGTTCATCTACAATATCTGTTACCATAGCATCAGGTTTGCATGCTAGAGTTTCTTCTCTAAATGTAGGACGTGTGGGTCTATCAGCTATTCCAGACTGTGTCCTATGTTGTGATCCTGCTATGCTTCTATCATCCTGATCATGATTATTTCTCCTATTTTCCCCAATCAAATGTTGCATCATAACCATCATTGCCTGTGTACTTGCCTCTATTGACTGTAGAAGCCTCTCCTGTTGCTGTAAAGTCTCATCATCTCGCACACTTCTGGATGGGCTTGGAGAATGTCTCTTAGCCATATTCTTAGTTATGCTAGTTCCTTTGTAAACTAAATTAAATGGTGGCTGGGTAACCCTATCAGGTTGGCAGGAAACTACTCTGATACCACTGTAATGACCCGTACCAATAGGCCACTAAACAGACCCTAAATTTAATACACTACTAACATATATTGCTGGAATAAAAGAAATAGCAGTGCCAATGTATTCATTCAATGAAAATCAAATGTTTTTACAAATGATATGGAAAATTTCAGAACCAAAACATTATGACATAGCACATTACAAAGAAATCCTAACTAGCTGTATACAATTGAGAACTTGTTCCAACTACAGATTGAAATAAAGAACCTGGATTGATCAAATGGTGGAGAATGAATGCTGTAGATGATATGGTGAAAGTGCAACTCCACTGAAAACTCCAAGTCAATAATTAAGCACAAATGAAAGGACTAAAATATCCTTTCCCCAGCTGTAATAATTCAGGTGATCTCTCACACCCTCAAAATTGCATACCAATTGAGAGTTTTCGTTCTTAATGGCCAATTGTGACTATTTGTAGAAACCCTAGGCTCCACAACGCACATAAGAAAAAATCAATAATAAATCTTGATGATAGGCAATGAGCCCTCAATGCCTATTTATTCTTTTCTTTGATAGGTTGGCCTCCCTTTTTTTAAATTTTTCTCCGCTTCTTCTAGAACCCTCTAGAAGATTTTTTTATTTTTATTTTTTAATAAAGTTACCTTGTAATCGATAACTTTATAATTAACTCCTCCAAAAAAATGGGACATTACACATACATAGTAACCCCATTCTATAACACCATCAACTTGTCGATAAAGGGGTTCAATATATACATTGATATCTTTAACTTGGTACTTACCTAGTTGAATGAACAAAAACATTACATAATTATTATGACCATTTTATGGATTAGTAATAATAAATTAATTTAGATGACCACTAAATCAAAAAAAACATGGGACGATCAGTGTCAACATTATGTGCTCTCTCTTTATGGACAACCAAGGAAGTATGTTATTGTTGATAACAAAAATAGGTCACACTGAGTAAGTAGATCTCATCTCTCCAAAAGGATTGACACCGTCCACTACCAATGAAAGCTTGAGATTATGAGGCTCTTCTTTAAAGTGTGGCCATTTTTCCTCTATTTCCTTAAATACCAAACATCTATAGGCATTCACATAATTTCATCTTGACTTCTATTGGATGCATGGTAATCCATAAACTATGCCAAGCTATTGCACCTGAATAATCATTATAGACATGATATAATGGGAATATGCCAAAGAACCTTGCGAGGCACCCTTTTTGTTAATCGGTCTGATTGATTTCTACTGATATGACAAGTAGGGCATTGTGTTGCAAATTCATGATGTTTATGATATATAATATGATCATTCAGACATGCATGTATTGTTTGATACTCCATTCCAATATCTTTCATGATGGCAGATAATTCTCGGTAGTGAGGTAGAATGTTTGATGGTGGTAAAAAACACTCACCTATCAACCTATTACCAAAAATATAATTTGTTAATTTAAAGAATATTAATTGCTACATGAACCCAATGTTAATTGTAAGGGAACTAAGAGTAAAATAATGAAAGAAGATGGCATACCTTAACATACATGTCATTGCTACATTGGATAAACCATTCATAACCTTAAAGTTCACCAACCACAATACAACAGAAAGAAGAGTTGTTTGGAGCCTTCATATAGGGACTGGTGTGCCTTTGCGTCAACAACATCATCATCATCGTCATCTTGATCGTCGTGATCATCTTGATCATCATGATCTTCATCATCCTAGTCTTCTTCCATGGTATCATTACCTTCTACTTCAATATTGACACCTCCATGTTCCCTCATTTGGAAATCTGCATTCTCTGAATTGTCATGGTCCATAACATGAAACTCAGGAACGTTGAACTGTATGAAAATGATGACCTTATATTAACCATGACCATGATGTCATCATAAAATCATGTCTTATGTAATTTATAAACTATTACAATACATACCAATGGATGATATTCGTTTCCCCCTTCAATGTGACCATGTTGCCTACAATGTTGCTCAGCTGTTGTGATTAGATATCTTCGAGTCTTCAAGCCCTTACACATTTTGGAAGGACAATGAAATTTTCCATTACCTTTTCTTTTTAAGTTAGACCAAATTATAGCAATTGTCTCCCTATTTTTTGTGCATTGATATCGTCATACATGGTCTTTCTTGAATGGAATAACTCATTGGTGGAAGAAGGATGATTTGTTTGCAACCTATAGATGGATTAGTAAGAGGAAGACACATATAAAAAGGAGTTAGGTATGTGAACCAAGTAGGAGTTAGGAAATGCTAGAGTGGGGTCAGCCCAAGATATTTTGGAATCTTGAAGAACCTAGTAAAGGGTATCTAGAAAGGTGAAAATAAACAAGTATTTTTATAGCTAGAAAGGAGGAATCAAGAGCATTATAAAGAATGAAGAAGAAACTTAAATCCATACAATTTCACCTCTGTTTACAATTTGATCTTTCTACATGTGAAATATGACAATATACAAAATTTCCAGTCATATTTTCACTTAAAAAAGAACACCAAATATACCATTGCTACAATATCTTCTTCAAATTCTTCACTATCAGATTATTCAAAACTACAAGCTCCTGTGCAAAAAAAAGATGAGATGTACTAAGTAATTTTTGATGGGCAATATTTAAAAAAATCAACTATCAAAAAAACAATTTATGAAATTCAATTGCTTTATTATGTACTAAAGACTTGGCAAGATGTTCCCACGTCTATCTATAGAATGCCTATCTACATGGTTGTTTGCAAATAGTCTAGTATGGTGCCACTTTTGAACAACAACAAATGTCACTAGGGCTAGTAATTTGGCTCAAGAATTGCACAAGCCTATTGACACCACAAAACTTTTAGTTCATATAGCATTCAGCTATCTTCTTTAACAAAATCCAAAGAGAATACAAACAAACTAATGAGCCATGTCTATCTCAATTGAATAGCAAGTACTATAGTGAGTATTAGGAAACCAACCCTGCAAATAGCATCCAGTTCATAAAGTAGAACTTGGTAAAACTATCCTTCACTTACACCATCTCTGAATAAATACCAAAGCTATCACTAAGGAGACACAAGAAATGTAGAACTAAATCTCACCACAAAAACCAATCAAAATGAAATAAATTACCTATTAAATATGATTTTTAGAGGCTTTTTTAGTGTTGCTCTGCGAAAAGAAATCAATAGCTCTCTGTAAAGAATCAAAGTGAAAAAATCATTCGAATTTCCTAATATCATACTCTAAATTTTGAGGAGCAAGTGAATTTCCAAAAAACATATTTTTAATTTTGAGAAGTAGTAACTTGTCTAAGAATTTTCAATTTCATTGGTTGGTTCAGTGTTAATAAAATGCATAATAATCAAGGAAAAAAGTGTGCTCTAGAGGGTTTTCTCCTCTTCGTCATTTAGTAATTCAGAACACATCCCTAATCCATGGTGTGTGAAGTTGTAAAATTTTTCCCCAAGTTAATTATTTGTGACTTCAGGCTACTCTTGAGATGCAACCACTTGACATTTGCACCAAACCCAAAATATTAAGATAAGCATTTCTCATATGAATTGTGTGAACTAGAACAACAACAAACAATGATCTATATTGAAAACCTACTGCCGCTATTGATAGACTAGAATCTTCTATAGGGTGTGGATGTGTAACATCTACCCCACAGGAGTCTAAAAGACATTGTGAACTTTTTAATCAAGTAATGTTTCTTACTTGTAAGAAAACCTCAGAGATACAAAAGTCGATAATCTAAAAAGTTCTCCACAATTGCACATTAAATAAATAGTAACAGATCTACAAAATAATAAAAAGGAAACTTGACACCAACTTGTATTGAGAATAATTAATCAACCTCAGATCACCTCAATGTGAAAATTCATTTAAGATATGGTGATTAAAAGTTAGGTTTTTTCTCAAAATTGCTACAACTTAGAGGACCAAATCTTTGCTGATTAGTTTAGCATAGATTGGTGAACAGAAAATTCATAATAAAAATATAATTTTTTTCCACACTTGTTCAAACCATATAATGAATGAAAAAAAATGAATTGTATACGAGTCACTCCAAATCCTTAGCTTTTAATACGCTTCATATATGGTTTGAACAAGATGTGGAAACAAATGAAATGACAAAGTCACTCCAAATCCTTAGCTTTTAATACACTTCATAGATGAAAAAATCTAATCTTCAAAGCCACCCAAATAAAAACACATAATATTTTGGTCTTTTTGTTTCAATAATCCACTTATCCAATGAGCAATCATATCATTGAAAGCTTCATTATAGTATTTATAAAGGTCTTAAATTTTGTCAATTACAATCTTCCATAGAAAGAAAAGAAGTTACCAATTGTCCATCATGGATAATTTTGTTGAAGGAGTTCTATGTTGTAAACCACTTCCAAGAAATGCAAGTTACACTTCAAAACAAACAAAGAAACACAAAGTTAGATGGTACTTTCTGCTTCTATAAATTCCATTTAATCCTAATATTAACATAAAATAGAATGAGTTTAAATGACCATAAACAAATTGGCTTTAGAAACCTTCATTAATTGTTGGAAATTTTGGAAACATTTAAATTGAAACCCAAAGTAACATGAATATTTTGAATTAGTTATCAAACCTTATTTTAGTAGCATACTGAGGACTACAAGAGCCTTACAACAACCAAGGAGGGTAGAAGTAATCCGCCATTGGTAAGAAATAAAGATTGCATGTGCATATATCCTCAATTAGAGAGGATGATCTTAACAAGAACACATAAGAAACAAGATTAAATATTAGAAGCAACAATAAAAAACTTTAGACTGGCCATTATATCAAGCCATCATTTGGATAAAAAAGTGGATCATCACATACACAAAATTGATGAACATCAGAAACAGTGATGAGCATATTACTTTCAGATTGATTTAAAGTTCTATATTTTATTGATACAATATAGAAATAATATTCAACAATATAAAACCCTTCGCCAATCAGCAGTAAAAACTTCAAGAGATGATACCAAACCCTATTTTGGCCCTAGGCTTCTTAAAATTTTTGTTGATTTTTTTGTGTTTAGATTCAATTAGGGTTCAAATACACTTTTCTATTTTAGTGTTAGTTGTCACTCTAAGAATGATGCCATCAACAATTGCACTCAATGTCATATATCTCTCTTATCAGTGACTTGAAAACCTCACTTTTCTTTTACAAATGCCTGTTATGTTGCTGAAATTTACCTAAATATGTTGACAACTTTTGAAAATTTATAAATATGTTGGGTTCATTTATGTGGCTCAAGGTTCTCGAAGGAGCTATCAAATATCGATGGAATGCATTGCTTATTGAACAGTGGAATGGAATAAATAACTTTATATTAGATCTTATTGTTTAGGTATAGAATAAAAAATTCTACATCAGATCTCATCTCACAATTTCATCTACTTTGGTTCTTTTTGCTTGGAATTTGATTTGATCTGTATGGAATTCACTATTAGTATGTTATTTTGCCTTTTTTTTTTTTATGGTGCACTGAGATTGAAAGTTGGGTCTATTATTTTCTCTAGCTTTCGTGTGATGAAGTCTCATTTCGTCAAGAGAAGCTTTATGTGAATAAGCTTAATGTTATACTGGTTCAGATGAGCTACATAATTTTGTTCTAGTGACAATTTTTGTTGATATGTTTTCTTTATTGTAACAAGTGAGATTTTGCCTGCATATTTTTGTTTGCTTTCAGATATGTCTCATCCAAGTGAATTATAAGGATTTAAAATCAAAGTAATAAATTTGCAATTAACTGTTATATTTTTATTTTAGTACCTCTACTTATTCATGTCTATTTAGTTCTATTAATTTTATCCATTTTATCAACTCACTAATCTGTATATGCTCATATGGAAGCTACCTGGTAACCCCATATTTAATTACATTTTGTAAAAAAATAAGAAAAGACCTTGTTGGTTGATTATATTTATTTTTTGAACCTAAGAAAGTATGCTTGCTTGCGAATTCCAATGCCTAAATGCAAGCACAAATGAAATGAAGTTTGTCTCCCCAAAGGTGAATAGCTCTCTACCAAATGCTTCCATATATCTGAGAATGGTGAAGGTTCCAATTTTAAACAACTTGTTATTTTTCTTTCCAAATTTAGATTGTGTTTTCATTGTGTTTGCATTAGATATTCCCTACTACTTCCAGAAAGCTTAAAGTGTGTTGGTGTATTGATATTACTAATGAAGGTATAACTTTATATCCTAAGAAACTCATACTACATGTCATTTCCATTAATTTATCTTGAATTTCAAGTAGATTTCCAAAAAAGAAGTGATTTAATAAATAAACTCTAAACCAATTAAGATGTGGCAGTAAGATAAAGTGAATATTGTGTACAAAGAAGCTAATGCATTTTATATCAAAGTTTATGGTGCTTCATGCCACAAGAATTGTTAGGTTTTTTATTCTCCTTAGAAGGTGAGAAATCTCTCATCACAATTGTGTTGGGTCCCATATCATATTTTCTCTTGCTACTTAAACTGCAAGTTGTCACTCAGTAAACTTTTGATAATTAATAGTTATAATTAAGCAATTAGCAAAGCCATACATATTAAGCTCTATCTTTCTTTAATAGTCCTTTCCTTCTAACCGAAAATTTGGAATGCATGCTTACATTGTATTATTCCATTCCATCATGTGAATTTGGTGTGATTATGTGATACAGGTGAAACATATTCAAAACTTGATGATGGCCATTTTCAGTGTTTTCACCTTTCTGGTACTTTTGTGGAATAACTGTGATAAGAAAAAGGAAATTTGAAATGATACCAACAAAGCAAGAATCCCAAGTATAGCATTTCTTACTATAGGCAATTATGGTTACTTTGTATCTTCAATTGTTTTTATGCATGTCAAGAAAGAAATAGATTAAATATATTATTTTGCATGGATGAACACATGTAGGTTACAGGGATTACATAATGTACAATAGCAAAGAACCAGCTACGTAAAGGGCCATAGACATAAAATGTAGGGAAACCAAAAAATGTGCAAATAATTGGAACATGGGTTTATTCAAAAAGTGTGTAAACTCAAACAAGTACAAATATTAAAATATCAACTTGGGGACAACCTAGCTAAATAGTTGAAACCAAGGAAGACTGCCCTGGTTGAGAACTAAATGACTTAGGTGTTAGCATTCAGTGACCTATTGGAGGAGCCACCTTTGCTATCATGTATCACTGTAGGAGTACTAATGTTAAGTGCAAGAATGCCCATTTGGGAAAGTCCAAGGCACCCAGACTAGACAATCCTATGATGCAATAGATTCTACATATGATTTAAGGGCTAGAACTTGAAGCCTGATTAGATTATCGAATAGCTACAATGATATATTTTTTGTCAATCTACTGGAGTGAAGGGAAAATTCTTCTAAATTGGCTAGCTTTGAAATAGACTTTAGAATTATTCTTGACAATTATGGCTTAACTGAAGTTAGTCTATTGTTAAAAGATGACACAAAGATGGAGGAATCTAACTAGTTAGGTGGTGTTTGTAGCTAAGTTCGAGAACTACAAGGGAAGAAAGGTTGTTGAAAGCAGATCTAGTATACCTTCATATATATTGTTCCCTTGGAGACTCAAGATTTGAAGCTTTAAAAAAATTGTAATAAGTGGGTAAATCGCTCCTATATTGCACAAGGCGATATACAACAAAACAAGGGAAGAAGAATGGTTTAGAAAGAAAGGTGGGTCTCCTTTCAATCTGGGATTATCAGTAAGCAAACAATTTCTCATTCTTGAACAGGGAATATTGGAGAAAAAGTAACATAATAATAACAACAAATGATGTAATTAACCTATTTTCCTGTAGCAGTAGAGTTGGATAATTTCAACCCATTTAATGAAGTATTCAATAGCTACTATGGTGCCCACCTCTAAAGTTGAAAGGCCCCTGGGAAGAACTATCAATTTATTAGTTGTGGGCCCCTACACTACCATGGGTCACAATAGTACGTAGCTGAATCTACTTAAAGAAACCCTGCTAGTGAACCCACCCTTGGGCTGGCTGGGCCATACAATGATGAGTTTGTGTCCATAAATTAAAGTTTTTTTTGACAAACATGCATATAAAATGTCAAAGCGTTTACAAAGCACATAAAAATTTGTAAGCAGATCCCTCGAAGAAAAAATTCACCTGTTACAATGGTTCCTACAAAATGTTGAGTTTCGCCCTACATAATGTCATTTTCAATTGATGTGAGTCCTCATGCAAAATGTTGTGGCTCCCTCAGCCGCGCCCTATTCCAGTGCTACTCTACCAGTGGCATTCTCAACTCTGCCACACTCGAGTGGCCTGTTTCCTATTCTTGGAACTTTTCCCCTAGCTAGCTTGGCTACCAAAAAACCCTTCTCGAATGCTCTGGAACCCTTGACACTGAATTCTCAAATGAATGTGACATTTTTGCCCTTTTTTTTTGTTTTATGCTGCCCTGTACATCACAATTGAGACCAAAATAATTGGTCACATTTGCGACCAACATGGGCATGTTAAAAAAAGAAAACCAAAAGTTTTCTTTATAAATCGACCAACTAACCCATTTAAAAGACTAGGTCAAAATTTTTGGTCAAAATTTAGGGTTAAATGCACTAGTGAATCAAGATTCATTATTTGCAATTCAAAGCTCAAAAGAGAGAAATAAAACCAAATAAAATTAAAAAAGAAAAAGATCTATAAAATATAGATCACCAAGAAAATAGGTGGCTAGGTGGTCACAAGGAAGATATAAAATTTAAAGCTAGCCCTTCATCACTTTAAAGTTCATAAAACCAAAAGTTCTCATAATCAAATGAAAACTAATTCACATAAAACACAATAACTCTCATGCGTTATCATAGGGAGCAGATTTGTCATGACACCTTGCATCCAAGGAGCGCTAAGAACATGACCAAACTTCAAAAACATGCATCACATCTTGTTAATTAAATATTTTCTTTACAATTCCATGCATTGAACCTAAATGCAAAATGTAACATGCAATAATATCTTTATAAACAAAGTCCCTTGTTCTTCCTTCATATCACACTAGGTTATTCCAAAAATCTCATCAAGCTAATATCAAATTTCTTGCACCACCTATGCAACATGTGTCTCTTATACTTTATAAGATATAATTTCCATTGTTATCACAAGTAAAAAAACATAGAGGCATTCCTAACCATCAATGTACTCTGTCAATGGATAAGATCTATCTACACTCTTCTTGCCTCAAACATGAAAGAATCAAACACTTAATTTTAAAATCTAAAATGCACATTGTGTAGAAACAAAATTCATGCAATCCTACCCATATGAGGTACTCCAATTACTCCTCATTAAAGAAGGTTCCACTTTGACAATATTTATAAGATTGCAAGGTCAACATAAGGACCATTATATCCTTCCATGTCAAAGTAATCATAACTTGAAACACAACATGCAACCCATGTCATCAACTCACACAAACATATATTATTCTAGTTGAATTATAGTTTTGCGTCTAGCATAGTGAACTCAAGGCCCGAGTGTGGAACCAAGAGCTCTAGTTCTCATGGTGATAGATCAAACAAATACACCTATACATTTATGTGGACATTAGCATAGTAGCCCAACGCCTTAGGGTTTAAACACCTCTCTGATACCATGTGTAAGGACCATGTCCTAGTTAAAAAATGCCACATCATACAAATTCTTCAAAAGTAAAAATGATAAGAGAACCCTGGTTGAAAAGTCAATATCCATTATAGTAACTAAAATTAGGATTAACAATTTGTTAACAACAAGTACTTATAATAGCATTATCTAAGATGCTGATTTTACACATCACATCCATCAAAATGCATGTTTAACAACTACAACGAGATCATTACAGATACAATATCCAATTACATAACTACATCATGATCATCTAAAGATGATTGAATAATCCTTAGGAATCAAGTAACCTCAGCATGTGTCCATCTATGTGATCTAGTCTCCAAAGCCATCTGTCATCATCCATCTTCTATCTGAGACGAGAGTGTGGTCCAGGTGCTTTTACCATGCCAACCACAGAGTGTTTACTCCCTCAAGGTTCTTCATGACATGAAGAACACCTCGACCCTAGCATGAAAATCCTAACAAATTAGAACAAGAGGATCAAATGGATGCAGTGCAGCTATGAAACATATCTACTCACATGCAACGTTCTAAAGTATATCTAATCATATGAACAACAAATGTAAAAATATCTACACATATGCACAAGTCCAACAAATATTAAATGTAGTAGAGAAAATAAATGGCTTGGCCAAGCACTTAATGCCAAATTTTCATTGAAAGGAGAAGCAAAACAAAATGAATCCCTCCAATTAAAACTAGCAGGTTGAGAGAACAAAATGTAATGCATTCATCTCTAACCCTCCCTTTTTACCACATTACACACATCTCATAAAAGAGTTAAACAACTTACACTCGAGATATCAAGTAATACAATTGCAAAATATCTCAAAGAATGTACTCATTTATATTCAATATTATAAAAGTAATAATTCAAGAAGGTATCAACAACATTCATCATAACAATATGTTTCCACGGATGTACTCATATGCATCTGGCTTAACAACATAATGTAGAGGGTGTATTCTACTAGGAAAATAATAAGAATTTGATAATGTCTTTCATTTTAACACTACAAGAATGATTAATGGTACAATTTAATCAAAAAATTCTATAGCTATCTACATAGCATTCAAAGTTACTATGCTTGAAATAATGAATAGCAATAACAAATAGCCTGATCATTTATTATAGTTCATCTTGAAGTCAAGTTTATCGAGCATATTTTCCTCTCATCGAGAATACTCAGTAAATAAATGCTAAATGTGCTCTTTCTTTGCTATCATCTAATAGCATTGGCACTTTTGAAATCATAATTACTTGAAACCACAACTCAATATAACTTTTATAAAATGATTTCACATGTGATTGAGAAAATGATATTGAACAATCAATAGAGTTTTTAGGATAGTTAAATGATCACAAAATCACTTATGTTACATAATAACAAACATAACATGTAGAGCTTTGGATTCCATGTCGTCCTTGATCCCAAATGAGTACCTTTATTGTCAGATTATCCTAGAAATTCTACAACCATAAGAAAGATGTTTCCAGTTCTAGCATTGACTATAAGAGGAATGTACTTATCATCTTACTAACTTGAGCCATGAAAGAACATGGGCCAATATTAGTGGTGAACCATATTAAAGTGGGACCAGCCCAAATAAACCATAGTTTTCCATCACTAGCTATCAGTAATTATAGCACATATGCAATAGAATAAGGTCTCCCTCTTTCATTTTCTTTTGACAAGGAAGAATTACAATGAAAAAAAGTCAGTGATCTACTCTCACATAGAGATCAACATGGTTAGTATTGAACATTATGGTTTGGGCTCATTCCTATAAGGAAATAAACAACATAATAAATTTGATTGATTAGTGCTGCACAAAAGATTTACGTTAGATTTCTTATAAGAATCTTCTCACCATTGATGATGGAAGATTATACCAGTTTATAATATGTAAAAATTTACATATGATTGGAGTATTAAGTGCATAATGTTGAGTTAAACTCCTCATAGCCATCACTTAAATAACATAAATAATTATACATGACGACGAAAAATTATTCTAATAGCACTGCATGGAGTTAACATGTGGAAGTTGACTCTTTTTATTTTAGTGAAATATAAAATAATCTAAATTATTAACCATCCATTTCACAAAATCTAAAGAAGTGAATAATTACTAAGCATTACTCTTAGACTAAGCATTCAAGAGCCTCACATGAACTGGCAACCAGTTTCTCAAGAGCCTAATTAGCTAGGGAGTAACCATACAAAACTCAATAACTCCTTTTAAGTAATTATAATAACTATAATAACAAATGGTAGTATAAGAGTGCATAACCAATCATGCCAAATTGGTAGTTGTTAATAAATTTGGGGCTCAACTTTGACTACCTTTGAAATTTAGTTTATATTCAGGTTGCATCAAATACCCATCTTCATGGAGTTAAACAATTAAGTAACAGATACCATAACTTGTTTCACCTTAAGCTATTACTACCACAAGATTTAATGGAAAAATATAGATGCAAATGCACCCAACCTAAGATGCAAGATGGTTAAAAAGATCAATACTTATTCAAGAAAGAAGAGAAAATGTGCAAAAAAACTCAAACATTGAGCACCCCGTCATGTATCAAGGTAGAGACACATGCTCGCTATCAGGTTTCTTGTCATGCATTAATGGACTCAAACAAAGAGAAATGATTCTAGTTGAATAAGGAGAACTTTCCAGAAAATGGTGGCTAAAACTAGCCATTCTACTTGGCTAGTTACACAAAGAATAAGACCCAATGTCATTAAAAGTATAATCAAGCACGTTATCATCTATCATCTATACAAAATGCACAATAGTTACATCCATTTTGAAAGAACAAAAGACATTAACTAAAATATTATTGCCATTGCTCAAGGATCTAAAAGTAAGTCATGCAAAATAGAGGAGGAAACTGGATGTCCATCAGTTGTCAAGCTTGTTTTCCCACTCTTTTCGCAATTCCTAGCCTGAGTTCTCTATCTTCTCTCCGTACCTCCTTAGAGAGCCATAACCACATGATATATTCCTCTTATTTTTGGGTGTAACTAACCCAATCTCCCCCTTTTTTTGGTTATTCAATCAAGATTAAGTAATAATTCATGTCCAACTAATTACATCCTTAGTGCAAGTAATATAGATATTAATTAATCATTTTCTCTAGAAAAATCTAGGTGACAACAAGTTTTCCAATTTAATCAGGTTATGGAGAATCAGGTTGTGACATTAACTCGGTGAATTGTATACATCTTGTGTATCTAAGAGAGTTACTTGCCTACTAGTAAAACTTGTTGAGAGAAATAAACTTCAAAGCCATTATTGGGTTTGTTTTCTTGTTTACATGAACTTATAAAATTAATTTTGTATCCACCCAGTGTATCATGATGGAACACTTTTTATGGACATCATTTAGGACGTAATGTCTCCTTGCCATAATGCTAGTACAATATTGTGAGAAATAAATCACAACTCAAAAAAATTCACTCAGCACAAACTATTGCCGAGTGCAAGTTTTGCTTGGTACTTGAAGGTGTCGAGTGGCAAGTTTCTCGGCACATGAAGGTGCTCAGTGATAGGCAGTAGGTGCTGAGTTAGCTCGACACAAGAAGAAGCCAAGTAAGCTTAGCACACAAAGGGCAAGCTGAGTAAGCTTGACACTGAAAGAGAAATTCTTGGCAATAATGGATGCCGAGTGAGCTCGGCTCAAACTAGAAAAAATTTAACTTAGTGAAATTTCAATGTGAATTCTTTCACCATTAAAACCAGAGAGCCAAAGCTTGAAACTTCTAAACAAACTTCTCAAATGCAATGAATAGAAAAGAACGACAATGGATTCAAGTATACCTATTTTCTTTCTATTAAACTTTGGTTAAATAATTAAAAAATCTGGGAGCATTCAACTTCAACCAAAAAAACCTAAAATAACCCTAAACTGGTAAAACTTCAAACTTCAATGAACTTTAAACTTGTAGCTCTAATGGCTTGGAGCAATCACTACTTCAACATGACAAATCCAACAATAACAAACTTACAGAGTGAATAGGGGAAACACATGCAACTGGAGAGATTGGATCTGCTAATCACTTTCTTCTTCTTCCTTCTTTGCTTTATTGAACTCTGAACTCTCTCTTCTTCTTTTTTTACTGAACACACACTCTACTGGTTGAATGAATCTGAGACATTCATTTTGTCATATATTTCCCCCTCTTTTCAAATTTCAAAACTCACCTGCCGTAGTTATTGTTTCTATCTATTGTGCACGTCTTCAGGGATTGTAGGTGGGCTTTTGGCTCTAGGGGCAAATGGCCTTTTGCATTTAATATTCCAACAAATATTGACTTTTATTCAGGTAAGCTCTTGAATTTTATTTTAAGAATATCTTGCTACTACCATTTTCAACTTCGTTAATGTTTGTGATCTATTCTATTTTAGAGTCTTTTCTTACATATCCAAACTCTGCAAGTATCACTAATTTAGAAGACACTCAATGGTATCAGACTAATATGCAAGCTTACAATAGGTACTTATCTTAGAAGATAATTGTTTTATTTTACTAGACATCACTTGTTTAACCCAACTATTAATGCTTGTTCTCAGATTGATGTTGAATAGTTAGTTGATATGTATTCCATACTTTTGCTAGCAAGAATCCCCTTTTGTAGTCATATAGATCCCCCAGCCTTCTAAATTGTGCGAGAGCCAAGCATTATTAAAACTCTAAAAATTCATTATTATTGCTTGTGTTAAAACTATGATTTGTTTTTTTATTTATGTGACTATTTCTATAAGAACCACCCATTTAATTTAGTTGCATGTTGACTTGGTTGATCAATATTTATAGATAACTATGAGAGCACATTTTTGTAATCCTTGACAATATGGCTTGTATGTTTATGGATATGGTTATGTTTAAATTTTTATCATCATATTTTGGATCACACTCTATGATCCATCATCAGGATGAAAGGAGAATTCAAGGATGAGAAGAATCATAGACTATGATTAGAACCATCAATGATAGAAACTTATACACTATCATATCCTTGAATTCTTGTCTCATCTTGATGATGGGTCATGTAGTGTAATAAAAAATGATAATTTAGCCAATATACTATATTTATTGAAAGGATAGACCGATGGAATTCAATTCCTAACTCCAAAAAATTGGAAATTCAAACATGAAATAAACTATTTTGATAGGTATTAATTATTTTGAATAGTATTTATTTGGGCTAGAAAGTAGAAGACGATGTGGGTATATGAGACGATGCTAAAAAAGCTGTAAGTGATACTGGGTATTGGACACTCAATTTGGAAAAACTGAGACAAATCATTCACATCAACCAAAAAGGAATTGTGGGACATCGGCCCCTTGTTGGCTCAATATATCCCCATCCCTAGACATGCCTACGTGTGTTTATATGTTTGGATGTCCTCAACAACAAAGAAATTAACCCGTGCCTCTAATTTAATGGTGAAGTTGAATGGCTCACAACAAGTCCATTAGGGAGCAAGTCTTGCTGAGTGAAAGGCTCAAAGATATCACAAGGGATGAGGTTGGGATTGTTCCCTTGATGAATTTGGCCCTGTGTGGATGCTTTTTATTCCTTGGCTTTGAGCCGTAGAGGTTTCAGATATCGAATACCCAAAACTTGTTTATGGTCAACCTCCATCAAAAAGAAAATATATTTAAAAAAAAATCCAAAAGAAAAATTAAAATGCATCCATTAAAAAAATTATTTATTAAATATGTCAAAAAAGTTTGAAATAGGTTGATAAATCTACAATTCACATTTTGTTAGGTTTTGAGTGCATGTATTATTTTTTTATTCAATGTCTCCCAATCGTGTTATTTTACATTGCCTCTAAAAGCCATGGTATGGCCCTCTGAGGCATGAAATAGGCTCACATTTGTTTCAATTCTAATAATGAAGCTAAAATAGACTCAACATGGATAGGACAATATATGCTATAAATACTTGGCCAATATAAATAGAAAACTAAAACTCATTCAAAGGATCCAAAAGCAACTAGATTGTTTGCCATCATTGCCTGATGTTAGCAAGATGAGACCAAATAAATCTGTAATAAGATTTAGCCTAGTGTCAAATAATAATGATAAAAGCATGGGAGACATAAAGCCCTAAACGTATTAATAAACCCATGCCTCCGAGCAATAAATTAAGAATACAGATTTGTAAAATTTCAATTATCACAGTTAACAAAATTATAATTTTAAAGAAAATAGAATGATTTCAAATATAATTTAATTTGTTTTACTCTAAAATTTAATTTTTCAATTTAAGAAATAAAAAAATATTATTAAGAATGCAGATAGATATTTTTCAATTAGAATTTCAATTGAGATTAAGAATGTAGTTCATTTTGAACAATGTAAAATGTTGATAAAAAATACCCTTTTAAAGTAAAATGTTAATAATAACATAATGTATATAAAAAATTTAACTTTAATTTTTCAACTCAATTAAAAAAATTGAAGACAAAGAAACTAAATGGAAGAATCCAATGCTGAAAATTTGTGAAATTAATTTTTTTTATTAAAATAGTTAATATTTGTTTTGTTTATTTTAATTTATACATTTAAATTAGTATTTGAATTAAAATAAATAAATCTAAAGTCTAGAAAATTTAAACTATTTTTTTAGTATTTGATATTAGAAATAAAAACTTAAATTAAGAATATTTTATTTATTTTCATGATTAATACATCAACTTATATGATCATGAGAAAGTGTAGTTATATTTTTGTTTTCTACGAATAATTACTTATGTTAATTTCTTTAGAGTCTCAATTGAAAGTAAGTTCATTTTAAATAGTAACTAAAAATTATTAAACTATTAATAATAACAAATTGACATATTAATATATTTCAAGTGAACCAAAAAACAATGAGGGCTAAATGAAATTAACAAAAATATTAAATTTAAAGTAAAAATTATGAATAGTTTTTTATGGTTAGTATATATATATATATATATATATATATATATATATATATATATATATATATATTTATTTGCTCAATTATGTTTTTGAATTTGATTGTGTGAATACTTTTTTGCATCAACATTTCAACTCTACAATCAATCATGAGAAAGTAAGAGAAGTAACAGACCAAGCCATATAAAAGGATGGAAAGGATAGGAGAGAAGTAAGGAGAGAATGACACATGGCAAGGAAAGGACAATATTACACAGGAAGCAACAAATAAAATAAGAGATAGTCAATACAAAAAAAGAGAGGTTAAATTAAGAATATAGACACCCAATATGAATAAAATCAATACAAACAAAACAAAAGAATAAAATAAGAACATTAAAAACCAAATAAATAAATAAAATACATAATACAAATGAGACCTATGCAAACAAAACACAAGACAAAAATAAACAACTATTTTTTTGAACACAATACAAAAACTCACAACAATAAGAAGTGAATAAAACATATGAAACAAAATAGAAAAGATAACAAGACTAACCCCGAATAAAAAAATTAAAATCAAGAATTAAAGTATAAATGTAAATAACCATAAATAATATAAAATAATAAATTAATATTATATATCCTATATTCAAATATATAAAACAATTATATATATATATATATATATATATATATATATATATATATATATATATATATATATATATAAAATTAATTAATTTTATTTTGTTTATTATAATTTTGATCTTAAATTCTAGTTATGAACTATATTTGTATATAGCTAATTAGACCTTGTATGTACCTTGATTTTCATTTTTTATCATATTGTTTTGCCTAGCTTATATACGTGTGTGTGTGTGTGTGTGTGTGTGTGTGTGTGTGTGTGTGTGTAGATACACACACACACACACACACACACACACACACACACACACACACACACACACATAGATATATATCTATATACATATATATACATATATACACACACATATGGGTGAAAGCACATACCTGTGTCACCTTTTTGTAAAGGAATATTCACCTTCAATGACATAAAGTTGGTATTATTATTTTCAATTTGAAAATGAAGTAAACTAATAAAATGTGTAGAAATGGATGAATTTTAGGATTATAATTTTTAATAATTATTTGGAATAAGAATTGATATATTTTTTTAAATTTTAAAGATAATTTTTTAGTTGTTCAAAAACACTGAAAATTAGGGGTCTAGTTCCCACCACAAAACTATAGGAAAATAAATTTATTTCCTTTTGATCTCAAACTATGTTATAGATAACATATATAGCTAGAACAATAAAAAATAAAAATCAACTTTAGACCTATATTTTCTCTTTCATAATGGTTCAAATTTCAACTCACTTGAAATCGATAATTTTCATCTCCCACCACATGTCTCAAAACAAATCTATTCCAACCAAGAGAAAAATTGTACATTCTAGAAGAGGACTCTCCCCTCTAGAATATCAGATAATTTTTAGATTTTTTTGATATGATTTCATTTTTTTTTCTTTCTCAAAACTGACATATTTTTGAGTGTTAAAATACGTGCTTGTAGAATTTTTTAATTATAATATACTATATCTAACTAAAACACTATAAACTCTATACGAGAATATTTTTGACTTTGAGCTCTATAAAATGGTGTTTATATGTTATTAAAAAAATATCATAAAAAATAGTAAGAGTTATTGATATGCCCCTTTTCTGAAATAATTTTATTTTTTTAGTAATTGGATACAAACTAGTATAAAACATGCATTTAATAGGCATTTCCAATTAGAAAAGTGTGAGACCATATATAACTTAACTAGAATAAATTTATTGAGATCATATGTTTTTAGATAGAAATACTCAAATTCAGTCATTCTGATAAGTCAGCCTGAAAGATGACACAACTTTGTATTTTTACCCACACACACACACACACACACACACACACACATAGTACACGGTGAAATTACGTATTCATGAGACCTTAGAGTAGTGCAAAAAAAATGACAACAAACTAATCTAAACCCAAGATATCATTGTCAAATAGAGACTTTTATAAACATCCCATGTTCCCTAACTACAATCGCTATGATTGCTCTCAGACCAACATCTTAATAATAGTTCTAGAACAAGAGTATGTTATGAATGTAGATCTACACATAGGTATGTAAGATCTATGTGAGAATGTAGATTATATGAGTATGATAACCTAGAATTCTATGATATGAGTATGTAATATAGGCTAAACATGTGCTAAATGATACTAAATAACATGAAAAGAATGCTAAAATGCTATCAAAATGACATGAATTTACTATAATAACAATGCTAAAAGATGATAACTCTAAATGTGCCTATAGTGTAGATGCCTAAAACTTGGGTCCATCTACTTTTAAATTTCCCTCCTATTTATAGGATTTCAGGAGCGGTTTGGGTAAAGATCAAGATTTCACTTTTGACTAGGGGTAATGGTGAAACTATAAATATCTCATAAAGTACCAAGAGAAAGAGTCTAATAGAGTTAGTTTGTGAGGATAAAATGGGGATTTTTCCAATTCTTTTAAATGTAAAAAGAGGATTTTCACTTTTGTGAGGATAAATGGTTTCATTGATTTAATAAATGTTCCATTTATTTTCAACTTTTGTCTTTTCTTTTTTTTCTTTTTTATTTCATTTAAAATTTTTAAAATTGTTTTTCCCCTTTTTGAAGTTGATTTAGGTCCTTTTTGATTTGATAGATGATTTGATTGATTAATGACTTGATGTAACGATTGATTTAAATTTTTTTTTCTCTCTAATTTTATCCTTAATTTGCATCAGTTGATCAAAATTGCATTTTTTTAGGTCTTAGCTAATTTTTGGGTGTCTACAAATGCCCCTCTTTGAGCTAATATGTGAAGCATATTAGTACAAAGATTGTCTAATTTTATGATTTTAAGTCAAATTCTGATAAGTGAATGCTAGATTGATTTGAGATTGATATGATGCCTGATTGTTGATAACTTGTTGTCTGATTGCCAATGATTCGATGCCTGATTGTTGACAATTTGATGTTTGATTCAATGTTCATCTTTTAAAATCCTTTATTTGAGATAACTTGATTAGATGCCCCAGTTTGATTTAATGCTAAAATGTTGGCTAGGATAAAATGTTTTTGATATTTGAATTTTTTTTTTGATGCCCTAGTATACTGACCCCTCAGAAATGAAATTAGAAAAATGAATGTGCAAAAAAGGAATATTCTAATTTTATTTCTGACAATGTAGATAACTAATAGATGAGGATGATCAAGTTGGTTTAGAATAATACACAATTGAAGAAAATGAGTGAAAAAGTTTTAATTTGGGTGAATAGGGAAAAAAAGTCGTAGAAATGCCATTAAGGAGGGTTAAATAGGTCAAAAGACATTTTACCCTTGTCATTTTCACACTCCTTTTGAATTTTGGTGATTTGGAGCTCTGAGCTAGCGAGGGTGGTGGTCCCTTTATGAGAGCATAGATTTGAGAGGGGTCATACGTATGAGTGCTTAGCTGACTACGATGTCTTGGTGAGTCATCGAGATCCTCTATTTTTAAGGTTTTTGAATTTTTACACGAGTTTTTTTGATTTTTTACACAAATATCTATTATGAATGTGGTATTTTATATTTTTTAGCACTTTTATTATTTCATTTAGCCCATCCACCCAATAGAATAGCCCATATGAAACCCTAGGTTTGTAGTAAATTAGTGCATACACAAAAACAATAGTGCATACATGTTTTTATATAGTGCATGTGAATGTTTTAGCACATATGATGTATCCTCTAGTGCATATGAAATGTAGATTAGCGCATTTAATTTTGAGGGTTTGTCGAGTCAATAGGATCGTGTTAGAGCACATATGAAAACATGTGTAAAAAGGGCAAATCCATACTTTGGGAGTGCTTTCATATTGAATAGTGCATCCACTGAATCAAATAGTGCTTATGATGACTTTAGTAACACACATGTCTTTAATAGCACAATTATTGAATGAATTACCACATATGAATCAATCAATGACACAAGTTATTCTTGCAACAGATTCATGTGTGGAAATAGTGCTAATGATGAGTGGAATAGCATAAATGAATTGCATAGCATTTATTGAGTGTAAGGTAATGCAAAAGGCTAGGCTTTTCATAACAATCAAACAATAGGGATTGTGTAGTCACAAAGTGATGTTGCAATAGCAATCATTAGATAGATAGAAAATGATGACCCCCTTAAGATATAAAGTAGTGAAAACAAAAATGTCCAGCTCAGGATACAGAGTAGGACAAATGACTGGTCCTATCATGAGCCCTAATTGACGCAAACAATACAAATATATATTCAAATAAATACATACGCTTTATTTAAATACCTTCTTAATATTATTGATAAGTATGATATTAAACATTAAATAATAATCAATATAATATTAATAATCATATAGTATCATATTATAATAGTGCATGATATATTAATATGAGAATTAAATGTTATATATTTTATAATCTAATCATTAATGTAATTATAATATCAATATAATATAATTATATAATAAATGAAAAGACACGACTCTTAGAATAAAAAAACTATATATATATATATATATATATATATATATAGAATTCTTACATTGAGAGATAATCATGGAAAAATATGAAGAAAAATAAAGGAAAGTAAAAGGGATCAATGGACAATCAAACCAAAGAATTGTGGAGAAGTGCAGAAGGAAAAAAAATGAGATATTTGATCTGTGAAGGGAAACTACATTAAAAAAAATTATTGTGCCAGTTGGGCAACATCACAATAGTATCAGAGCAAGTTTTCTTGCCAAGTTGTCTTTTATGTATAACAGAAATTAAAATATACAACCCTATATTTTTATTTTATTTTATCAAATTTGAGGGACAGAAGTAAAAGGATAAAATCTATTCAAATTTATTATCATAGACATTAGATGACTTATTTTATGAAATTGAAGTTGTGATCTAGTCATTCCTATAAGGCTTTTCAATTCATATGATCGGCTTCAGTCATGTGACATAATTACATCACAAATAAGCTCTTTTTGCATTGGCCAAAATTCAATGACTTCAATACCATCTCATTATAGGAATCAAAAGATTTGAAAGTTGTAGTTAAGTCATATTAGCAAACAATCAAGCATAATCAATGTTTGTAGTGAGGACCTTCTTATAGGTATGCACAGTTAGTATCCACTAGGAAGAAAACATGAAGAATATAGACCTTTCACCACATCAAAATTGAGGACTATTACAGATATAAAAAAATTGACAGAATTAATCCACAGGAACTAGTTAAAAAACAAAAGAGAATTCCTCCATTTAATTGTCAAGACAAAAGGAAGAAAGTGTGAATAAATAAGGAGGACGCCTTGGCGTACAATTATGGAGGGAAGAACAATGCACTTTGAAATTTATATTAACACTTGTTCAAAAAAAAAATCATTTTGGGAAAAACTAGTGGTAATATCAATGTATGAAGATCATTTCATTGTTATCATAATCACAAATGAACCCATAAGGTTGCACGTGGGAGCATAAAAATATCACTGTGGGGAGTTGAGGAAACCAATGATATGAATATTTTGATCATGTTATACAATCCATACCAATTACACCAGGATGATCAATTGCAGAGACATAAGAGATTTTTGGGTGAGATACAATAATAAATCAAGGAGAAAAAATGAATAATGAAGTAGCAGAAGGAACTATGATTGGGGGAAAAATAAGAAATAAATAAGAGGAGATGATACTAATTCGTCCTATTGACTTGATCATGCCCAGATTCCAATATAAATAATTTTATAATTGTAGAAAGAAAGAAAACAATTAAATTGTGAATGAAGTTCACATGATCTTATAGATGAGTAAGTATTATCTTCAATAATCTCTGTCAGCAAATAAACCTTGACCTAAATGAATTTGGAGTTCATTGCATTAGATTTTTCACCAAGACCATGAGAAATGATAAAATGTTCTTATTATAAATGATAGACAAGCCTGTGAGAAATATTAGAAATTTAAATTTCAACTCACAACCCTAACCCTAAAAAATTTGCTCAGCACTTAAAATTTTCTCGGCACATGAGGGTGCCAAGTGCCATTTTTACTTGACACTTGATGGTGCCAAGTGGCAGGTTTCTCTGCACTTGAAGAAAAGTGCTCGGCACAGGAAGGTGCCGAGTGCCAAATTTACTCAGCACTTGCTCGACACTTGAGGGTGCTGAGTGACAAGCAACAGGTGCTGAGTGAACTTGGCACAAAGAGGAAATAGATGTAGATGCCAAGTTAGCTCGGAACTCAAAGAAGAAAATGGATGTCAAGTAAGGTCGGCTCCAACTAATAAAATTATAACTTAGAAAAATCTAACGTGAATGCTTTCACGAATAAAACTAGAGAGCCAAAGCTTTAAGCTTTCAACCAAACTTGTCAAATGCAATGAATAGAAGAGGAAGATAGATTCAAGTATGCTTTCTTGCTTTCTATACAATCTTTCATTAAACTAATACAAAATCTAGGAGCATTCGGCTTCAACTAGAAAACCCTAAAATGTTAGAACTTCAAACTTTCAATAAACTTTAAACTTTAAACCTTAAACTTACAGCTCTAATGGCTGCATACAATGGTGCTTGGAGCAATCACTGCTTCTACAGGGTGAATCTAACAATGAAAAACTTACAAAGTGAACAAAGGAAACATGTGCAACTATAGGCACAAACTTGCTTCCTTCTTCCTTCTCTGCTTAGCTCTGCAACTTCTCTCTGATCTGCTTGATCTGCAAAACTCTCTGAGTAATCTGACTGAATGAATGAATGAATAAACATTCCTTTTATCTTCTGAACTGAAATTTTTTTCCCTCTCATTTCCAAATTTGAAAATCTCACCTATCGCATTCATGTTTTAACTGTTCTGCTGGTTGTCAGGTGGTAGGTGGGCATTTGGCTCCAGGGGCAAGACAACCACTGTATTAAATATTCCAACAAAGCCTCCATGTCATGGGATTGCTCAGTCAAGAAGACAATGTTACTCTAGTATATTGATGATAATAGCTAATTTTGGTGCAACGATTATACCTATATTTTATTGTAGATTGAATTGGTAACCAGTATTGTATGAGCAAGGTTTTGAACTTCTGTACTCTGTGTTCCACTCCAAGTTAGTATTCACATGTTTCAGAACTGAAATGAATCATTTAACATATAATTTTGTTAGTAGATGATATCAACGAAATACCAGACATGGAAAATTAGTAAGGTAGTATAGATAAAATGGTTATGATAAAGATAGAGCAACTCGTATACATCTTGATAGAGTCAATTATCAATAAGCATTGGCAAGTATGAAGATTAGTGGCTCATTTAATATGAAATGATAAAAGAATGAGAAATACAATCAAGAGAATAAACAAGATGCACAATAAGGAAGAGAAAATAAATGTTCCCATCTTATGCCAAAAAAAAATACAACATGCCAACAAGCAATAGCTAGATAAAGATAAAGAGTTATGTACAAGAGAAGGAATAGTCAAAATTAGAGACCAATTACTATACGAGGATGAAAATAAATTGGAGTAAAGTTTCATTTGTAGATTTAGAATAAATGATGGCACTACCAAAGATATTTAAATGCAATTATATGGTCATAAGTTGACTATGGCAATGGTTCAAACAAATAGCTCCACCTTGCAATACCACCAGGTAAGTATCAAATTCCTAAGGTGTGAGAGAGACTCGCCAAGAAAGAAGTGTAAGTATATTTTTAATGTTATAAATTCATTTTTATGTGATTTCTATTATTATTACATATGTAGAGGGGTGGTAAATTAATATAAATGTAATATGTTTTATGAATTAAAATGAAAATTTGATATGATAGATGATGGGGAATATATATTTTGATTATATAGTTTTTTATTATTCATAATAAAATAATTATTTTATTCTAAGGATAAAGATCATTATTTTGAAAGATATTCTCCATATTATTATTGGATATGTTGGAAGAATAATTACTTCCTATTAAGACTTAGATTTTGAGAAGCCTATGATAAATTACTACACTTTATATTAGGATAATAAAGAAGCATAACCTAAGTATAATATAATAATAATTAATACTTTTAATAAATTGTGGATAAGTCTATAAGATCACTTGTATTAGTGTGTAGTGGATAGGGAGTGTGCAGAGGGGGATGAGTAAATCATTCGCATTGGGGCAAGAAAATTCCAATATGGATAAAGATCTGAGGGAGCCCCAAGTTGAGTGTGTCCAAACTCAAGAAGCAATAAATCTACCATCCACGTCAAAATTAAACATGTTCATAATGGATAGGGAGTGTGCATAGGGTGAGGAGTAAATCGGCCGCATTGGGGCAATAGAATCCCAATATGGATAAAGATCTGAGGAAGCCCCAAGCTGAGCATGTCCAAACTCAAGAAGTAGTAAATCCACATCAAAATTAAACATGTTCCTAGTGGGTAGGGAGTGTGCACAGGGGGATGAGTAAATTGGTCGCATTGGGAAAAGAGAATCCCAATGTGAATTAAAATTTGAGGGAGCTAGCCCCAAGCTGAGCATGTCCAAACTCGACCAACAATAAATCTACCATCTACTATGGAATTATACACCCTATTATATTACTAGCTATAGAAAAGTTGTTAAAAATATGCATCTTCAAGAACTTTTGATTTTGAGACAAGGGAAAGAAGTGCGACATTCACGATCAAAGTGGTAAAATATTTCCTTACATTTTCTTATTTCGAATTGTAAGAAGGATTCTAATGATTCTTTGACATCTATACTATGTGTCTACATCATGTCTTAATGAATTAGTATGTTTGCTTCATGTATTCTTTGTGTCTTCCTACATTTGAGTGTCTACCTCATGTTTGCATTGTGTCTTCATGCATTAATTGTCTACTTTGTCTCTTCATTCATATGTTCTTTCATTGGTTACTAACAAGAAAACTTTGCAAGTGTTTAATACATATGTAGGGAAAATAATGAATCTCAACTATGAACCACATTAGTTGCGTAAGGACAAGCAAGTTTGAGAGGGGTGGACTTGTTATGAGCCCTAATTGGCGTGAACAATACAAATATATATTTAAATAAATACATACACTTTATTTAAATACCTTATTAATATTATTGATAAGTATGACATTAAACATTAAATTATAATCAATATAATATTAATAATCATATTATATCATATTATAATAGTGCATGATATATTAATATGAGAATTAAATGTTATATTAGGCAATAAAATATAAATTTTAGATTAATAATACATAAACTAATGTATTATATGTAATGATATTAATATTAATATAACAAATATAATTGATATATTATTAATACAATAGATGTTGTAATATAATCATTAATGTAATTATAATATCAATATAATATAATTATATATGAAAAGACACGACTCTTGGAATAAAAAACTATATATATAGAATTCTTACATTGAGAGATAATTATGGAAAAAATGAAGAAAAATAAAGGAAAATAAAAAGGGAGCACTGGGAAATCAAATTAGAGAATTGTGGAGAAGTGCAAAAGGAAAAAATGAGATATTTGATGGAAATGATTAGCTGAGTAGTTAGATGTTGACATTGTTGGAAATGATTGAAATGATCATAAGTAAAGTTGTTGGAATAATATATGGAACTGGTAAAGAATGTCCTCAATCATTGTTTTGTCATTGATGTCAAACTTGCTACTTGCAGGAATGACAATCGCTTTAGTGATCCAAATACTATCAATTAGTTGATTGTCAAGGTGGAGGCAATCAATAAGATGTAACTAGAACACCTAGAGAAAGGTTGAAGTTATGATGTTGTAATGAAGTACAAGGATCAGCTAAGCCATTGATGAAAAAGTGTATTTGATGACATACTATAAGATACAAAGAATGGGCACACTAGAACATATCAAAGATTTAAGGCTTTAGCTAAGTCTTTTGTAAAGATCAACTAGGTTCATTAGAGAGAAGGAGCCAAGCAAGCTAGTAAGAGCCGAGAAAATTCCTAGTTAATGCCGAGTAAACTTCAGATGTCGAGCAAGATCAGATACCGAGTAAACTTCAGATGCTAAGCAAGTTCAGATGCCGAGTGACACAGAGTTAACCAAGTGCCAAGTAGGTATAGGTGCCAAGTAACACAGAGGTGCCAAGCACTAGTAACTCAATAATGCTGAGTTTTTGTATTATTTTGGAAATCAAAGATTCACCAGATCTAAGCCGACAAGGTTGTTATCTAGAAATATGTGAATTAAAAGGAAGATAAGAATGATGAGCTGGTGGCACAGAACACCATGTAGAACATTTTTAAGAATATAATTAGCAAAGTTTCTAGAAGAGAACAAGATATGGGGTAGATACATTGTATCCTACCTAATCCATTTTGAAACCCTAAAATTGGAGAGGGAGAATTGAGTGGCAAAGGAAAATCAGTTTTCTATTTAAGAAGACATATGTTAATGAAAAAAGAAGAGAGAGAGAGAGAGAGGTGGTCAAGCATAAAAGAATGAAGTATTGAAGAAGGTGCTAAAGGAGAAGAAAGCACAAGAAATTTGTTTGGATAGATGACCGCAAGGATGATTGCATTGGCAGAATGAGTAAGAAGACTCAAGGAGACGAAGCTTGAGAGGAAGACAAGTAGACAGAGCTGAAGTGATTGAAGCCAAACATAAGGATTGAACTGAGAGTGTGATCTGAAATCTACAAAGTATGTTGTAAGTTATATCAGATCAAAAGACCATTATTGTTACTTTCTAGAAATTGTAATAGTAAGTTTAAATCCTATGGACTTAGGTTGGTTTAATAGCCATAAGATAAATCCTTTAACAGGGTGACATTCCAAGAGAATGTTCTAAGACCTTTAACTAGGCCCATTCCTAACAGTTTGGTGAAATCCTCTAACAAGGTCACATTTAACAGTGTGTTGTAAGCCTTTAATAGGGCATCACTTTAGAAGAGTGAGAATCAAGTAGCATGTTATTGGTGGTTTTTCCCAAATTGGGTTTCCACGTAAATCATTGTGTCATGTGTTGATCTTTGCATGTTGATTTACTGTAACTTACTTATATGATTGATTTAAGTTTGGATGAATGAAAAGTGTATGGATTTATTAAAGGTGGTAAAAAGTGTTTAATAGGGCATTTGGACCTTGAATAACTGATTCACCCCCCTCTCAGTTATTCTAAAGAATTCTAACAGACATTTGATTGATGTATGATAGATGTTGACATTTGATTGATGTATGATGATCACTTGTAAGTAAAATTGATGTTGTTGATTGATTGTTTGATGAAATAGGTATGTGGGTGCAAACTCATAGTGTGCTTATTGTACCCATGGCCATTGGAGCTAGTTGTTAGATTGTCTATGCTAGATTGCCAGGTGATTGATAGACGTGGTTTCACCTATTTTTTATAGATACCTTAGTTCTGAGTGAACAAAAAATTATTGATAGCTATGGGCTAGCGGTGACACTCATACTAGAACACCTTCCACATGCGACTAGGGGAGATGACAATATTTGAAGAGTATGTATACCAAATTCTCAAGATTCCTACAGTGGGAGACCTTGTTTACTATGATCAGATTGTAGACAAGGTAACATTTAGAGATGTATTTGGCGATGATAGCATTGGGGATGATAGTGTATCTTGGTTTCAGATGCTATAGTATGACCCATTGCCTACTGTGTTGGCCAGATTGATAGGTGGACTTTTTTTTCTAGATAGGCAAGGATGTCTAGTGGGATGGGGATGGATTATCTAGGACATGATTGATCAACCACAGTGGTTTTCATGGGGTAGATGCATATTGGCTCATTTATATCATGATTTGCACTAGGTTGTGTATTCTAGTGCCTCATCACTATCAACAGTTGTAGTCTTATTATAGATATGGACAAGGGAGCACCTTCCTATTCCTCAATTGATATGTGTGCATCAGTGGCCAAATGAGATGTCTTACATATATACCTATTTAGGTGTGATCATGTAGCCCCATTAGGGAAAGATAGAGTATTGACAAAAAATGTTGGATGATATGGATGAGGTAGTGTGGAGGCTATATAGGTTTATTGAGGAATGGGCTAAGGATGATGATGAGCTGGTATAATTCTTTTGTCTAATATTTTTACTTGACCAGGTGGCCTCAGTTATCGAGATATTTTTCTTCAGGAGGTTAGTGAGATAGTTTGGTTGGTGTCAAGGCATGCCATATGGATCAACACATTATGCATGGGTTTAGTCGAAGAGGTCAGTATGGGGGCCATCCTTGGAGTATAAGTCCTATCAAGAGACATTTTTGTAGATGATAGAGACACCACAAGTATGGGCATTAAGATATGGGGAGGCACACATAGTGATGGAGGGAGATTATGAATGATGGTTATGTGAGTATCCATTCCTAAGATATATAGATCCGACATATCTGATACCTGGGACTAAGGATCAATTAAGTTGAGGGGATGATGTGGATAATGAGGATGGATGAGGGAGAGGTAGGGGTCAGTGATGAGGTAGAGCCAAGGGTGGAGTGAGGATACAAAGAAGATATGGAGGGCAAGGCTGAGTAGCAGTGTTACCATAACTAAGGATCATCACATAGGGCCTAGTGCAGAGGCCGACAAAGAGATAGAGAGGGATCTGTGGCTGAGGTGGGGTGAGGATGAGGGGAAGTATAGGAAGTAGTGTAGGATCTAGCTAGTGAGTAGATGATGTAAGTCAAAGTAGGACAGAGTAGGTTAGGGATAGGTTACTTAATGATGTGCAGTTCATTCAACAGTATAGGTTGTGGATATAGGTTCTGATTCTAGGGGCACAAGGATTACAACCACCATTGCAATAATAGATACTGCCCCAAGTGAAACTATCACCATATAAATTGAGTGGGTTATCTAGGGTGGAGACTTAGATTAGTACCATAGAGGTATAGATGGGAGTAATGGGGAAAAAGACCACCTAGTTGACTAGCATGTTGCATGTATTTATGGCATCAATGGCACTGAGGCCACCACTTCCACCACTGCCACCAAAGACAGATGGGGCTACAACTAGTCAAATGACCACAACCATATGATGGGGACACAACCCAAGCACAAAATGGACACAACAGGAAAGGGAAATTTTATTAACTTTGTAAATAAGCTAATACATCCAGTACAGAGAAAATAGACTTCAAAACATGCCCTATGGGCTTACAATAGCATAAATCTAGAGATAATTTCTCCTTTTAGTACCTCCTCTCAAACTTCACTCCGAACTGCCTTTTACAATGCCAAAAATCTCCTTAAATAGACCCCAGAGGGTTAAGGACTAGGAATACATTCTAGAAAGTCCTAGTTGGCATCCACTGACCAAATAGAAGGCTCCAGGAGCTGTGTTAGAAGTCAACACAAATCCAGAAGAATCCATAAATGGTAACCGAACTTTCGGGAAGCATAACTTTTGAACCATAGATCCGATTGACAAACTGTTTACATTTTCGAAAAGTTCTCAAAGTGCTCTATAGCCCTATGGACCAGCTTTGTTTGTCCCCCATTTTTTGGCCCTTTTGGAGGTCATTTAATGCCCCTAACTTGACTTTGAAGCATTCTTAGGAGGTCTCCAAAACTCGAAAAATTGTGATAACTTTCAAACCATGGGGCCTTTTGACTTGATTCTTTTTTTGGAATGCTCTAAATTACAATTAAATTCATTTGGCCAATTTACACCTCCTAGTTCACCAAAATGAAGGCTCAATTACATAATTCTATTTTTTTTGGCATTTACACATATCCCAAGGTGTTCAATTACTCTATTCTAGAATACTGATAGTGGAACCGTGAGAGTTGGAACCTTTATTTGACCCAAATGGGTATCTAGAAATGAAAACACATGAAACATAAACTAAGTCTAAGTACATTTTTTTGGGTGACACAAGATTGCCCTTATACCTCTGGATGCTCTTGCATCACCATACCTAGCACACCGATGATAGGTGTAATAGAGTAGGCTCCTTGAGATGAGAGGATTGCCCCAAATGAGCAAGCACCTCCAGAGAAGACATCGATAAATGATGTAGATGGTGAGACATAGGGTTGATTTGTGTATCGTTTTGTATTGCACTTTTATTGACTTATCACATGTATCATTGATGACGACCTATTGATGTCCATATGGATGTAATTTGTGACTTTTTAATGTTCATATTGATATATGTTGGGACATTTTGATGTTCATGTTGATGCGATCCTTTTGATATATATGATTATCTGATCTTTGAGATAATTTGATGTTGTACTTGTTGTGTCATGGACTCTTGTATGCATGTGGTGTTGTGAATTAATTGATATAATAATTGTAGGTGTTGGTGCATTATGGATAATTAATGTAGTATATAGAATAACATGATATGTGGATAGTGAATGCAGTAGTTAAATGACATGCATGAGTGAAATGTGCTAATGAGATGTGTGAATGGAATGTTAGGTAACGAGATGAATAAATGACATGAAATGTGATGAAAAAAAAATTAATGTAATGAAATATGGGCGAATGAAATATAATGAAATGAAATGTAATGTATGGTTGAAATGTAATGAAATGAGATGTGATATAATGAAATGTAATGAAATGAAATTAAGTGTATGAATGAAATGTAATGTAATAAAGTGAAATGCAATAAAAGGAAATATAATGTGATAAAATGAAATAAAATAAATGATAAATAAAATATGAGTAGATGAAATGTGAAGAACTATAATGGATGAAATGGAATGGAATGATAAATGATATGTACAAATAGAATGCAATAACATGAAAGGATATGTATAAATGTAAAATGATGGATGAATGAAAAATATAAAATGAAATGAGAAGTGAAATGTGATCATAGGATATGTATAAATGGAATGTAATGTGATTAATGAATAGGTAATGTGATTAGATGAAATGAGAAAGGAAATGATAAATGAAATGTGAGTAAATGAAACATGATAAAATGTGATAAAATAGAATGAAATGATACGTGATAAATGAAGTGAAGGAAAATGATGAATGAAACATGATAAAATGAAAGAAATGATAAATAAAATGTGATAAATGGAATGAGAAATAAGTGTAGGGATAAATGAAACATGATGAAATGAAATGATAATAATAAAAAAAATGAAATGAAAGAAAATGAGAAAATGAAACGATGCAAAAAATGAAGATGGAAGGAAATGATGATTGAAATGCAAGGAAATGACAATGATAAATGAAGTGAGAAAGAATGATACATGAAATGTAATGACATAAAATTATAAATGAAATGATGTGATAAGTGAAATATGATTAAGGGCATGAACTATGAAAAATGATGAAATGAAATGAAATGTAATAGACAAAATATGATGAAATGAAATGACAATGATAAGTGAAATGAAATGAAAGAAGATGATAAATGAAGTGATATAAAAAGTGAAATATGGGGAAATGCAATGAAATGAAATGGTAAATGAAATGATAGATGGAAAGAATGTATTGAAGAAAATGATTATGCTAGAGATGAAAATATGTGAAGAGATGGGACTCAACATTTGAGATTTGAAAGTCACAAATGAAACTTGAGATCCAAGTAAGAATAAGTGAAATAGTGAATGCATAAAATATGATGAATAGTGATCAAAATTGTGTGAGATTCAAAGGTCACACAATTTGATAGATGATGTGGTGTAAAGAAGCATGAGGTGAAATAGGAGAGATTAGTGACCATAATTGTTTGAGATTTGAAGGTCACATAATGCAATAGGTGGAATAAATGATATGTGAGAATGAAGTGTGATACAAGGTGGTAGTGTTGTGATGAGAAAAAGTCCATAATAGTTGAGTGTTAACCATGCACAAGGATGTTGTTGTTGTTCTGTTGTTTGGTAGCCTTCCTCAAATTGTGTGGTCATTTTGTTGTATGGTGTTTGTTAAGCTTGTCAGAATTTTGTACCAACCATTTATTTGCAAGGAACCCAAGATTAAAATGCAAACTAAATGAATGCAACTAACTATCACTTTTTGTAATGAGACACAAATTAATTTTCATCATAGAGAATTTAGTAAAAAGTGACCTAGTACAATCACCACTAGCTTAGCTATGGTGATATGAATGTTGTATCACATTGAGAAGGACAACCATACTCAAACAATACACATGAAAGATATGACAACTATTAAGAAAAAAATTTATATAGCCATAGTAAATGAAAATAGGCATGCAAACAATCATATGCTAGATAAAGAACCTCACCTCAGATATCATACAAAATTGGTGGAGGTACACATGGCCTTCCAGATGAGAGGAGGAACTTACAAGTGGTCACTAGTAATGTAGGAAATCAAAGGATCACTACAACAAAATAGTGAAAAACCAAAAGAAAGAAAAGGATCATGGCTCCATCCCAATACCTCTAGTCAAGTGCATCATCGAGGTACTCGAAGCTCATAACAGTGAAACAATCATTTTTTGCAAACTAGTAGTGCTGATAGTTGTGTGCAATAGTGTCAAGTTTGTTCAATTCCTGGTGGACACAACTATTGAAGGAGTCTGGTAGTGTCAGTGGTGATTCAATAACAAGATCTTATGATTGTGGTGGAAGATATGTGTCAGTGTGGATCAAGGTGTCTGAATGTTAGGGATGAGCAACAAGTGTACCTAATATAGGTGTAGTGAGCTACATCAAGCAGTCATGTGAAGTGTGAAGCATGGCAAGTAACAACTATAAATAGGTGGGTAATATGAAGATAAAATGAAGCATAGTGAAGGGAAGAGCACAAATATTGAGTTTATTTCGAAGTTCGAGGAGATGTGTAAGTGAAAGCATGTTAGGCTCACCAAATCAGTTGCAATAGGAGGGTGACATTAGCCAAGGAGGATGAGCAAGGCAAGGAAAAAGGGAAAAATATAGTTGGCGGACCTCCAGGGATTGGTGTATGAGTCAGAACTTCAAGAATTAGTACATGACCAGGGTGAATCAAGTCATGCAGGAATGGTGCAAGCATAACCTAAGGGCCAAGAGTTAGGGTGGAAGAAATACCATTATCAGTGTTAATGATGTTGTGAGGGAGCACAACGTAGTAGGAATTGCAAGTGGTATTGGATGAGGATCTGATGATGCAAATGAAGAACAATCTACCTAGGGTGACAAAGAGTGTGTCAAAAGTAGTGATGAAGGTGGGGGAGATGGACTCACTAGAGAAGCTCAAAGGGTGGCAAAAGATGTTAGCGTGGGTGAGGTGATGAGTGTAGTAAGTTAGTTGATTAGCCTCAGGATTCCAAGGAAAAAGTCAATGAAAGAGGAGGTGGGTGGATCAAGTGCAGTGGAGCCATTGCCAGAGGTAGAGGGCAGAGCATTGGTGACAAGTGAGGTAGAGGACTTATGAAAAATGCTAGCTATGAAAAGAGTTTGAGTTGATAATGTAGAGCAAGAAGTTGCATTTTTGTTGGGATTGATGAAGAAATCTTGCAAGGATGGAGTGCATATAGAAGCAAAGCAAATCCAGGTAGTGGTGAATTTGGAACATGCTTAAGTGCAGTCACTAGAAGAAAAACTATGATTGGAATAGTCATGAGAAGAGGGAAATTATGCGGGTCTATAGGTAGAGTGATCACATGTACAAAGACTGCAAGAATCACTAAGAAAGACACAAGAGGGTTTTGAAAGTGTACATAATGTGTTAGTGTTACTGTAGGCATAGTCCAAGTCTTTTAGGGAGGAAATTGCAAAATCAAACACCCTATCATTGCAGTTGTAAGAGTGGTTAGCGTTGAGCGAGTCAAAGGTGAGGTAGTTACAACAATGATTGAGTGAGGTGAAAGCAAATGTCAAGCACTAGAGAATGACAAGTGATCAAATGCAACAAAAGTGAGATGTGGCCCAATGAGTGATCATTGTACTAGGGATAAACAAGCTGGTAAAGAATGTGTTTGTGGATATGCAAAAAACTACAAAAGTGGATTAGGAAGTTTCTTACTATATGAGGTTTTATCATCAGTCACTCCCTGAGGAGAAGTGACGAGAGACTCAATTTGTAGATAAGGAATTCACACAACCACTAATGCTTAATTGTCTAGTGGGAGATTTTCAATTCCCATGAAAGTGGTGTGGGTCCTCATCCTGTAGGACTTGGTCTATAAAAATGTCCTTGATTGGACACCTTGTTCTACCACCTCCACAAGGGAGGCCAAAATAAATGAGCCAATAGATATTATTTGAATGCAATGTTGTCATTGTTGTTGGAATAGAATAAATAAAAAAAGTGTGTTTGTGTGGCAATCAAGATGGTGACCAGGGCACACATTAATGAACAATGTGATTGAAAACTTTTGACAAACAATGTCATTTCCTTTTTCGTTATTTTCTAGATATGTTTTGGATGTTTTTGGAATTTTGAGGAATATGTGAATATTTTGAAGTTTTTTGTAAATATTTGACTATTTTTGGGAATTTTCATAAATATTTGAATGTTTTTAGGATTTTTGCAAATATTTGAAAGGTTGTTGATCTCCATAAAAGTGGGAACAATGAGATATGTAGCAGAAGATTGTCCTTCACTTATGTGGGGTAATTGAATAATGGTGTGGGCTCTCAATGAAAGATGAATACATACTTGTGTAACATTTGGACAACCATGATGTTTAAGATGGAAAAAGTAGGAAGTGCTAAACCACAAATCATAAGGCACCATTCTATATATATTGATAGCCTTTACAAACAAGCTTAAGACCAAAGTTGGGATTTTTCTCTAAGTGTGTGCTAATATAGATGCTCACAAGGCCTATGAAAAGGTGTTTGGGCCTATTAGAGGCTTTAACAATCAAAAGAGGCACAAGAGAGGCCTTGGAAAAGGAATTTGGGGGTTTGAGAGGGATGTTTGGGCCTTGAAAAGGGTGCATGGGGCGTAAAAAGGTGCTTTAGGGCTTGAAAAGGCACTTTGGGCCCTAAAAAGGGTGCTTGGGCCTTGAAAAAGGTGGGAGGGCCTGAAAAGGTGAAATAAGGCCTTAAAAACACGTTTGAGCCTAAAAAGGCATTTTGGGGGCCTAAAAAGGCACTAATGGGCTTGAAAAGGGCACTTGGGCCTATAAAAAGGTTCATGGGGCCTAAAAAGGTGCCATGGGCTAGAAGAGGCATTTGAGGGTCTTGTGATGTCTCAAACATGTGCTTACTTATTCTGAGCCCTAGTTAGATGGCAATGAAAGAGTCAAATGGATATTTGGGCCCTTCAAGATAGCATTGATATATTTGTTGAAAGGTTGTTGGATAAATCATGGTCTTCGTAGCATAAATGAGACTATAAATCTATTGGGAATTATTGTTCTTGATAGGAGGAAAATAAAGGGACCTTGCTGATACCTTTTCCACTATTCACATTGAGTCAAATTTTCTAAAGCCTAGCGAGATGTTTCAAGACATAACTACATTATTTCTTAATAAATGGAAGTTCCTGTGTATTTTTTTGCTAAAGGTAATAGGGCAATAAAATATGCCATAAAATATTTAAAATATTTTTCAATATAGTGGGCCTCACCATTGATTTCATAAAAAAATGGTTGAGGTATGCAAACCTATCCTGAAGGAGCAACAATTATAGATGGACACCAACTTGAGATGAAATCAATGGATCATTTGTTTGAAAAATACAAAAATAATTTATGTAAAATTAAATGGCCTATTTGAGCTAAGTTTAGACTAATTTTTGGGTTGTTTTTTATATTTTTGAGATTTTTTTACTATTTTTCACAATTTTGGAGAATTTTTAAATGTTTTTGACAAATTTTGACAAATTTTGAATGTTTTTGATAATTTTTGACAATTTTTTAATGTTTTTGACAATTTTTGAAGGTTTTTGACATTTTTTGACAATTTTAAATTTTTTTGATAATTTTTGAACTAGCGAGAATGGAATGAGCATGTGAGCAAGATATTTTGGAATTAGGGAGAGAATCAAGGCCTTGTTGGAGCACATAAAGAGTCAAGGAGATCAAAAGTGGGCCAAAATGGCTAAAATGGGGCTCAAAGTGATATATTTGAGATGATGGAGGCAAAAAAAGAGCTTTGGGACTTCAAATGGATTTTATGAAGACTAAAATGGATATTGTGAACTTTTGGCTGTGACAGATAGTTGAGATGCACACTGATTTTTTTGTAATTCATGTTTGTGATATCTTAGAACATAATCAGACTCCATGTTTCCTCTGAGTTGCTTGTCTTCCTTTTGTTGTTGTTTTTCTAGCTATCTTCGCTGCTAAGAATTGTGTCTAATGCTAAGAAACTATTGAGCTATGATGTATGTGTGAAATTAACTCACTTGTGCTAGGTAGGGTGGCAATATGAAGTGAAAAGGCCATAAATAGGAAAAATTTTTCTATTAGAGAGGTGCTTGAGTCATGCCTTGGTTGTCTTTTTGCATTGCAGGACTTGTGCTATTTAGGGAAGTCTAAAGGTGTTATCTCACACTTGTTTTAAACCAAAGGCGATATTTCTCATTCCTTTTGTACAAATTTTTTTTGGATGTTTTCTGGTGTGTTTTTTTATGGTATTTTCAGCAATGAGGTGCTTCCTCAAAGCTTTAGACATAAAACCTTTTTAGATGGATGCTATTGATAGGTTTTGCTAATTATTCATCATCACAATCTAAAATTCTATAGGTACCCATTCCAAAGGATTCAGTAATAATGTAAGGACCAATTCAATTGGCCTCCCAATTTCCTTTCTTCTCTCTAGCTACTTGATTCTTAGGGTTTTCCCAAAGAACCAAGTCACCAATTTGAAAGACATGGGGTTTGACCTTTTTGTTGTAGTGTGTTGATAACTTATTCTGATACACTTTAAGGTGCTCATGTGTTGTACACTGATGTTCTTCTAGGAGTTCCATTTGCTCTAGACAGACCACTTTGTAGTCTTCATCTGATAGGATATCATAGAGAGTAATTCTCAAGGATGGGATCTTAACCTCTAAAGGAAGAATGGATTCATAGCCATAAACCAAGGAGAAGGGTGTGGTGCCTATAGGAGTGTGAAAACTTGTCTTGTAGGCCCAGAGGGAATGGTTCAGTTGTAAATGCTAGTCTCTACCAATATCATTGATGGTTCTTTTAAGAATGTTCATAGTGTTCTTGTTGGTGGCCTCTGCTTGGAATTGCCTTGGAGATAATAGATTGATGAGGAATGGTGTATAATGTGAAATTTCTCACATAATTGATCAATTATTTGATTTTTAAAGTACAAGGCATTGTCTATTAGGATGGCATGAGGTATGCCAAACTAATAAATAATATGGTTTAAAATGAATGAAGATTTTTTTTTTCTATAGAGTCTACAAGTGGCATTGCTTCAAGCTACTTGGTGAAATATTCAATTGCGGTGATGATCCATTTATGTCTATTGGAGGAGGGTGGATGGATGGCTCCAATCAAATTAAAGCCCCATTGATAGAAAGTCCATGGTGTGGCCAAGGGGTTGAGTTCTTGTACTAGTGCATGAATAAGATTACCATGGATTTGACACTTTTTACAAGTCTTAACATAATCGATAGAATCCTTTTCCATGGTTGGCTAGAAATAGCCCATCGTAAGAATTTTCTTTGCTAGTGTAAACCCGTTGGAGTGTGACCCATAGATGCCTGCATGGACTTCTTTCAGAGTGACTCTGGACTCATCTTTTTCAAGATATTTAAACAAAATACCATTAAGACCTTTCCTATGCAAAGTATCAACCACCAAAGTGTTGGAATACTTTAGAATAACTGGGGGGGGGTTGAATTAGTTATCCAAGGTCCATATGTATAAATAAAACTTCTCACAAATGAGTAAACCCATAAAACATTTATACTCATGCATGCATCCATAAGATTATGCAATCACTTAAAACTTGTAGGTTACTATCAAATTAACTTGCATAAATGTAACATGAAACATAATAGATTCATCAACACACTTGACACAATGATTTATGTGGAAACCCAATTTGGGAAAAACCACGAGTAACATGCTACTTTTTTCACTCTTCTAAAGGGATGCTTTGTAAAAGGCCAAACCTATTAAAGGTTACAATACACATTGTTAAATGTGACCTTGTTAAAGGATTTCAATCACCTTGTTAGGAGTGAGCATTGTTAGAGGACTTTAGACCATTCACTTGGAATGTCACCTGGTTAAAGGATTTACAAATGACTGTTAGGTCAACCCTAATCCAAAGGATTTACCCTAGAATGATACAATTGTTATAGAGTAATAGTAAGGCTTTGATCTGATACAACTTACAACTTCATTTGCAGATTACAATTTACTATTCAGTCCTCAATTTTTCTTGGCATTCATACTTTGTAGCTTTGATAGCTTGTTCACCCTTCAAGAATTCATCTCCTTAAGCCTTCTTGCTTAACATGCCATTGTAGACTCTTCTCTTAGGTCACCTGATGAAGAAAAACCATTGACTCCTTGTCTGCCTTAGGTTCTCACACATGAAAAACTTGCTTCATGACTAGCCATTCCTATAAATAGGAAATTAAGATATTTTGCTATTCATTCTCCATCATCCAATTCATGGTTTGGATGGATTAGGTAGGATACAATGTATCTACCCCATATCTCATATCTCTTATAGAAAATTCTCCTAGAATCCACTTTGAATTCATCTAAAAATGGTTTACCTTGAATTCTGTACCACCAACTCATCAACCTTATCTTCCACCTGGTTTACATAACCAAAGAAAAAAAAAATTGTCAGCTCAGATTCATCAAATTCACAATCTTTTAAATAATGCAGTAGCTTGGCGTTATCAAGTTTATGATGCTTGACACATAATGTGTTTCTCGACATCCACTATGAAATTACTTGACACAAACTAAAGTTTACCAGTTCTTGACATCAACTAAACTTTACCTAGCATCCACTATCTACTCGACATACACTGAAATTAACTTTTACCCGACTCTAACTCATTTTCTTCTCAACTTGCTCTATCATTGCTTGACACCCACTATCCACTCAGTTAAGCTTGGTAGAAAAACTTTGTGTAACTTGTTCTTCTAAACTTTTTAAGTATAACCAACCTTTGTAACCTTAAGTATATTATCAATACATCATGTCATCACTATCTTAACTAATTATTGTACTTCATTACATAATCATAATTCAACCTTTCCTCTAGGTGCTATTGTTACATCTTTTGATCAAATCCTCTTCATCAATCAAATAAGTGATAGTACTTTAATCTTATAAGTGGTTGTCTTACCATCAAATAGTAGGTTTGACATCAGTGACAAAACATTGATTGAAACACATAGTCTTCTTCAACAATCTCCCTCAACAATGATCTTTTCAATCTGATCTCAACACAAAGTGTAATGTGAAATCTATTGAATGAAGTTATGCCTTTGGTTTTACGAGAGGTAAGATGGAATGGTTTTATTGTAGAGATAGGTGGTGTTAGAGTTATACCAAAGGGAATCAGGAGTGTCTAAATGGTAAATAATGAGGGAATTAGGTTGAGTAAATGTGGGTTGAACCACCTCTTCTACTAAGAACTCACACTGCTCGTGCTGATTTGGTAATGGAAGCAAGAAGGCCAAGGTGGCCATGGAAATGATTGATCCATTCTTATCTCTAGGAATTTTTTCAAAAGTAATGTGAAAAAAGAATTCCTTAATTGTGTCAACCATATATTTGTAAGGTAACAAATTCTCATCCTTGGTAGTTTGAGGCCTAAACCCAAGGCTTAATATTCCACCATGTTATTTTTGTAGGGGAAAAGTAGTTTTTAGGATTTGGGGATGGTAACACCTAGGGGTGTAATGAACAAAATGCCAATACTAGAACCATGGTGTGTGTAAGAACCATCAAAGCAGAACTTCCAAGTGCCCAATTTTGTTTGAAGAATGTGCATATCTGGAAAATTAGCTAGGATAGGATTAAGCTCTCTATGGGTGCATATGCCAATTGATAAAAAATGGCTTGTTCTTTTATAGCCTTCCTATCAATGTACCTAATGTCAAACTCACTTGAGATCATTACCCATTTGGCCAATCTTCTTGTTAATGCTATCTTTCTAAGAAGGTACTTGAGAGGGTAAATCTTGGATATGAGCTTAACCTTGTGTGTCAAAAGATAACGACATATCTTTTGTGAAGCAAAAACTATGGCTAAACAAGCTTTTTCGATAAAGGTGTAATTGAACTCATGATTGACCAGGGTGCAACTAATGTAATAAATAACTCTTTCTTTTACTTGGTTATTTTCTTGTGCCAAGAGGGCTCCAATTGATTTATCTATTAAAGAGATGTAGAGAAACAAAGGTTTGTGCAACACTAGAGGTACCAACAGAGGTGGATTCATCAAGTAGTTTTTGAGTAGATCAAAGGCCATCTGACATTGATTATCCCATTTAAAAATTATGTCCTTGTGGAGGAGATGAGTGAAAGGCACACACTTTTCTGCTAATTGAGAGATGAAGTGATGAACTAATTAAAGTCTTCCCTGGAGAGAACACAACTGAATCAAGTTCTTTAAAGGTTGCATGTTGACTATAGCTTGTACCTTTTTGGGATCAAACTTAATCATTTGATTGAAATAATGTACCCTAGATGTTTGCCAAATTTCATTCCAAAAGTGCATTTTTTAGGGTTTAGCCCATCTTTGAATGCTTTTGGGTGGGTAAACATCTTGTCCAAAATAGGAAGATGATCTTCTTGGGTATGGGATTTGGCAAGAAGCTCATCAACATAATTTTCCATAAAGGTGTGCATCATGTCATGAAAAATAGTGGTCATGGCCTACTGATAGGTGGCCCCTATGTTCTTGAGGCCAAAAAGCATTGCATTCGATTAGAATGTGCCCCATGTACAAGTTAAATTTGTTTTCTCTTGATACTTTGGTGCTATCCTAATTTGGTTGTATCCTAAAAATTCATCCATGACTGAAAACATGGAATGGCCCGTTGCCAAATCTACAATTGTGTCAATGTTGGGAGGGGGGAAATCATCTTCATGACATGTTTTATTGACATCCCAGAAATCAATATAGTTGTGTGTGCTACCACCTTTCTTTGAGATAGGCACAATATTTGATATCCATGATGCATAAGCTAAGGGCCAGATGAAATTGGTGCTAAGCAATTTCTCCAATTTTTTTGACTAGCAAGGCTATGTGGGGATACATTTTCTTTAGCTTTTTCTTAACTGGCTTGTCCTTTGGAGAAATGTTGAGGTGATAGAGAATTAGAATTAGGTCTAACCCTGGCATATCTACATAAGACCTTGCAAACTTTATTTTCCTCTCTTTGAAAAAATGAATGAATTCACTTTTTTCTTCTGTGTTTAAAGATTGTGCCAAATGGATTATCCTTGGTTCATGCTCTATTCCAATGTTGTGTAGGTTCAATTAGGATAGATGATCTTTGATCTGAGTGCTTGGGTAAGGTATCAATCATCTCATCTGTGGGTGCCATAGTTGGGTTTTCACCATTGGATGCATCATTTCTATTTATTTCAATTTTTTTCTCAAGATTAGATACAACCTAGTGTTGGTCATTAATGCTTTGATGTGCTCGACCTATTCTAGTATGACTAAGATGATTGATATTAGACCCCTCTATATGCATTTCTCCTATCCTTTATAAATGAGATGGTTCAACTATGCCAAGGTAGATGAAAACATCATGGTTAGTGTTAAAATTGGGAATATGGTGAGGGTCGGTTGTATCCCAATTGATAAGCTTGGGATGGATTAAGGAGGGAGGTGTGTAATATGGATAGGATTTGGAAAGGTTTAAAGACATGACCTTATTTGATAGTTCATACACTATATTAATTAGGTCTATAATGTGTGCTTCCTCTAAAGTATCAAGAAAAGTAGAGCCCATGAGTGGCTCATAATACTCATATTCAACTTTTGCTAAAAATGTTCAGAAATAAAGTTTGAAACTAAAACCCATCAATGGGTTCACCATCTTCATATGATGTGAAATGTTTCATCTATTCTATATCAGCCTCTAAGTTGTTCTAATATGTGTTGGATCTTGGTAAAATAAAATCTGAATGAGAGGTTGATCCTTGTGTAATGGAACTATTAGATGCAAGAATGCAAACCAAATCACATTCTTTATCATGAATGAACTCTTTAGATAAAAATTTGAATTCCTGCTTGGTGGAATCATTATCATCTTTGTTATTAGAGGTGTCCATGAACAATGCCCTTGTATGATGTAAATCGAGGATGGATAGATTTACATTCTTGTTGTCGGCTGCTTTGGGGTATTAACATCTCTTTCTTAGGGTACCCACACAATTGTGGAAGAGGAGGAACCACTGTGTTTGGAATGAGATTTGGAAGTGATCTTTGTATTATCTTGTTCAAAGTACCCTACCCCTATTTTTGATATGTTAGAGCTAAATTGTGTTGGTAGGGGTTCGACGATGCCTTTCCCTTTCCCTAAAGGGACATTGCATGCATATCCCATCTTTTTCATTAAATCAAAACCTTTTCCATATAGGTGAGGGTGAAATCTCAACAATTTGTATTTGTTCACTAATTTCTTTTATGGAACTTGAAGGTACACCACTTTCTTTGACAAAATGTGCATGATAAGGCCTAGTGGTGGATGATAGTTTTTCATGAGATTACAAAGAGAGTGGGGGATCAAATAATGAGATTGAGTAGTTGCCTACCCCTTTGCATTATAGTTTGTACTTCCTATCAAACTCTTTCACTAAGTGGTCCATTTCCTCATAATGCAACTATTTGAAGCTTTTTGTTGATGATGGTGAAGCAATGGAAGAATTAGAACAACCGACTTTCTCTTTAGCTTTAGTTGATGTACATAAGTGGTTGTTGTCTTGGCTAGTAGAACATGAAGTGTCTGTTGATGTGAAATAGCTAATGTCATTTGTCATGGTGCCAATTTCTTCTGTGTTATGAGGATCAAGGGAGTTACAATATTGGGCAAGGGTTTTGATCCCCAGGTATGGTCACCTCTTGACCCATGTGTGGAAATTTGAGAAATTGATGGTAAGTGGAAGGAACAACTTGTATGTCATAGATCCATGACCTTCCTAATAGGATATTGCAAGTTAATATTTAAGTTCAAAACTTGAAAAATATTTTTTTTTACAACTGGACCTACCCTGATTGGCAGAATAACCATACCCTTGGAGGGTCTCTCTTTATCATCATAAGCCTTAATGGTTATTTTCTTCTTTGGATCAACCACATCTTCTATATACCATAAGACTCTCACCAAATTCAACATGCAAATTTTTAGGCCTACCCCACTGTCAATAAAGGCTCTTTTGACTCTATTTCTATGAATAAAGACTTCAATGGACAACAAAGAATTTTGCGGATGAATGACAAAAATTTCATCTTGGGATGAAAAAGATATTCAATGAGGGGAAACAAGGTTACTTACCATATTTTGAAGTTTATTAACATCCAGGTCATTTGGCACTAAGGCTTTGGTGAGGATCTCCTTATTCTCAGGGAAAATTTGCAACCAATTGAAAATAGAGATATGGGTGGGAGTCTTTAGTAACTAGTTGACCAAGTTGTATTTGGGTAAGGTGGAACTTGTGGTTTCATGAACAAAACTCATCACATGCCCTAGTAGAATTACTTTAGAGGCTTGACCTCAGGTAATAGTGTTTCATGACTATTTCTTATGTTTTTCTTTACTTATAATGACATTTATGACATCGTCAAATCGAGAGATCATATTAATAGTGTTATTGTAGTGATGAGCATAATTATCTTTGTCATGGGAAGATGTGTTCTATTTTTCTCTAGAGGATTCACCCTCTCATGACTCATGAAGGGCTTTTTGAAGGCTATGTGGTCTTCATTATTATAGAGGTTATTCAATTCAATAGTTCCATTGTTGATCAATTTTTGTATAGCCCTTTTAAGGGCATGATAGTTGTTGGTTAAAATCCCCCTATTTTGATGGTAGGAAAAAAAGTTCTTGTCGTTACACCGCTTTGGTTTAACTTGTGGTTCATGGGACTTATCCTTAGGGAGTACAATGAGTTCATTGGCTAAGAGTGTTTGCAATGCATTCTCATAAGACACCCCAATAGGTGTATATTCCTTAGGTATATCAGATTGGTATCATCTTGGGGGGGGGGGGGGGGGGGGGCGGGGCGGCGGTGGGGTGGGGGTGGGGGTGGGGGGAGCTTGATTATAAGCTACTTATTGATTGGAAATTGAAGGAGTAGCTAGGTTGTGTTGGGAAAATAGATAAACATCATCTTGTTTGGGTGGGTTTTGTCTAGTATTCACGTCGGTGTTATTGATGATAGGATACTACTAGTTTGGATGGGGTTGAGTTTGTGGTTTGACATGATTAACTTCAACCACCCCATCATTAACTATGTTTTTTTTTTTATTTATCCACCACAATTTTTATTTATTGGTGGAATGATTAGATGCATTCTAATTTTGTGAGGAGTTCATTGAGAAATCCTTACCATCTTTTGATAGTTTGATGATATCATTTTTTATCAGGGTCTCTTCTACTTTGACTGCATTTTCTAATGTGGTCTTAAAGTCCTCAAGACCTTGAAGTTGGAGTGAATAATTCATAAGTTTTGAGAGACTATTGATGAAGATGTCTGTCTTCTCTTTGTCTTAGATGTCTTTGTGGTACTTTGCAAAATTATGTCTCCACCTTTGTAAGAAGACTTTGAATGACTCTTTGGGGAGTTGTTTGGTATTACACAAATAAATCATAGTAACTTCCCTTTTGATATTATAAGAATATTGTGCTATGAATATGATGTAGGGAGGGATGAAGAACTAGATCCGAGGGCACACCCAGCTATCCAAACCACCTTGTAAGAGTTAACACACTGGAAAAAAAATACAAAGAATAATGGCCAAAGGAGGAAGAAGAGAAATCACTTATTGATTCATCAAATAATCAGCATACATGCCCAATTATAAGGCCTTTTGGGTTATGACCAGATACAAAATACATTCAAATCCATGATCCAGCTTCAAATTTAGATTTCCAAACACATATGCTTCCAATTTTCACATCTTCTAAGTTCTACTTCCTCTGCCAAAGACTCTAACCAAGGTCTTTTAAATACATGCATGACCATAACTCATCCTATTGCAAATTCAACTAAATAAACTCTCATATTAAATGCTAGGCTAAGCCACAAGTCATCTCACAATAGATAGAAAACACTAAATTAAATGCATATTTCAACCCCAACAGGAAATTGTAGATAGACAACTCAACAAACAAAGGCTCCATGAAAAACTAGCACTTGGCACCCAAATGAACTTGACATCTGCACAAACTTGGCATCCAAATGAACTCAACAACCACATGAACTTGATAGCTATACAAACTTGGAATCCAAAGGATTAATTGGCAACCAAAGAACACTCAGCAACAACTATGAACTTGGCATCAACCAGGAAGCTTGACATCCACTAAACGCTCGACAACCATTGGGAACTTGATAATGCAAGACATTAAAACTTGGTAGAACTAGGAAAAATTGAAAACATGCAGGATAAAAATGCAACCTAGGATGTTCCTGCATCAAAAGACTGAGGCTAATTGATCAAAGGAATTAATGTTGGAAGAAAGCTTGGAGAACCACTCCATCATTTTCCCTCCCAGGCTTCTAGGAAACAACCACATTAGGTAAGTTGTGTCATGGAAAAATTCCATACTTAGAGTATAGAATTATCTAAGGTGATCTTGAGGATCAGATGTACCAAAAAACTTATCATATCTTGGTAAGTGCACATTCTATGGGAAAGGTGTAAAGGTGATACTTTTATCGAATGGAAGGGGATACACCTTCTCAAGGCTGAATTATATAGGTTGGATCTTCCCTCTTTTGATCATTTCCATTTCTAATTGTAAGTCTTGTAGTTTTTGTGTAACAACATCTAATGGTGATTTTTCTTCATTCTGTTTAAGGTTTGTTGCTTCAAAATTAGATGGTATTTCACACCTTGTTATGCTAATGGTAACAGGTAGTGTTCTTTGTGTATTTCGAGTATCTTGTCCATGATATTAGCAAGCTTAGGGTTTTGCTAAAAATCCTCAATTTTGGTTTCAATGCTCTTCTCATCCCACATGTTGGATGAACCCATTTTGAAAGAGGGCTCTAAGTTTTGGTTGAACAAGGGTGACTCATGGGTAGTTGTATTTGGTGAACAATTGGTATGTGTAATAGGCTCACTGGGGTTAGGAGATTGTGAGCATTTGATGGTTCTTTTGGCTATTCTAGCAGTCACCCGTATAGGTGATCATTTTTGTTTCATGGTTGCACTAGTTTTTTGTAGTGGCATGAGATGTAGATAGGATTCATTTAGTTCATTTTTATTTTGAAAACATGAGAATTTCTTGTAGACCGTTATTTGTTAAGAAACAAGCTCTGCTTGAAAAGAATGTTTAACCGTGTTGATGATGGTAAAATTCAATCTTGCAAAGTCAGGTAGGGAATGAATGCGTGTTTCTAATTCATTTTTGACTTGATATGTGGGGCTGAAATAACAATAACTATTGGATAAAGGTCTTTGTTGGAGTTAGAACATTTCTTGTTTGAAAAATGGTGACAGTCAATTTCTGAATCTCTTAGTTTGGCAGAATGTCAATAAGGGAAAACGACATCCAAATCTATAGTTTGTTTGTGAAAATTGCACATGCAAATAGTCTCTATTTTAGGATTTTCCTCAAATATGCTACAAAAAGCCTTGGATGTGATATTTAAATGATTATATACACTATTTCACAATTCATTAGGCATATTTTTGTAGGTATGTGCTATTTAAATGTTCAAATGTGCTATTTCATCAATCATATGCATTGTTTTAGGGTGCAAATGAATCACGGAAGAGGTCAAATGTGTTGTTTTATGGATGGGATGTTTTTTTTAGGTTATTCAATAGTTTTTTGAGCTCTATTTCATATCTATTTTCCATTGCATCTTCTTGAAGGGATTGTGGTCTAAAAAATTGAAGTTATTATGTATTACAACAGAAATATCCACAAACAATTTTAGTAGAACTAATAATGAATTAAACCCACACACACCTAGAAAAAAAAAGAAATGACTTCCTAATAGGGTTATCTAAGTTGGAGATTGCTAGGTTTTAGTGTTTGACCAATGATGTTCAAATTTATCTCTCTGTGACAAAGAGCTTCCCACCAACGCTAAGGAGGTTTTGTGTAATCTCTAATGAGACTACTAGAGGAAGAATATATTTCAAACATGGTTGACTTACATTAGATTAAGACTATATGATTGGAAGACATTCCCTCTCACTAGACCTACTAAGGAAAATCTCAAGATGTAGCCCTTCTCTGGTAGACTAACTTAGCTAGTAAAAAGCAGGAAAAGTAGAAATTGAAAGAAGGTTTGGTAGTTTGATCACTCTAAGAGAGTGAGAGAATATTACTACTACTTTGATCTCCCAAACATGATAGACAAGTTTTATTCAATTTCAAGCCCTTAAATACAGAAGACAAAGGGGATCCTAATTAAGCTAGGTGTTTGTTCATTCCCTATTGGACTATTACTGACCCTCATAGAAGGTTTGGTATTTTGATCAACTCTTGTGAGTTGAGAGCATAGGCCTACTTCTATTTGGATTAGCGAGATCAAACTTCCTACTTAAACTAGATTATAACTTAGTAATGTTTCAATCTAATTGACAAGGGTCTAGGTCTACTTAGTTGGTTCGAAGCTAGTAAAGGCTAGGCACATTTTTGAGGGTCTTCATTCCTGCCTCATGATTCTAGTAGCCTGAGAGTTCCTATTAGCTTAGAAGAGATCTAGAAATAATTGAAAATTAGATCTGAATGTTAGATGTGATGATTAATAACCCAAATCAGATGTATGACAAAAAATAACATATGTGTCACAGAAAATGTTAATGTGCTACAAGAATAATCAAATGCACTATTTAATAATGCAAATGTGTTGTAATATAGAGAAAAGGCACTACAAAAAGCTTCAAGAGTGTTATAGAAGACTTCAAATGCTTTGAATGACTGGTCAAAAGCATTAAAACAACGTTTAAAAGAACTACAATGTTAGGAAAATAGAACATCCAATTTTTGTGAGTTTGGGAGTGTCTTTGAAAGTCTACTAATCTTTTTATGAAGCTTCCCAAATGCTGTAGAACCTAGAATGGGCCATATCTACCCCAAAAAATAGAGAAAAACATAGATCTAAAAGAAAAAGAAAAGATTAGCAAGAAAATTTGAAGAACATAGAGGCCTTAAGAAGAAGCCCCATGGTGGGCACCATTTTGTACATGATGGAATCACATATTCATGAGACATTAGAGCATAGTACAAATAAAATGACAACAAACTAATCTAAACTCAAGAAATCATTGCCAAATAGAGACTTTATGAACATCCCATGTTTCTCTAAATAAAATTTCTAAGATTGATCTCAGACCAACATCTCAGTGACAGTTCTAGAATGAGAGTATGCTATGAATGTAGATCTACAAAGAGGTATGCAAGATCTATGTGAGAATGCATATTATATGAGTATGATAACCCTAGAATGCTATGATATGAGTATGTAATAGACTAAACATGTGCTAAATGATACTAAATAACATGAAAAAAATGCTAAAATGCTATCAAAATGACATGAATTTACTATAATGATAATGCTAAAAGATGATAACTCTAAATGTGCCTATAGTACAGATGCCTAAAACTTGGGTCCCTTTGCTCTTGAATTTCCCACATATTTATAGGATTTTAGGATGGGTTGGGGTAAACATCAAGATTTCACTTTTGATTGGGGGTAATGGTGAAAATATAAATATCTCATAAAGTACCAAGAGGAAGAGTCCAACAAACTTAGTTCATGAGGATAAAATGAGAATTTTTCCAATTCTTTTATATGTAAAAGGAGGATTTTCACTTTTGTGAGGATAAATGGTTTTATTGATTTAACAAATTTTCCATTTATTTTCAACTTTTTTCTTTTTTCTTTTATTTTAGGTTTTTTGAATTGTTTTACCCTTTTTTAAAGTTGATTTAGGTCCTTTTTTATTTGATTGATTAATGACTTGATGTTACAATTGATTTAAAAGTCTATTGTTTTCCTCTGATTTTATCCTTAATTTGCATCATTTTATCAAAATTGAATTTTTTTAGGTCTTTACCCATTTTTGGGTGTCCACACACACACACACACACGTGTGTGTGTGTGTGTGTGTGTGTGTGTGTGTGTGTGTGTGTGTGTGTGTGTGTGTGCATCTATCTATGTATGCATATAGTTATATATCTATCTATACATGTATATATTGTTGGAATTCTTTAGAATAACTAGGGGGTGAATCGGTTATCTAAGGTCTAGATGTACAAATTAAAAATTTTCACAACTTAGTGTACCCATATCCATAAAACATATTCATCATGCATGCATCCATTAGATTATGCAATCAGTTAAACTTATAATCTACTATTAAATCAACTTTGTAGAAATGTAAACATGGAACATAATAGATTCAATAACACATTTGACACAAAGATTTAACATGGAAACCCAATTTGAGAAAAACCATTAGTAACATGCTGCTCATTCTCACTCTTCTAAATTGATGCGTCGTGAAAGGCCAACCCTGTTAAAGGTTACAATGCACACTGTTAAATGTGACTCGATTAAAGGATTTCAATCACCCTATTATGAGTGAGCCTTGTTAGAGTACTTTAGATCACTCACTTGGAATGGTACCTAGTTAAAGGATTTACACATGACTATTAGGTCAACCTATTGGAAATATTCAAGATATGATAGGTTACTGAGAGGGTAGGGGTGAATCAATAACTTTAAAAACTTTGAAACATTTCAGCATTTTAACCATATATACTATTCACCATTCATTCATCTAATCTACTACATAAATGAGAGATAACACATGTACACAGTGATTTGGTGACCCAGAAACCTTCCAAATAAAAAGTAAAACTAGGGTGGGGATGATACCCACAAAACTTCATTACTATAGTATGAAGTTGGCCTGTTAAGGCTTACATTGACCACTTCTGGTGATCTACCCTGTTAGGAGCATAAAGGACTGCTAGGTCCACCTTGTTAAAAGATTTACAAACATATACTAAAATATGCACTTTGTTAGGAGATTTATACAAAGATTTTTAAGTCTACATGTTAAAGGATTTACAAAACTGATTCACCTGTTAGGATGAAATAGTGGATCTACTTACAAAATTGATTTTTTGATTAGATTCTTGAAGTATAGATCACCTCTTGTGACTGATGGATCTTTATTGCTCCTTGTAGACCTTGCTGAGTATTTTGCTCTTCTACTGATTTGCATTTAGAATTCTCAAAACATTACATGTCTCTCTTGATACTCTAATTCATATACCATACATCTTGCAAATGATATAGTACATTACATATATACCATTCCAATAATTACAATTGCAAGCTCAGCCAAAACACAAGTGGACAAAACATTATTGAGTTAGCCCAATAGTAAATAACTCAGGTTCACTGAACTAACTCAGTGACCTTCTGATACTCAACATCTACTGCATTACTCGGCATCATCATGCACTAGGTAGAAGTGAAAGCTTGGGCCATACTAATCACTCGACATAGTTTTGAACTCAGTAACCACAAGTGGCTCAGTAGATGTAGTGTCACTCGGTAAAAATTGGATCCTTTTTTTACCTTGTTTTCACTCGGTAAACACTATACTTTCATCACTTGATAAACATTAGATTCCCATGACATAGTCTGATTGTTTGGTAGATACTAAGATGCTCGATGTAAACTGTGAAGCTCAGTAGATACTACTAGGTTGCACAACCACTCAGTAGCTTCATGAATGCTCGATATGAACTACTAAGCTTGGTTAACACTAGAATGCTCGATGTAAATTGCAAAGCTTGCTGTGAACTACAAAGCTCAGTGTAAATTGTGAAGCTCAGTGTGAACTATGAAGTGATGAATGTATAAGGTAACCATTGAATGCTCGGTATACATTGTAGACTAAATGATGAGCTCGATAAACATATTGATATAGATAAGTGTTGTCACTAATGGAAATAATAACTTAATACCAATAATCTCCCCCTTTGGCATTAGTGACAAAACACTTATGAGCCAAAACATATGTACATAACCTGACTCACTGAATTTTGGTTTTTCAAAATTGATCTTTGTAGAACCACTGCATATACATTTCTATATATCTTCTTGATGACTTATAATATATATACAAAGATACTTATGTACACATGCTAACTCTAATGAGTGCTAACTCCCCCTATCACTTATAGTGATAACTCTCCTCATTATTATGTTGAATCTCTGAATCTCTGAATCTCTCCCCCTTTTTGACAATAAAACCAAAGGACTATATATACAATTTATATGGCTACACCAAAGTGAGATAGAAATTCTTGATGCACCTTAAGGATGGTTACAAAAGTACTATCCCAAGTTTTCTACAAAATTTGACAGGTGGAGAGAGCAATTTGAACTTCTAATGAACAAGATGTTTCTACATTGTGTCCATGATAGGAAGGATCATGTGTTGGATGTCTATGAGTGTAGACTGGATCCTTGCTTCTTCTCTCAATAGTTCTACCTATATATCTACCAAATATCTGATTTTGGTGTGATGGGAGGTTGTGGAGGAGGAGTCCATCTTTAGCTTGGAAGCACTTGATTGAATATCAATGTCAATCTTATTTAACTTATCCTTTATTTCTTTGGTAAAACCATAAACATCACAAAGTTTGGCAAAAAGTGATGCTGCATTATTAAAAGAATTTTCAAAATTTCCCAAAAATGTTGACAATTCAACTTGCTTTATTGCTATCTTTTGAGCATTATGCTCTAGCACCTTATTATCAAATTTCTTTTTAGCTTTCTCAATAAGTTTTTCTTGTCTAGAAGAATCTTCATTGAATTTTGTATAGCTTCTTCTAACTAAATCAAAATGTGTTGTGTAGAATCTACTTCAACACCTATAGCATTTGTAATTATATTCTTGGCATTCTCAATTATTTTGTATTCCTTATCCCTTTCAGACCTTAACTGGTTCTGTGTAGCTTTCATCTCTATGAGTTGACTAGATAACGTCATCTCTTCAATGGTAGCATTGTCATAGTCAATCTTTGGAATCACTATTTCTGTGTCCAAGTCAATTTCTTTTGCAATTTCTTTTCCAATGATCAAAAGTTTTAATGGATTCTTTTGTTTGACTTTTGTGATGACTAGTTTGACCTTAGGAATAGACACAATAGTGGAGATGGAAGGGCTAGCAGTAAAAATTGGGATAGGACTTGAGGATTGAATGCCAATAGGAGTACTAACCGGATTAAAAACACTTCCCAAAATTGGTGTCATACTCGGTAAAGTACTTAGTTTAGTATCTAAACTGATTGGAATCAAAGTGGATACAGATGATGCTAATGGAAACAAAACTGTAGAACTTATTGGAATTGATGAAAACAAAATTGTAAAACTTACTATTACACTCACTAATGATGAAGGAGCTAAGGAGGCTGACTTGGTGGATAAAGAAGTGATAGATAGCTTGGTAGATGAAGTGCTTGCCACCTCTGTTTTAGATACTCGAAGCTAGGAGGAGCTTGGTGAAGATTGAGCAATTGATGTAACTGATGTGCTCACAATTTCACTTGCAAAAGTTGTCTCCATAGTGCATGTTACAGTCTTTGGTGGAGAGTGAGGAAAGGATGCAATCACTTCTGCTGCAATTTTAACTAGATCCTCTTCATCTTTTCCTTCCTCATGTGCTTCGTCTTCCTTGTCTTCTTCCTCTTTTTCCTTCATTAGTGCGTGCAGCTCTCTTGGAGTAACTATGATCGATGGAGTGCTATCAAAATCATCATTGTCACTGTTGTCATCATCTTTGATTTCAACTGGATCTTCACTAGGATTTTGCATATGATAGATGTTCTTCCGCATGTTTTTTGCATCATTTACAACATGTTCAATGTTTTTAATTAAAATCAAACATGTGTGGAATCTAATCATCATTTTACGTTCATGGTTCTTCATTGCTGCCTTTATTTCTGCTCTAGTGAGACTTGATAGAAGATTCCTTAAAGATTTCTCATATATGTCTTTGACCATTTGGGTGGCTGACTCCCATCTTGGTTGTAATCTCTCCAATAGTTCTTTGGAGATTTGAGAGGCAAGCTAGTCCAAGGAGTATTTCCATTTACCCATCTTATTGAGTACCAGTTCCTCAATCTACATTTTCTCTGCATCTATTCTTGTTTCAAATTTCAATGCCTTGAAATTTGTGATGCTAGCTCCCTCTTCCAATTTTTTTAGCCTTGCCTCAAATGTGAGTGGAGGCTTGAAAAGTATAGGTTCCTGCTTGCCTTTTCTGATTCTTCTAGAAAATACTGCAGTAGGCTTCTTTTTAAGTTTGGTGATAATCACCTTACCTTTCTTCTTTGGTGGTTCCTCTTTAGATTCATGTTCTTCTTTTTCTTCTTCTATTTCTTCTTCTTCATCATCTTCTTCATCCTCACCTTTTCCTTCTGTAAGCATAAGAGGGCCGATAACAATTTTCAATTTGGTTATCTTCCTCTTGCCTTTGCTTATGGCCTGGGGTAGCTTGATTTCAAGCACAATTCTGGCCTTTGCCTCATCATATGTTCCAAAAATTGGTTTCTTTGGGTCTACTATCTCATTCAATAGTGCTTCTATAATGTCCTTGGCTTCATCAATATTTACCTCATAAGGAAGAGGTTTTACCCATGCAACTTAGGGCCTAACTGCTTGAATGTATATCGTATCACAGTCAACCATAAAGCATACATCATCTCTGTAATCTTTAACCAATTTTGGAGGAATTTAAAACCTATTATTCATTCTTTCCTTGAAATCTTCAAAATAATTATCCATGATGTTATCAAAATTTTCACCCATTTCTGCTACAAACTCATTTATCTGCTACAAAATTGGAATGTCTTTTCTCCATATGACAATCCCTTTAGATGGAAAGAATTTTTGAATGTAGAAAAATAAACAAGTCAACAGAGACCCAAATTTACAGGGATTGTTCTTTGAAGTTCTTATACTATCCATGTTCTTGTTTAATTGCTTCAACAGTAATTTAGATAGGTCAAATTCAAGGTTCTTCTTTACAATTTTGAAGGCCAAATCCATAGCCTCACAAGGTACACTATTCAGTTGACTAGAGCTATAGATTTTGTGGGCAATGACATGAATGCCAAATCTTAGTTCGACATCAGATATAGTGCTAACCTTCAAACCTCTAGCATTTCACTCGGCTAGGGTTATCTTTTGCAACTCATCTCGTCCTAGGGTTTTGGTAACCTTTACTTTGTTGAGCATAGGGAGACCCGTGATTTTGTGAATCATCTTCTTTGTGATTAACACTGGCTACTCTAACCATAGTTTCCCATTGTGCACCCAACTTAGAATATACCTAATCCATTTGGTTTGGAAGTTTCTTGGCATATGTGAGATATGAGTCAAGCCTTTAGTTTCAAGATGCTTATGCTCGAGTTTCAGAGAGCCATCAAAACTCATTTCTCCTAGGGCATTGTCCATCTCTAGGTTTCCAATCTCTTGAATAGAACATTTAAAATGTGTGCAAATATCATTTATAAGGAGTATGTTTGATGGAATTTGAGATTGAGCACCGTTAGGGTCAAGTGATTTTGCAACGGTTAGAACAATTTTGAAGTTAGGCGCTTTCCATTCTATAACCTTTACCAGCATCTTTGAACCTCATTTTGCCTTGGTGCCGCTAGTACTCTCGAATACCATTGATGCTTAGTAAAAGATAGAAAATTTTCAAACAAATCTTTTGCTAGAAAATTGCTTGGAATCGCTCGAAATTGCTTGAATTACACCTGAAAATTTCTTAGCTCTGAAATCGCGATGAAGAATGAAATCAAATTCTGCCCTTTTGATGAAAATTTTGTCATTAATGCTTGGTACGGAGGTAGCTGAGATGACATAGTGTTTGACAAGCTTTCATTCATTTTCTTGGTAGAAGCTTGCAACTTAGTGATTGAACAAAACTTTTACTTACTGCCGACCTAACTCGGTAAGGTCTTCAACTGACTTTCCTTAGTAGATGCAACTCAGCGAAAGATACACTTTCTTTGATTTTTGTGTATCTAGAATACTAATTTGATCATTTTTCTTTCTTGTATTTGGAACTACTCTAGATATAGCTTGATGATATAGTTCTAGATCCTTTATGAATCTAATTGGAAATGATGGAGTCACCCACTTCTTGAGTGACATTGCCATCACTTGAACTATCTTGCTTGGTAGATTTTGGAATCCACTGTTGCCTCATCTTCTTCCAAATGTTATCAGCTCTTGTTTTCTTTTCATCTTCAAATCTTCCTATATTCATGCAGTTTTTAGTTATATGACCGAGTTTAGTGCATGTATAACATCTTACTATTGTATCTCTTTTTCTTGAGTGATGCCTTGAGCAATCTTTGCCAATGTGTCCATATTCTCCACAATAATAACATTTGCACCAGGTATTGTAATCCCATCCAAATATTTCCTTAACAAGTTGTTCTGCTAGATTGAATAATTTGGATCTGCATTGGAATGCCTTGTGACCATACTTCTTGCACTTGTGACAATTACCTTCAAATTTTGGTTTCTCCTTGAATTCATTAGCTTTATGACCATGCTAACTACAATTGTAGCATTTACCATTGAATTTACCTTTTCCATTGCTCCAACACTTGTTTGGTGTGTGACCTAACTTACCATAATGATTACAAGTAGGTTTTTGGTTCCTTTGGGCACCTTGTTTGGAGTTTTCACCTTCTTCCTTGTAACCAAGTCCAGCTTTACCTTTTTGTTTATGAAGATTCTGCTCACTTTGTTGATTTAATTGAGTCATGTCTGCTTGAGATTTCATCATTCTCTCATTGATTTGCCTTTCAGTGATCAAGTCATTGTCCAAACTTTCATTGATTTGTCTTTTAGATCTCAAGTCACTTTTTAAGCTTTCATTGATTTGTCTTTCAGTGATTAAATCATTCCTCGTGCTTTCATTCTCAGATCTCAGATTCATAATTTCTTCATTTGCATTAGATCATTGACCTACAAGATCTTCATGCTGAAGGAATTGATTATTTCTTGTCTCTAAGTCTTCATTTTCCTTGTTTCTCTATTCCAAAACTTCACATAGCCTAATTGATTAGATTTCTTGTTCTCTTTTAAGCTTTCTTACTTCTTCCTGTAGAGAACCATTCTTTGTTAGGAGTTCCTTAATTGTCTCATTAGTTTCATCTAAACTGCTTGATGGTAAAATGTCTTCAATCTTTTCTTCAACATACTGATGATCATTCATTTGTCTTGCAAGTTCCTTCCTTCTCTTCAAGGATTGAGAAATATGCTCCTTAGCTTCTTTGAGTTGAGCCATGGCCATTTCCAGATCTAGCTTTTCATTTTCAATAGCTTTTTCAAGTCTAAATATCTCCATTGTCCTTGATCTTTGCTCAAGATGTCAAGATTTTTCCTAAGAACCAAAATTCTCTGATACCAATTGTTGGAAATATTCAAGATATGTTAGGTTGCTGAGAGGGGAGGGGTGAATCAGTAACTTTAAAAACTTTGAAACATTTCAACATTTTAACCATATATACTATTCACCATTCATTCATCTAATCTACTGCATAAATGAGAGATAACACATGTACATAGTGATTTGGTGACCTAGAAACCTTCCAAATAGAAAGTAAAACTGGGGTCAGGATGATACCCACAAAAATTCATTACTACAGTATGAAGTTGGCTTGTTAAGGCTTACATTGACCACTTCTAGTGATTTGCCTTGTTAGGAGCATAAAGGACAACTAGATCCACCTTGTTAGAGGATTTACAAACATACATTGAAGTATGCACTCTATTAGGAGATTTATAAAAAGACTATTGAGTCTACCCTATTAAAGGATCTACAAAACTGATTCACCTATTAGGATAAAATAGTGAATCTACTTACAAACTTGATTTTCTGATTAGATCCTTGAAGTATAGATCACCTCTTGTGACTGATGGATCTTTACTACTCCTTGTAGACCTTGCTAAGTATTTTTCTCTTTTTCTGATTTACATTTACACTTCTCAAAACATTACATGTCTCTCTTGATACTCTCATTCATATACCATACATCTTGCAAATGATATAATACATTACATATATACCATTCCAATAATTACAATTGCAAGGTCGACCAAAACACAAGTGAACAAAACATTACTGAGTCGGCCCAATAGTAAATAACTTGGGTTCACTAAACTGATTTGGTAACCTTCTAATACTTGGTGTCCACTGCATTACTTGGCATCATCATGCACTTGGTAGAAGTGAAGGCTCGATCCATACTAATCACTCGACATAGTTCTAAACTCGGTAACCACAGGTGGCTCGATAGATGTAGTGTCACTTGGTAAAAATTGGATCCTTTGTTTACCTTGCTTTCACTCACTAAACACTATACTTTCATCACTCGGTAAACATTAGATTCCCATGACATAGTCTGACTGCTCTATTGAGATGCTCAGTGTAAACTGTGAAGCTCGATAGATATTGCTGGGCTGCACACCCACTCGGTAGCTTCATGAATGCTTGATATGAACTACTAAGCTTGGTTAACACTAGAATGCTCAGTGTAAAATGTGAAACTTGGTGTGAACTGTGAAGTGATGAATGTAAAAGGTAACCACTAAATGCTTGGTATATATTATAGAGTGAGTGATGAGCTTGGTAAACATACTGATGTAGATAAGTGTTGTCACTAATGGCAATAATAACTTAATTCCAACACAACCTTAATCTAAAGGATTTACCCTAGACTGGTACAATGATTAGAAAACACAATAAGGCTTGATCTGATAACAACTTATGACACACTTGTAGATTGTAAATCTGTATTTTAGTCCTCTATTTTGCTTGGCTTTTACACACTTCATCTCTAATAATTTGTTCACCCTTCAAGCATTCATACCCTTAAGCCTTCTTGCTTTGCTTGCCAATGCAGTTTCTTCTCTTATGTCATTGAATGAAGCAATACCCTAGAATCCTTGACTTCCTTAGGTTCTCACATATGACAACCTATTCTTCTAACCAACTAGCTCTATAAATAGAGAATTAAAATCTTTTTTTGTTCATCCTCTATCATCCATTTTAGGGTTAGGTTAGATTAGGTAGGATTCAATGAATCTACCCATTATTTCATTTCATTATCTTCTAACTTCTCCTTCAATATACTCTGAATTCACCTCAAAATGGTTCATCATGAATTCTGTGCCACTAGCTCATCAATCTTATCTTTCACACAGTTCAAAATCAAACTTGTTAGCTTAGATTCACCAAATTCTTGATCTTTCTCATAATGTTGACACTTGACATTAACTAGCTTCTGATGCTCAACACATATTGTGTTGCTTGACATCCTCTATCAAATCACTCGACATGAACTAAAGTTTGCCGGTGCTCAATATCAACTAAACTTTACTTAGCTTACACTATTTCACTCGACTTGTACTAAAATTGACCTTTCTTGGCTCCAACTAATTTTATACTTGGCTTGCACTAACTTTTCTTTACATCTACTATACATATTGTTAATCTTTCTAGAAAAACTTCATTTGACTTGTTCTTCTAAACTTAATTAGTGTAACCACCCTTTGCAACCTTAAATAGATTATCAACGCACTATAATATCATTGTCTTAATTGATCCTTGTACTCCTTTTCCATGTCATAACTCAACCTTTCCTCTAGGTGCTATTGTTACCTCATTTTATCAAATCCTCTTCATCAATAAAATAAATGATAGTGCTTATATTATATAAGCAATTGTCTTACAAGCACATAGCAGGTTTGACATTAGTGATAAAACAATAATTGCAACAATCTTCCTTTTTGGCATTGATGGAAAACCAAACCAACCAGACTTTAATTAGTATGATAAACAAAATACCAAAAAGAAAAGAATTCCTTGTATGAAAATCTCTTCCTCTATCAACAACTTTCATCTTCTGATTAGGTTACAAAATTCTATTCTAGTCAATAGACAATCAATCAACTCATCCTTATGAATCCCTCTTGATAACTTCTTATATCTCCCTAAACATTATCTCCCTCTTACTAGGTAGATGTAATCAATAGGTACACTTTCTCCCTCTGAGTAGAAATTCCACAGTTCTGTATCTTCTATCTTGATTTCTCCCTCTTTATGTCTTTTTCTCTTAATAATTTCCTAAACTCAGTACACTTTCTCCCTCTTTGAAAACAATGCCAAAGATGTGTCATCTTCATATGTAGATATGAATATTTTTAGTTTCTCCCTCAGTCATCTTTCCTGTGATTGATTTATAGCTCTAGGTCTTTGATTACTTTAAGCAACTCCTAAAGTAAGATCCACTTCATCAATGTGTAACATATGTCAATCAACTTGTTTGATGTAAGGAACTCCTCATGCTTCTTAGATAGCATTTGATGGGGGTATCACCCCTAGTTTACCTCTTAGATACTCATGAGCATCCTTAGGTAATGCTTTTGTGAAGATGTCAGCTATTTTCTCTTTTGTGTTAACACATTCCATCTTCACCTCTTTATCTTGAACTAATTCTCTCAAGTAATGATACTTGATTGAAATATGCTTATTCTTTGTATGGATCACATATTTTTTGATATATTTATAGCACTTGTATTATTGCAATAAAGTATCACAGGTTCAGTGATTTCCTCCTTCATACCTTTGAGTAGCTATTTGATCCATACAATGTTTGTACAATTTATTACAACAACAACATATTTAGCTTCATCAGTATATTGAGAAATGTTGTTTTGTTTCTTGCTAGTCTATGCATGATCAAAACATAGTCTAGGAAGATGCAGAAGATGTTGGCATGAGCAAAAATGAGAAAATACCAAAATCTATTTTTGTTGGTATTTTCTATGTTCTAGTATTTTGCATTTTTGGAGGCTTTTGGGGCATTTTTGGGCTTTGACAAGGAGTCATAGTGCTATGCTTAAGACTTCAAACAAAAAATGAAGAACTTTAGAAGATCTTTCTAAAAATTCTAACAATTTGTGTTTTCGAGCTGTGAGTAGAAAGTTATGACTTCTACAAATAGGCATAATTTTTAATATAGATTTTTGTAATTTTTTATAGTTGTTCGGATTTATTTTGTAATTAATTATCTTGTGGACTTTTCATTTTCATTTCCAAGGGATAGTGATGACCCTTGGGATCCATCATACTTGTATAAGCTCTATTTTCAAATGGAAAGGATCACTTTTGGCTTGCAAATCATCTATTTTGGCATTTAATGGTTTTTTCAATTAATTCACAATACTGCAGGTTCTACACCAGGTATTCTAATCTAAATTCTTAATTCAGATCAATGTAACCATCCTTTTTCTTAAAAAAAATGCTTCTCCATTGGTGCTCTTTTTGTCATCAATATTTCTAGCCCAATCAACATTAGTGTAGGCTCTCAATTCAAATTTCTCATTTTTCTTGTAATATATACCATAGTCCTTAGTTCCTTTCAGGCATCTCATTATTCTCTTAACAACCATCAAATGATTTTCCCTGGGATTAGTAGAGAATCTTGCAACTATCCCTATAGATAATGCAATATCAGGTCTGTTGTGTACTACATATTGTAATTTTCCAATCATAGACCTATATAATGTTTGATTCACCTCAACTGAATCATCATTCTTTGACAATTTATGTCCTATCACCATAGGCATGCTTACTAGCTTAGAATCCTCCAATCCAAAAGTTTTAGTATCTCCTTAACATAATTTGATTGAGTGATGTATATACGATATTTTATCTAATTACTTGCAAACCCACAAAGAACTTGATCTCTCCAAACATAGACATCTCAAATTCTTCCTTCATTTCATTTGCAAAAGCATTACATAAAGTATCTTGACCTCCAAATATGATATCATTGACAAAAATTTCAGATAAAAAAATACCCTTTTCTTCCTCTGTCTTCAAATATAGATTGCTATTATCATCAGTCCTCTCAAATCCAATCTTCACAAGATAATAATGTTTAGACTTTCATACCATGCTCTTAGTGCTTGCTTCAAACCATATAAAGCTTTGTGTGGTCTACATACCATATTTTTGTTGTCAGCATCCAAAAATCCTTCTAGCTAATCTATATAAACCTCTTTCTCTAATATGCCATTCAAAAATGTAGACTTAACATCTATTTGATAAAATTTGAAACCTTTGTATGTAGAGTAAGCAAGTAGAGTTCTTACTCCTTCTAGTCTTACAATAGGGGCAAATGTTTCTCCATAGTCAATCCCTTCTTCTTGTACATATCCTTTACAATCTAATCTTTCCTTTTTATTTGTGACTTCACCATTTTTCATCTAAATTGTTTCTATATACCCACTTGGTACCAATCACATTTTTGTCTTCTGGTCTAGGAACTAGAGCCCATGTCTTATTTGTTTTCAATTTGTTCAATCTCTTCTTCCATGGCTTTACTCTAGTCCACATCTTCCAAGGCATATTTAACTATTTTAATCTCTTTCATGCTCAAAAAACATGTATCATTTCTCAACTTGTTCCTTATCATTGGTCTAACATCTTTATCTCCAATGATTTGTGCAATAGAGTGATGTCTCTTGACATACTAAGACAATCTTGGTTCAACTCTGTCTTCTTCATTTGGTCTCTCAACTTTTGAATCACTATGTACATTGGTTTTAGGTAGTTCAACATCTCTTTCATGTACACTAATCTTAGAATTAGAATGTTCCTCAACCTCATTCTGTAAGTTAGCACCTAAGTGTAGATTGGTTCTTGAATGCAACACGACATTCATAGTATGTGACCCGATAGTCAGTACAACTTGTTGTAGGTTTGAAACTTGATTTACATTATCTTCATCAATAGGTATACCTTCATAAAATTATAGAAATTATTTTTATTCTTCTGGTTTCTTTATAGGTTCAACCTCATATACTTCTGTATATTCATTAAATTTCACATTTTCATTTTCCACAACCTTTTTAGTGTCAGTATTTAAACACTTATAAACTTTACTTCTTGTGGAATAACCAAGGAATATACCTTCTTCACTTTTTGCATCTAGTTTACCATTCCTAAAATCTTTGAGAATATAACACTTGCTTCTAGATACTTTAAAATATTTTGCATTGCATGAGTATCCATACCATAATTCAAAAGATGTTGAATGAGTACCTTGCTTGACTTGCACATGGTTTAAGGTATAGACAATTGTACTTACTACTTCTCTCTTATATTTCAAAGCAACATTTTTCTCCAAAGTCCATTATAGATTTGTTCCTTCTTTCAGCAATTCCATTTTGTTAAGCGGTTCTAGGAGCAGATGTCTATCTTTTGATTCTTGTGTCATTAAAATACATCTCAAACACATTTGATGTAAATTCTCCTTCTTTGTTTAGATCCCAAACATTTTAGACTTTTACCTATTTCTTTCTCAATGCTTGGTAATACCACTTAAACATTCAAAAAGTGTCAAATTTCTATTTTAGAAACATAACTATCATCATTCTAGAATAATCATCAACAAGCACCATAATGTACTTATCCCCTTTGTCATTGAATGAAGCAATATCCTAGACTCTTTGACTTCCTTAGGTTTTCACACATTACAACCTTTTCTTTTGATAAACTATCTCTATAAATAGAGAATCAAGATCTTTGGTCATTCATCCTCCATCCTCCATTTTAGGGTTAGGTTAGGTTAGGTAGGATTCAATGAATCTAGAAATTATTTCATTTCATTCCCTTCTAGAAACTTATCCTTCAATCCACTTTGAATTTTCCTCAAAATGGTTCATCATGAATTTTGTGCCACCACCTTATCAATATTATCTTCCACACACTTCACACAATCCAAGAAATCAAACTTGCCAGCTCAAAATTTAACAAATTCTCAATCTTTTTCATAATATTGGCACTTGACATTAATTGGTTTCTGATGCTCGACACATACTACATTACTTGACATCCTCTATCAAATCACTTAGCATGAATTAAAGTTTACTAGTGCTTGACATAAACCAAACTTTACTCAGCTTACACTATTTCACTCGACTTGCACTTACTTTGCTCAACACCTACTATGTAGATTGTTAAGATTGGTATACAAACTTTGTTTAACTTGTTCTTTTGAACTTGATTAGTGTAACCATCCTTTGTAACCTTAAGTAGATTATCAATGCACTATAATATCACTCTCTTAATTTATCCTTGAACTCCTTTTCCATATCATAACTTAACCTTTCCTCTAGGTGCTATTGTCACCTCATTTGATCAAATCCTCTTCATCAATCAAATAAATGATAGTACTTAAATCATATAAGCAATTGTCTTACTAGAAAGTAGTAGGTTTGACATCAGTGACAAAACAATGATTGAAACACACATATCATACTTGTATCAATCTATTTTCAACATATATATATATATATATATATATATATATATATATATATATATATATATATATATATATATATATATATATATATATATATATATATATATATATATATATATATATATATATATAGATAGATATTTACATATACACATACATAAATATATACATATAGATATACATATACATATACATATACATATACATAAAATTAAATAAAGTCATAGAAAAAATGAAATTCAATGTGAATATAAGGTCCAACTATATCCGAGAATATAGTAGATAACTAAATTTTGGTTATATACTATATTTTATAGTTAGACCTTAAATGAACTTTGGTTTTCATTATATATATATATATATATATATATATATATATATATATATATATATATAACAAAAAGGGAAAACCAAGTGTATATAATTTATATGTGAATATAGTAGATAACTAATTTTTGAAATTATAAATAGTTAAATGATAAAAAAAGTATATATATACAAACCTAAACAAATAAATAAGAAAAGAGGATAATATGCACCTACATACATATGTATGTGCTTAAGTGTGAAGGATAAAATACAAGGAAATAATTGAAAATACAAAAAGGGAACTTTAAAAAATAAGTAAAAGGAAATCAATAAACAAAGACATGAACTCACCCCTAAAATATAAACAACCAATAAGGGTCCATGAGGGGAGTAAAATATGACAAGAAAGACTAACAATGAGAAATAAAAAAGAGAAAGAAAAAGGAGGGGTGGGGGGTGTGAAAGGAGAAGTGGGATGGGTGGGAAGGGGGAAAGAAGACACCACAACATAGAGGACAAAGGAGAAGGGGGAAGAAACCTAGGGTAATGGGCTACCCCTAAGGTTCCTAATACTAGAAAGTAAAGGTTTTCATGATGTACTAAGAGTCCACCACTCATCTTGATTTAGATTAGAGGGTGGTTGTTTATCTCAATGGCCTCCTTAAGTTTTCTCTTAAAGAAGTTCTCTTCTCTAGCAAGAATTTTAGTACTTTCAAGACAAATATGGTACTTGGTGGTGTGAGAGTTCTTAGCTAGAGTAGACTTAAGAACACATTCATGTTTAATGTTAGTACCATGTTCATTGATCTTAGTATTAAATAAGTGACTTCTTTCACCTATATAAGGTGTGCCACATGAACAAGTGGCCTTATAAACACTTGACTCATCGAGACTATCTCTTAGATCTTGAAGAGACACAATATGATGCCTCACCAATGATAAAGGTTTAAAGGCACAACATATAGCTTTCTTCGAGATGATTTTGGACAACTTGTGGCAAATACCTTCAATGTACAACAAAGATGCACTAGGGGGCTCTATGTCTAGCTATAGAGCGAGAGGAAAGAGAGAGGAAATGATATTTGTCTTGAAAATGGCTCTAGAAATTTATTTAGTGGAATAACCATTTAGCCTAAAGATATGACATAGATGGTCAAGTTATTTTTGAAAATTATGTGCATCACAAATATGGTAATCCCTCAAAGTGAGGGTTTTTAGGACCTTAACTTTTTGGCTTGGGTGATGATGAGATAAGGAGTTGTTGGTGTAAATAACTATTCACTATTTACACTTACTTAAGTTTACTTAGGTTAATGCATATTTTTTATTATTTATTTATTAACCACCTAGGATTATGCGTACTCTTGTGAATTGTCATGTTGACAACACAGGAGTCTACAACTCTTTTATGCACATGGTGTCTACAACATTGGAGTTAGCACACTAATTTATCACATTGTGTCTACAACCTTGTCATTCTTCTCCACTCATCTAGAATGATGGATAAGGCATGTGCTTAGTTGTCATGATGCTTATCTTATCTCCTGGTTCTTTCTAGAGACATTCTAGGTGCTTACTAAGAGGCCTTTATATACAAGCACTCCTAGTGTGTTTACACATCACATACTGAATGAAGCAATGTGTTAGGACATACTCTGATTAATTGATCATATCCATTTTTGGTCTACAATTGTGCTTGTGTTTGAGTTCTTAGTTCCTGGGTGAATTTTTCCCTTAGGAAAATTCTTATATGGTATTAGAGATATACCAAATTCTTACATGGTATCAGAGCTTAGAGATTTTCTCATCACATAGCCATTCAAGACCATTGTTGCTTCAACACCTTATCCTAAATCTAGAGTACTGTAGAAATTGGGATTGTCTAGACCCAAATTTGACCTAACCATTGCATCTAGAATGATGATTCAGTGAAAATTGGCTATAAAGTTGCCTACCCTAGGCCAAAGTTGATTGTGAGGCAAATATTTTTTTGAAAATCAGCACCCGAAGGACTAATTTGTAGAATTGGTATGACCATTTTAGATCTGTACATTTAATTTTCAGACTTGCATCTCTACAAAATTTTTTAGATTTGCATTATTTGCCACATTTTTTTTTGCCATAGGGCCATAGGAGAGATTTTTTGCAGGTGAAGATTGAAGCTTGCTAGTGCAAATTAGATATTTGATTCACATTGAGAAGGTCCAAAAACCCCCAAATCAGATTTTGTTTCATCCAAATCAGACAATTGAGGCAAAATCTAGAGCCATTTGTATTTTGGAGGCATGACGACAATTCAAAAAAAAAAAAATAGCAGTAGCGATTTTCAAAAAATGATATCTCCCTCATACGAACTCCTTTTTGTGATAATTTTTTTTTTTGTTTTGGGGTAGAATTTCATGATCTACACATTGGTATAGGTGGTTTGAGATCTCTATTCCTAAATTTTTCTATAACTCGCAAATCCTAATTTTTGCCACTTAAAATGCTTAGTACGAGCTCATTTGGACTCCAAATCAGGTTTCATTTTTTTTGAAAGTACATTTTTTTAAATTATCTTTTTAGATCTAAAATCAGATTATAGGTTCTGTAGACAAAAATACTACTTTAAGAAGTAGGCCCTAAATTGACAAGTGGCTATCAAGTGCCTAAATTATACATTAGGGGGGGTTCTTTAATTCTTTGGAGGTTACATTGATTAGTCCATCATGAAAGAGGAGTATTATTTCACATGTTGGCATGGAATTAGACCCAGGTTGACAAAAAGAAACTATCACACATGGAGTGATACACTCCTTGATCATCTTAGAAGTGAACATAAGGAAGTATTTCCTTATTTATGTTCCAATGACCTGATCTTCAACACTGAAGAACAACCACTTGTTGGCATACTAATCATTATCATTCTTACCAATCTCTCTTCTTCTAATTATTATAATATGGTTGCCAAGATATGGTCTCCACATGATCTTTGTATGTATCTTTGGGAGAAGTATGGATATCCAAACATTCCTCCATTCCTAGAAGATATCATACCTCCAGTTGTAGCTACATCCTCTTTAGATGAGATCACACCTCTAGATGCTCCTGTTGCTCCTACTGATCCTATTTCAACCACAAATGCTTTAGATTAATTGCAACAGGGCCCTTTATCTCTTCCTACTCTACCTTCATGCAATGAATTCCTTTCTGCCCCTGTAGGCTTGTTCATGGAGTCTCACATTGAAGATGTGGGAGACACTATTGATGATATTTGTCTTCTCTTTGAGGTGAATAATTCATTCATTACCATAGTGACATATTCATGTACTTCAACACAACAATGTACACATGGTCTTCTAGCCTTAGGTGATGACTTGTTGACTGACATTTTAGGTTTTTTTGTAGAGTCACACACAATAGATTTGGAGGACTTCTTTGATATTATACTACTTCTCTTTGCTAAGGATGATCCTTCTATAGTTTTTGTGAGGGCCCACTTTGACCCTCATGTCCATTCTCTACATGATTAGTCTTTATGGGTTGATGTGATTGTCGATACTTATGTACAACATCTGCAGGAGGTCTCTTTGCCATTTGAGAAAACTATTGGTTTCTTGAAATAGGTTCTACATCACTACTTGTTTGATCTGAACTAAGCTACCATCAATATCAACATAGGGACACTTGAACAGGTTTCAAAGACACCGTTCATCTTAGAGATTCCTTCTCCATATAGAGGATGTATCTCCTTTTTACCCTTGCATTTCTTTCTTCCAAAGGGGAGGAACATCATTCAATGGTCATGGATCAGCTTCTACAGTGGAGCATTTCTCACCAATTGGTACACTACTTTTGGGGGGGGGGGGACTACCTCATCTCCCTCTTCTCCTTTTTGGGGGGGAGTTTTTCCTCTTAGGGGGTTTTTTCCTTCTCCATTTTTCTCCTATATATGCTGGATGTATGTTGTAATGGGGGGGTCTTGATTACTCCATCCATCCATGCATCCCTTTTCATCTCTCTTTTTGGAGGAGGGTTTTTCCCATGAGGTTTTCTTTCTTTCCTTGCTTTATGAGATATTTTCATATCATTATGTACATGGGTACCTAACATGGCCTAGTAGTTGGGACCCATTATGCATTTCATCCTAGTTTTCATAAGCTTTAGGGTATTCCCCTAAGTTACACTTAAGGGGGGTTGTTGGTGTAAATAAGTATTCACTATTTACACTTACTTAAGTTTACTTAGGTTAATGAATATTTATTAGTATTTATTTATTAGCCACCTAGGAGTATGTGTACTCTTGATAGTTGTCATGTTGACAACACATGAGTGTACACCTCTTTTATGCACATGGTGTCTACAACCTTGTCATTCTTATCCACCCATCTAGAATGATGGATAAGACATGTGCTTGGTTGTCATGATGCTTATCTTATCTCCTAGTTATTTCTAGAGACATTATAGGTGCTTCTTGAGAGGCCTTTATATATAGGCACTCCTAATGTGTTTACACATCACATACTAAACAAAGCAATGTATTAGGACATACTCTAATTAATTGATCATATCCATTTTTGGTCTACAATTGTGCTTGTGTTTGAGTTCTTAGTTCATGGGTGAATTTTTCCCTTAAGAAAATTCTTACATGGTATCAAATATATACCAAATTCTTACAGGAGTGGAGGTAAAGATTAATGTGGGTGGCCTCATGGAAAACTCGACGTCCTAAAGAACTATCATATTTGTTTAATGAGAAATTGATGCAAGTTATGGGCATAATACCAATAGGATATCCTAATATCCCTTCCTAAGACCTACTCAAGACTAGGGTAGTGGTGATTGGTCTCTTCTACACAACAAATTCACCTTCACGATCCTATCCCTATATTACAAGTAACCTAAAGCCTTTAACAAGACAAACAAATTTGCACACACCTCACTCCCTTGCACCCTCTAGGATCTCAAGCTTCCACATACAAAAATACATCATTCTCCACCATTCCACCAAGTTTCATGATCCTTTGATAGTTTTATGCTTCTTCCTAAGCCAAATCTACAAGTTACACTAGGAGGCCTAATAGGGGTTCTTTCCTAGTAGCCCTATTTCATCAAAATAACACCAAATTTAAATAAATTCTAAACCCCCCACCACCCCCCCCCCCCCCCCCCCCAAAAAAAAAAAATAAAAAAATTACAAAATACTCCATTAAATAAGATGATCTAACTAATTCCAAAATATGAGCTTTGGATCACCCCTTTTGACCCCTTAACCCTTAAGCCCTAGTTTTTAGGCTTTTAGGCTTAAACACAATGTTTAGTCTTCTAGGATTCCAACCTTAAAACCCACAATGGATTTTCTTCTCCCATCACTATTTTCAACCTTGTACCTCATTAACTACCAAATATCAAACATCCATGACTCCTTTCTAGACCTCTATAACATGATTTTAGTCTGTTAGCACATTGAATAGACTGAGTCTAGGGACTCAAATGTTGTTGTAATACCAGAGTTAGGTGAAGATTGAAAGGAAGCCATGAACATATTTCAAAACATAATACCTTTGTTTACAAACATCATCAAGTATTTTCCATAAAGGAATTAGGAAATAATCACCATTTTCATTTAAACCCTAACTGTAGGCTGAGGTAAACAACAAACTAGATAAAATCCAAACTCAATATAACTTTCTCCTACTCAACCAAAACTAATTAGTATATTCACCAATAAGAAAATATCAACTTTCTAAAACATAGACAAGAAACTTATTGTCAACCTGCAGTTGGATTTAGAAAGATATCCTCTGATTGTACACAATTTTCCCTCTGAAATGAAATTTTTAGTCATTCAAAATCTGTACAGCTCAATCTAACCTCTTCATATGTTGTAAACCTTAAATATATAGGTCAAACCACTTGACCTTACAACTACCTTTAGATTTGACCTAATAGTGAAACTGACCGTTGGCCCTCTATTTTACAAGAAAAATTGCATAAAAGTTGCATGACAACTTCTATTGTAATTTTGTAATTTTTTACAATTCTTACACAAACTTTACAAAAAAGACTTCAAATGCCTAAAAAAAACTACACCAAAACATGTAAAAAGATTATTAAAAATGAAAATGGAGATTTTTGGTCAACTCTCAATGTTTTACCAATCATTGATCACCCTTTGACTTGCCTATAACCTTATAACAACATGTAAACAACTTGCCTAAATGTATTTTTGAGATTTTCTAAACTATCTTGTGTCATCTTGGACAATTATTGAACTTATATACTAGCCTCTTTGATGTTTTATCACCTTATTTAGGACCTAGGGCCCCTACACCATATTCCCCTAGTTTGAAAAAATTAAGTCCCTAGAGCTACAAAATGCTAAAGAGTTGTGTCATGCTTGATGATATCTTCCTCTGTCATCTAGATTGCTTCCACCTCAGGTGGGCCTTGCCATTTCACCAGATATTCCTTGTATCTCTTGTTCCTTGTCCTTTTGACTTTCTTGGTATCAAATATGCACTCCAACTATAATGGTTTGTGTAGTGGTAGGTCCTTCATCCATTCTACTTTAGCATCTACCCTCCTACTACTACTAGAATCCATGTTGCTATCGTCCCCTTTGTATAATTTTAGGTTTGCAACATTGAAAATTTGTGATATTCCTATCCCTTGTGGTAATTTCAATTCATAAGCATTGTTCCCATATTTATGTAAAATTTTGCAAGGACCTATCTTTTTCATCTGTAGTTTTCTGCCTAGTCACTTAGGAAACCTATCCTTATTTAGGAATTCCATGACTAGGTTAACAACCTTAAAATGAATCTCCATCTTCTTTTTATCTACCTTGTCTTTGTAGTTAGTTACTAATTTCTCCAAATGATTCTTGACTTGATCATGTACTATCTTCATCAATTCAATAAGTGTCTCCCTTGTGGCATTTCTAGACTTGTCTTGTAAATCCCTTAATTTCATGGGTGCTCTTGGATGAAAACCATATATTACTTCAAAAGGTGTCCTGACTATTGATCTATTAATAAAATCATTATATGCATATTTATCTTGACTAATTACCTGATCCCAAAACAAGCCATGTTGTTTTGATAGACTGCTAAGTAGATTTCTCAAGGACTTATTCACCACCTTAGTTTGGGCATTAGTGTGAGGAGGATAAGCTAATGAATAATCCAAATGTGTGTCAAGTTTCTTCTACAAGGTTCTCCAAAATCACCCAATGAATTTGTTGTCCCTATTAGTCACTATTGTCATAGGAGGTCCATGAATTCTCATTACTTCTTTGAAGAAAAGGTTTGTAATCTAAGATGTATCATGATTGCTTTTGTAGGGTATAAAATGAGCCATTTTTGTGAACCTATCAACTACTACAAAGACCATGTCTACTCCTCTAGTAGTTTTAGGTAACCTAAGGACAAAGTCCATGCTTATGCTATCCCAAGGTTTAGTAGGTATTGGCAAAGGCCGATATAAGCCTACATGATATGATGTACCTTTGGCTCTTTGGAAAATTAGACAAGTTTTGACATATATCCTAATGTCATTCTATAATCCAGGCTAGTAATAGAACCTTACAACTTGTTCTAGGGTCTTGTCTACTCCAAAATGTCCTCCAAGAGCCCCATTATGTTTTTCCTTGATTATGTTTTCCCTCATTGATGACTTAGGTATACATAACCTGCTACCCTTAAACAATAAATTATCCTACATTACATAATCAAAAAATTCACATGAAAAGTGTTAGCATACTCCAAACAAGTCTTATAGGCCTCTCTAAAATTAGAATATTCCTTATATAGATCTTTGATCTACTCTAATCCCACACTTTGTAGTTTGACTTCTTGGACTACAAGTACCCTCCTACTCAAAGCATTAGTCACCTCGTTGGTTGTTCCCTTTTTGTGTTTTATTGAAAATGTAAATGCTTGAATTTTCTCCACCCACTTAACATGTCTATGGTTGAGTTTATCTTACCTATTTAGAAAACTGAGGGCATGATTATTAGTGTACACTATGACTCCTTTGGCATGAGGTAGTGTTTCCATTTCTTTAGTGCTTGAACCGAGGAGTATAGTTCAAGGTCTTAGGTGGAATACTTATTCTTAACTTCATTAAATTTTTCTAGAAAAAAATACAATGGTATGATTCTCCTAACTAAGAACTACTCCTATAGCATACTTGCTAGCATCACGCTCCATAGTAAACACTTTGTCAAAACTAGGTAGCATTAAGGTGGGTAATTCTACAACTTTCTACTTCAAGAATTGAGAACTTCTCTCTTCTAATTTAGTCCACCTAAACTTACATTTGATCCTCCTTTTATGGTGTCAAGTATGGGAGCTACTATCCCAGTGAATCCTCTAATGAATTTCCTATAAAAGTAGCTAGGCCATGAAAGATCCTAACATCCCCTATTGCCTTAGGACTTGGCCAATTTAAAATAGCTTCTACCTTAATAGGATCCATTTTTAGGCATCCTTTGGAAATCACAAAACCAAGATAAACTAATTCAGACTTAAAGAACTCATAATTTTTCCAAATTCATGTGTAGCTTCTCCTCATGTAACTTTTTCATCACTATTTCAAGATGCTCCAAGTGCTCTTTTCTATTCCTATTGAATATCAGAATATCATCTAAATATACTATTCCAAATTTGCCAATGAATTTTACCAAAACTTCTCTCATTAATCTCATGAATGTGCTAGGTACATTGCTCAAGCCAAATTTCATCACTAGCTACTCATATAGTTCCTCATTAGTCTTAAAACTTGTTTTCCACTCATCCCCTTATCTAATCCTATTTTGGTGATACCCTAATTTGAAATCCAATTTAGAATAAACACATGATTCTCCTAGATAATCCATTAGGTCTTCAATTCTATGCATGGGAAACCTATACTTAATTCTAATCTTATTTATTTCCCTTGAATCAACATAAAGCCTCCATTTTCCATCCTCCTTGGGTGGTACAACTGATGGACATGCACATCGGCTCAGGCTTTTTCTCACCAACCCTTTATTTAAAAAATACTCAACTTGTCTACTTACCTCTTCATTCTGCTATGATGTGAGCTTGTAGGAAGGCTTGTTGCGAAAGGTTGCACCAGACACTAAGTCAATCTAATGACTTATGCTTTTGGCAAGTGGTAAAGATTCTAGTTTCTCCGCTATAACTATGGAAAGATATTATTTTAGCAATTTTTCAACTTCTGTAGGTATTGGTTCTTTACTTCTAACTTCCTTTTTTGGCTTGGCAATGAGAGCATACCCTTAAAAATTATCTTCTTTACTCATCTACAATAACTCCTTACCTCTGATCAATTTGACTACTCCATCATCTTGGTCCTTCATCGTATGATAGGGTAAAGGATCCATCTTGAATTTTCTACCAGTCTTCTCTATCAAATAGGTATTATTTTCACCATTATGTTTATCCTTTACATTAAACTACCATTGTTTTCCTAGGATCAAATGATAGGCATCCAAAGGAATGATCTCACATAGCACCTTATCCTTATAATCACCAAGTTCAAATTCTACCCAAGCTTGTTCTTCAACTGTAAAACTATGATTCTTGTTTAACCATGAAATTTTATGGGGAGCTACATGAGGTAACCTCTTAAGTTTACACTTCTCAACTATATCTAAGGATACAAATTTTGCTACTGATCCAAAGTCAATAATTATTTTGCACAATTTTGCATATGCCTTACCTTGAGTTCTAAATAAGGATTTTCCTTGTGGTGGCTCTATCTTTAAAGATACCTTCAACATAGTCCTCCTCAACATCATATTTTCCCCATCAAAAACTGGTGCTACACTCCCAACTTGTGTGGAACTATTGCTACAGCAAGATTCATCAGTCATTACCAACTAATGTTTTCTATCTATGTTCTAATTAGGAAGATTTGTGTTCTTGAGCGGATATTGAGCCATTGTATGCCCTGGCTACCCACATGAATAAAAAATTAATGGATCCATGCCCCCATCCTTGTCCACCTTCATAACCTCTACCTCTATTAAATGGCCTCCTCTACCCTCTGAATCTGTGATTCCCTCATTGTGAGCTTTCACCTCTGTTACCACCTTTACTATTTTTTTGATTGTCTTCTAGCCTCCCTTGGAAATTTCCTCTTCCCCTTTGCTAATTAGTTCTTCCTCCTCTACCCCTACTAGAATTTTCTTATTTCCTTTTTATTTTCTTTTCAATCTTTATTTCTAGCTAAAGCCACTTTGCTATTGTGTTGGGGCATAATATCACAACTTCCTCTTGTATATTATACATTAGACTAGTTAGATATCTAGCCACCTTCACACTATTTGGCTCCACCATTCTTTACTTAATGCAGAGCCTATGAAATTCCTCAGTGTATACACTCACATTTAACTTCTTTTTCCTTAGGTTTTTCCTTCTCATGTGCAACTTTACTTCATAGTCCTCTGGAACATATGCATCTCTTATCATATTAGACATTAGCTTCCAAGAGGTAATTCTATCCTTACCTTCTTTGAATCTCTCCTCCTAAATGAAATTACACCATGTGAGTGTTGTCCCTTTCATCCTTGATTGAGCTAGCCTCACATTCTTCCCTTTTGTTATTCCATGACATACAAAGTGACTCTCAAGAGCCTCCATCCAATCCATAATAGCATCAGGTTCCATCTTCCCTCCAAAAATAGGAGTATCAATAGATTTACTCCTAAAGGTCTTTAGGGCCTTTATGAATTTTTCCTAGTCTACATGCATGTTGTTATACTCATCATCTGCATGTTCTTCTTCTTTTGCCTCCATCTTCTCTTCACCTTTAGTGAGATTCTCCTCAATCTTCTCAATAGCTCTCTCTACTACTACTATCTTTCTTTCCAACTACAATAACCTATCTTTCAACTTTTGACTCTCATCTTTTTACTCTTGAAGTTCCTTGACCAATTCCACATTTGTCACCATTTTGTCGATCCCTGATGTAGAACACCAATCAAGTGCAAACATCCAAACAATAAGCTCCAATTTGAAATCTAATACCTCTTATGATGCTTAGCACTCCTTCCTAGGACATACTCAAGACCAAGGTAGTGGTGATTGGTCTCTTCCACATGCCAACTTCACCTTCACAATCATATCCCTATCTTCCAAGTAGCCTACAACCTTCATCAAGGAAAAAAAAATTCCACACACCTCACTCCCTTGCACCCTCTAGGATATCAAGCTTCCACATACACCAATACATCCTTCTCCAACTTTTCACCAAATTTCATGACCCTCTGATAGGTTTTGGTCTTCTTCCTAAGCTAGATAGAGCTTATTGTTATTTTGATGAACCAAACCACTTATTTGTGAGGGGAGACAGATAGAGCCACTTCTTTGAAATGTTTGATGAAGAGGTTAGCAATGACATGAGACAAGGGTGAACTCATAGCCACCCCTTCAAATTTCTTGAGGATAACACCTTGGAAGGAGAAAATGATAGACTATAAGTAGAACTACACTAAGCTAGCAATCTCTAGATACATCTTGAGTCTAACAATCTCAATAACATCGAGAATGGGAATTTTGGTAAAAAGAGAGATGACATTGAAACACACTAAAAGGTCTAAGGTTTTGAAATGTGCTCCCTGGATAAACTAAAGAAAATGGGAGGAATATTTTATAAATGAGTTAGAATGGCCAATGAGAGGGACAATGAGTTTGGAGAGAAAGGAGATAAGCTTGTAGATAGGACAACCAATGGTGTCCACAATAGGCCTCAATGAAATGCTAGGCTTATGGATTTTTGGGAGGCCATAGATACAAGGTGTTAATTCCTTAGAGGGGAAAAGACATTTCTTGGTGGCATCATGAAAAGAGGAACTAGCTACCAAGGATCTAACTCTCTTAAGAATCTTGGCACAAGGGTTGTGAGAAATGGTTCTATAATTGTTGTTGTCAAAGAGGAGAGCATGAATTTTAGAAACATAATCAGTCTTGTCCAAAATGGCTGTGGTATTGCCTTTCTCATCTTTGGAGATGATCAAATCATTATTCCTAGCTAACTAGCTTAAGGCCATGGTCTCCACCTTGGATAGGTTTCACCTATCTTAAGGCTACTACACAATCTTTCCTAATCTCTTATGCCATTTGTGGTGGGAGAGAGCACATGGCATTCTCAATATCAATTAGAAAATCATAATGAGGAATAATATAAGAGGCTAAGGAAAAATCAAGACCTCATTTAAAAAAAGTTATAACACATGAGAGACATGAAGAATGGGGGGTGCTTGAGAGGAGGGAACAACTCCACCAGATGGGTTCGAATGTCACAGAGAGGAATGTTTAGGCCCAACATGATTCCTAGGTAAGACTCCATTCTGTAACTTGTAGAATTTTTGCTTCTATCTACTAATGCTACCAATCTATTGCCCCATGGCTCTCAAATATGAAGATGTGTCAAGATAAGCCCAAAGATACGGTCTTAATAACGTAGCTAATTTCTAATGTAGAGGATAAATTCTTTCATTGAACTAGTAAATTGCCCTTTAAATGGTTTTGATGATCCATCTAAGGAGATAAATACCTACTTTAAAGAAAATATACTTGGTGCATGAGTTCCATAGGTGATGGCTAAATCTCAAAAAAAGAGGGAATTATTTGGGAGTCCTTGCATCTTTTAAGGAGGGTTAGATTTGCTACTTTAATTTCCAATTTGATACTTAATGTATCTATATATTTTCATTTGAACCAAGTTTCCCTTCCATGAAGGGTCTTGATAAGAACAAGAAGATTTCCACAATTCATATGAAATGCTCAATTATGTTTTAGATTTGATTGTGTGAATATTTTTTTTCATCGACATTTCAGATCCATCATCACAACAAGAGAAATACAACATCATGAGAAAGTTAGAGAAGTAGAAAACCAAACCATATAAAAGGATGGAAATGATAGAAGAGAATGATAAGTGGCAATGAAAGGACAAAGTTACCTAAGAAGCAATAAATAAAATAAGAGATAGTCAATACACAAAAAAAAAGTTTTAGTTAAGAATATAGACACCCAAAAAGAATAAAATCAATACACACAAAACAAAAGATTAAAATAAGAACATAGAAAAAAAAAAAAAATACAATACATAACAAAAATGAGACCTTTGCAAACATAACACAAGGTAAAAATTAACAACCATTTTTTTGAACACAAGATAAAATATCACAACAATAAGAATTGAATAAAAATTTCTAAACAAAAAATATATATAAGTTCTAATTATAAAAGGAGGGGTGGGGGAGAAGACACCACAATGTGGGGGACAAAGGAGAAGGGGGAAGAAATCTAGGGTAATGGACTACCCCTGAGATTTGTAATATTGGAAGTAAAGGTTGCCACAACATACTAAGAGTCCACCCCTCATCTCAATTCAAAAATTCATGAAAAAATTATAATGAATAAAAATAAAAATCAAGATATATATATATATATATATATATATATATATATATATATATATATATATATATATATATATATATATATATATATATATATAGAGAGAGAGAGAGAGAGAGAGAGAGAGAGAGAGATCTATTTCTATCATGGTTGGTCTTTATCTTTCCTATTTTGTTTAGTATGTTTTATATAGTTCTTATTATTGTGAGTTTTTGTCTTATGTTAAAAAAAACAGTTGTTTATTTTTTCCTTGTGTTATACTTGCATAATTCTCATTTTTGTCATGTATTTTATTTATTTATTTAGTTTTTGATTGGTATAAGGATGGAGCCTTGAAAATTATATTTATAAGTAAAAGACTACTAAGAAGTCCCCATTCAAATGGGCACTGGTAGGAAACAATGGAGAAGAAAACCTCCAATTTTTTCTGGGATAGAAGTCCTATACATATTTACATAGGTAAAATGGGCATACCCTAGTTTACAATTTATAATGAAGGGCATACCCTTCTTTTTGAATATCTTTGTTGATAGAATGACTACAAACTCCCCTTTCAAAATTGGGGTTTTGGCAAAAAATTATTTCTTGTTTACTCTTTATATAATATGTTGAATACCTTCCTTCTTAGATTTGTCATTTGAATAAAACGACCTTTTTCATGGATCCTCTTTGATAGTGCTCTTTTGTTATTTTTATAAATAAAGTTGATAGTCTTGATTGGTGCTTTTGAGCTCCTTCTTTAATCTATGAACCTTAATCAAACTTACCACTCACCTCTATGTTAGTAATAAAAAACCAATTCTTGCAACAAAAAAAATTGATTCTTCTCGTTTATAATTTCTGAATTTGATAACCATTTATTGGATGATTAGACAATACATTTAGGAGAAAAAAGAGGTACAATTTTAGAGATTTTTAAGAGGATTAGATTGATTTTCAAATCGATAGCTGGTTAACTTTTTTTTATAAATAAAATAAAAATAATATACTCTTTTTATTACTAGGGCATAGTACACCACTAAGTTTTATTAATAATTTTTTTTTTTTTTTTTTTGCATTCATCATAGTTTTTACAATTGTGAAGATTCATTATACATTAGACTTTCCTTAATCATTTAGAAGAATTAATATCAGTGAGGCAGATGGGACAAAAAATGGAGGGATTAAACACATATGAAAATGGTTATAGGAATTCTCCATTTCTTATTCATTTTTTGTAAGTCTTCATGATGGTCCAGACAATTTTAATGCTGATGGAGGGTTGGCTGAGATTGAGATTAAAAAATTATTTTAAATGCTAAGTTGAAAAGGAAAAAACATTAGAAAACTTAAAATGAATAATCCAATTCTTTACTGATTACTTCTTTAAATGTTCTCCCTAAAAGGGTTTCTTTTTCTAGAACAAGGGAGATTGGAATTGAAATATCTCTAAGCACTCAGCTTCATAGTTTCTTATGGGGCTATTCAACATGGAGTTAAAGTAATAATACTTAAAACAACTCACACTTTCTATGTAAACCACTGTGAGTTAAACACTGGTACAAATTAATTTGGAAGTGAGTACTACTTCCACAAATCATTTCCTTTTGTCAAACTTCTATCTGATTTAGAGGAGTGGTTTGGATTTGCTAGAATTTGATAAATTACTATCTAGATTTGAGGGAGTTTGTGTTAAAATGATTCACTATCTATCCTAGATAGTCTATAAAATAGTTTTTACAGAGTAAAGACTATCACTTTGTCTGAGTGAATGCTAGACCAAGATCATAAAGCCTCCAGACTAGGATTAATTTGACATAAGATAGAGGACGATTTCTCAAGATTGAGCCTAGTTTTATCTTTAATTGAAGATGAATCATTGTGCTAGGTGATACTCTAAAATTTTGAAGGGTTGCTAAGTGATTTCCCTTTTAGATAGATGAAAGCTAAGTTCATGATTAAAGATAAGAAAAAATGTAGTAATGGATACTAAAGCAATTAGGCTTGTGGGGAAAATTATAATAGAAAGAAAGAGATGGTTGCTATTAGAGTTGATATTTGGAACTCGGCTAATTTAAAACCATTACTATCAAACCAATTTTAATTTTAAGGGAGGGATAAAAGTTGCTAGTTAATATAAATATTTTTAATGATCAAATCTTCCCCATGTGCTCCTAAGTTTGCTAGTTTATCTTATTTTTTATTGCGTTCCTGAAGTCTATATTGGATTCTAGTTTTTCAACCTAATTAGCCATAAGTAAAGCATCTTCATCTTTAAAATTAAGCTTCCAGTCGGTGTTTTTCTTTTCCTAAGAGTATTCAAAATTATTTGAGAATCTCCTTCTATGATTAGCTTTCTGATGCTTAGATATAAGCTAAGATCTAGACCTTCTATAAGAGCATCTAATTTAGCTAGATTGTTCGAGATTGAACCTATGAATTTGGCTCATTTGAGAATCCAAATTCCTTGAGATGAGTTTATGATATAACCTAATTGTGTGGAACCCAAGTTTCCTATTAATGTTCCATCCAAATTTAAATTTGACCATCCCACTGATAGGGGCTCTCATTTGTAGTTATCTCTAGCTTTTTTTCTAGCTCTAAGATATAACAACAGAGGGTTGATTATATTTTTCCAATTTTTCTTCATCTCTACATCCCAATCCAAAAAGGTTACCTCTTCCTTGTTAGATTTCCTAAGATTTTTATGATAACTTTGGTTATAATTGCTTCTATTTTATTTAGAAGGGATTGTAATGGTATTTCTTCATTGTTAAAAATCTTTTGTTCCTTTCTTTCCATATTTCCAACATCAAAATTGAGGGAGATATTTCCGACAAGTTGCTATAAATATTTGATTGACCCTTTTTGGCCAACTCTTAAAAAGGTCCCTAAGATTATTTGGGAGTGTTGTTGACCAATTGATTTTGTTGCATAGCATTTTCCAACATTCCTTAGAGAAGTCACATTGGTATAACAAGTGAACTTCTATTTTCAAGTTAGATTTACATTGGAGACTTCTTGATGGGCCTTCAAAGCCCAATTTGGTGAACCTATTAGTAAAGAGGATTTTTTTTCTACATTTCTCCCCAAAGGAAAATTTTGGCCCTAGGTAGGCATGTTATATCCTAGCATAGAGAGAAGGGAATGTGTATTTGATCCCATCTTTGAGAGCTTTTCATTAATTCAATTCCTTTTTGACATTATAGATGTCATTTTTTGATGCTCCTCATATTAACTTATCAAGTCTTTCTTTTTGGATTTCTTGTCTTTGACTAATAAATTATTCATAAATTTCTTTTTCCTTCCGTGACAAGCTTCTCTCCTCTACCGATTTCCATTCTCACTTTCTATTTACTATGTGTTTTTAATCTCCCATTCTTGGGCCCCACGAATTGGATAATGTGTTTTTTATATTCAGTAGAAGGTCAAGATTTTCTGGTGGGGAAAGACCATTCCAATAATCTTCCCAAAATAAATATTCTCTGCTGAGGTCAATGCCCCAAGTTTTTGTTAATGAGACTATAATATGAAGTTCCAAGTTTTTGATCCTCTAGGGGGATTGCGAGTTCAAAAGAGGGAGAGGGGATTCAAATTGTTGAGGTATTTCTGGTATAGGCTTTTTCACCATATGTTACATTTTTAATTATAATTCTCCAAACAAGTTTGGCTCCCAAGGCTTCATTTTTCCATCTCAAAATTTTAATTCCAAGTCCTCCTAGTTCTTTTGGCCTACAAATGTTATCCTATTTGATGAGTGCTAGTTTCTTTTTTCCTTTGTCCCTTTCCAAAGAAATTCTTTAATTTTTTGTCTATTTTATGCTTTACTCCTTTAGGTAAGGGGATAAATAATAGATGGTATGTTGGGACAACTATTAAAATTGATTTGATTTTGGTAACCCTTCCTACTTCGGTTAACCATATGATTTTCCATCTTTCTATTTTTTTTTTTATCTTATTAATGAAAGGGTTCTATATTTTGTTATCTTTTCTTCCTTATTCTAACTATATTCCAAGGTATTTGTAGGGGAAGGATCCTTTCATGTATCCCATCATCTGGCATTTATCCCTATTAGTTTCCAATTTTGTGTTTAGGAAAAAAAACTATAATTTCTCTATGTTGACTTTCTAATGTGAAGCTTCCATGTATGATTAATTATTTGTTTTTAATTTTGAGCCTCTTCTAGTGAGTTTTCACTTGGAACTATAGTGTCATCTACAAATTATTGATGGGTTATACAGAGGAGGTCTTTTTTTATTGAAATACCTTCAATTTTTGACTCTGTCTGAGCCTTTTTAATGGATCTACTAAATTATTTAGCCATGAAAATGAAGATTGGGTATCCTTATCTAATGCCCCCTAAAAATTGCTAAAGGATCCTTCAGGAGTACCATTGATAAGAGGAGATATTTTAGGTGTTGAAATGTAGTTAAAGATAAGGTTTATCCATTGGTGTGAGAAGCCAAATATTTCAAGGGATTTACACAAGAATTTCCAATCCACTTTGTGATAAGCCTTTTGAATATCGAGCTTCATTAACAAACATGCCTTCTTTTTAGTTTGGGTACAGTGAAGTAATTCTTTAATGATGATTATTCCATCTATAATTGATTGATTAGGCATGAAGCTTTCTTGTTCTTCTAAAATTAATTTTGGTAACATCAATTTTAGCCTATTTGCTAAAGCATTTGTTAAAATTTGGTAAATGGTGTTACATAGTGTTATTGGAAAAAAATTGCTAGGGTCCTCTTAGATTAAATTCTTAAGGATGAGAGCTATGAAGGTGTTATTGATTTTAGCTAAAAGGGATCCAAAGTTTTTGGTGGTCTCAATAGATATCCATAAGTCTACTCCTAATATATTCCAACATTTTTGGAAGAAAAAGGGTTGGAAGTCATCAAGCCTAGGGAATTTTTCTTGGTTCATGATGAAGAGAGCTTCTTTGATTTCTTCTAACATGAGGGCTTTATTTAAGATTTTTTAATCTTCCTTTGTAATTAACTTTGGGATAGACCTTAATAGAGCATTCTGAGCTATTAAATCTGAGTGATCATAGTTGTTAAGATTGTTTGTAAAGTAGTTTACAAAAGTATATGCTATTTGGTTTGGATTCTCTACCTAATTACCTTTGTTATTCTTGATTTTTGATATCTTGTTAATATTTCTATTGTTAATAGTTCTATTATGAAAGAATTTTGTGTTTCAATCACCTTCTAAAAGCCAAGTTTCTCATGATTTTTGTCTCCAAATATTACTTCTTTTGCTAGGATATTTTCTTGTCTTTAGAGTAAATTTTTTTCTTTTGTGTACTTATTATTGTCCATACCAAATTTTTACAACTTTTTCATTAATTTTTTTAAATTCTTCTTCAATTTCCAAATTTTCTTTGAATATGTCATTAAAGTGATTTTCATTCCATATTAATATGTTTTCTTTTAATAATTTGAGCTTAGATACAAAGTAGAACATCCTTGATCCTTTGAAGGTGCCTTCAAGCACAACTATTTTATATTTTCCATAAAGTTGTCATTGAGGAAACACATCTTTTTGTATTTAAATGGGTTTCTTGAGGGTTTTTGTTGTTTGACTATATTTAAGTTGTCTAGGAAATGATCCGATCTTGCATTAGTTTGTATGTGTGATTGAATCACATAATTAAAAGATCTTAGATTTTCCTTAAAGATAAATCTATCTAACCTTTTTCCTATTTGGCATGAATCCTTCCTTTTTTTGTGTCATGTATACAAGCCATTTTTCGGTGAAATGTCAAATAAGTTGTCTTGAAGAAACTATTCTCTAAAATATGCCATTATTTGGGAAATTATTTGTGTGCCACTGCATTTTTCTTACAATTCTGAGATAGCGTTGAAGTCTCTCCCTATCCAATAAATAAAATTCTTGGTGATTTTCCATGAAGACACTTATTTCATTCCATAATGCTCACTTTTCTATTTTTGAAACTAGTCCATATACATTTATTAAAATCAATTGAATATTTGATCTGTAGCATTTTATTCTTCCTCCCATTCAATTTTTGCTTGAAGTTAACTTATCAAATTCTATTTTCCTAGGATCCCAAATTATGTCTATACCATTGAATGCCCCTTCAAATTCTATTAAGATGGTTTTCCAATAACCAAGAGATTTACTTAATTTTTGACCTTCGCTTTTGCATATTTTGATTCTTGTATCATAATAAGTTTTGAGTTAAATAAGGTTAAGTTGCACTTGAGTAGGTACTTTTTGTTAGGGGCATTTAAACCGCTAACATTCCATGTAATCGACCTCATTTCTTATTGAGAAGGACCTCCCCCTTCCCTAATTTTAGGATGTCTTGAATATTTTTTTGGTTATCCACATTACCAATAACATCTCTTAACTTTGCAAGTGATTTCGTGCCTCTTTTTCTTTTTTACTATTTGCCACATCTTGGGGCTTCTATACCATTCAGGTTTTGTGCTAGACCTAATCTAGCAATGTGTTCACTAGCTCTTTGTATATTGTCATCTATTGATTCATCCTTAGAATCCTCTTTTTCTTGAATGATTTCTTGTAATATATTAGTGATGATATCTATTGTCTCCTTATTTGATGATGTAATTGCAGCTTTTGACTGGTTTGTGAAATTTTCCTTTACTAAGATTTGATTTTTTCTCCATTAAGTATAATACTCCAAATTCCTCCCAAAATTTTTTTTTTTTTTTGCTTATGTTCTATCCAATTTTTCTACTTCTCTAATATTATGATGGTTTTCCATTTTAATTTCATTCATGAGAGTTTCTACTTCAAAGGGGACATAGTTCTAATTTATTTTACCCTCCTGCCTAATATCTTTGTAGAATGGATCCTTTTCATTTTGAGGTGTTTTCCAAAACTTACATGTCTTTCTTTTATTATCCTTTCCTTTTTTCCTTATTGTAATAAATTATCATGTTTTACCTAATATTGCTAGAGGAGAAAGGCTTTTTGCTAATTCTAAGTTTTCACTTAGTGACTTTATTGTTTTTGGTATTTTCTTACTCTTTTGAATAGGAATTAGATCCTCTATTCCTTTTTGACTTGCAATCTTTGGTGTTAGAGGAATTTTTTCAAGTGTGTTGCTATGTTTAATTTTCATGTTGGTCGACATTTGAATCCTTCTTGAGGTTCTCAATTCTATTTCCTTTGCTTCTAGGTCTAGAGATGATTTGCTGACTAATGTTGAATTAGTAAGTATCAATGTAGTCTCATTTTCTATTGTTTGGTCTTCATTAACTCCTTTTTCTTTACCTTGACATGGCTAAATGAAAAAATCCTCCTTAGGCTCTATTGGTTTTTTGTCTATGTTAAAATTTGGATCTGCTCTCATCTTGACCCCTGACTTTGGGCCTTTTTGGGTTTCTCTTATTTTCATTAAATGAGGCCAACTTTTATTCTGAAAATGAGGATGGTGTTCTTTTTCCATTAATCTAAACTGATTCTTAGTATCATTATTTTATAGCATGCACTCATAAGTCAATTTATTGAGGTTTATCAGGTTGTTCTTGATATATTCTATAAAGTACTCTTGGTGACATAGTAAACATTGTTGGTAAAAGTAGAATTTTCTTTCAATATTGTTTCTATATTTTGCATTTAATTCTAATTAATTTTTAGAGGCATCTTTCCCTTCTACAAGTTTTTCCTTACTTGATTGTTGTCCATGGGAGAGAAAGTCCTTATTCTTATGTTGTTTATCATCCACTTCTATTTCTCCTTCTTCTAGACCTTCTACTAATCCCATAATGTGAACACCTTATATTTTTTTCCGTTTGAACTCTTTTCCAATTGTACTCATTCTAGCTTTGTTCTTGTTTTTGAAGTGCATTAACAAGAATACTTCTTTGAGAGCAGAGTTTTTATTTAAATGCTTGAATCTCATATCTTGGGTGGGATTATTGTTGATTATTTGTTGGATGGATCCATTGTGTTTTGATATTTTAGTTCATAAATTTACCTATTTGTTATTAATTTTATTGGTTTGAGTTTAGGTGTTTTAAATTCAAATTAATAAGAAAATTCATACTGTTTGAGTGTTCATAACTAGCATCTATTCCCTTTAGATTACCAAAAACTAAGCTTGTGCACTTAAGAATTTAGATTTGACAGAGTCCAACAAGTAATGCTTTAATGGCTACCCAAATTGGGATTTGGAGTTTTTGAATTTTAGATTCTTTAAAATTTGGTTCCCAATTAATGAAGATTTTTGGATATCCTTTAAAAAAGAAGAGTGTGATGATAAAAGTTCATATTTAACATATTCACTAAGACAATGAATATAAATCAAATGCTTGGAAAAGTTATAAATGCTTACCTAGTCCCGCCATAAGTCTTCCAAACATTTGATGAGTTTTGGTTTTTTTGAGTTGGGACCATCCTAGATTGCAAACAAAACTAGGTCTTAGTAGTCCTACGAACATTCCTTAGTGTGAATATTGCTGATGATAATAAAATTGCTTAGTTCATTTAAGAGCTTCACTAGGTTATTCGCCTTGTCTATTTATTCCTCATCAAACAAACTATCCATATTGGATACTTTTACTTTTGATTCAAGTATCGGGAAGCAAGGGGGCTTTGTGAAAGGTTGATAGTAAGTATAAGAAGGATTTAGATAGATTAGAAGATCACCTATTTGGATAGAGGAAGAAGGGGGGTCTACTATGTGAGGGTGGATGTATGCATAAGTAAAGGGATTATTGTTTAGAGGCTTAGGTTTTTTGGAGGTATGAGCTAGGATTTGAGGTTTTGCTTGATTTTTCTTGGAATTATGGTGGATTTATTCCTAGAGGGATTTGGTTAGCCTCTAAAATGTACTTAGGATGGGGGATTAATGTTAAGAAGGAGATTGTTGAAAATAGATTGATACAAGTATGATAAATGTGTTTCAATTATTGTTTTCTCACTAATGTCAAACTTACTATTTTTCTGGTAAGACAACTACTTATATGATTGAAGTACTATCACTTATTTGATTGATGAAGAGGATTTGATCAAAAGATGTAACAATAACACCTAGAGGAAAGGTTGAGTTATGATATGAAAAAGGAGTACAAGAATCAACTAAGATAGTGGTAACATAATGCATTGATAAACTACTTAAGGTTGCAAATGTTGTTTACACTAAGCAAGTTTAGAAGAACAAGTTAAACAAAGTTTGTCTGCAAAGCTTGACCAAATGGATAGTAGGTTCCGAGAAAAGTTAGTGCAAGCCGAATAGAAAATTAGTTGGAGCCAAGTAAAAGTCTATTCTAGTGTATGTCGTGTAAAGTTTAGTTGATTAAGAGAACTAGTAAACTTTAGTTCATGCTAAGTGATTTTTTAGAGGATGTCAAGCAACACAGTTTGTGCCAAGCATCAGAAAAAAATTAATGTCAAGTACCAATATTATTAGAAAGATTATGAATTTGATGGATTTGAGCCAAAAAAATTGTTTTCTTGGATTGTGTGAACTAGGTAGAAGATATGATTGATGATCTGGTGGTATAGAATTCATGGTAAACTTTTTTGAGGTGAATTCAAAGAGGATTAAACTAGAAGTTTCTAGAAATGATATGGAATGAGGGGTAGATTCATTGAATCCTACCAATCTATCCTAAACCTAATTTGGATGATGGAAAATGAATGAAGAAAAATCTTAATTCTCTATTTATAGGGATGGCTAGTTAGAAGCAAGGGTTTTCATGTGTGAGAACCTAAGGAAGACAAGGAGTCAAGGATATTGCTTCATTTAGTGACCTAATTAAAAAGTCTATATTGGCATGTTAAGCAAGAAGGCTTAAGGGTATGAATTTTTGAAGGGTTAATAAGATATCAAAGTTGAAATATGTGAAAGCCAAGTAGGATGGAGGGCTAAAAAAAAATTTGTAATCTACAAATTTTTTTGTAAGTTGTTATTAAATCAAGCCTTACTGTTACTATCTAATAATTGTATTATTCTAGGGTAAATCCTTTGGATTAAGGTTGACCTAACAGTCATTTGTAAATCCTTTAATTGGGTGACATTCCAAGCGAATGGTCTAAATTCCTCTAACAAGGCTCACTCCTAATAGGGTGATTGAAATCCTTTAACAAGGTCACATTTAACAGTGTGTATTGTATCTTTTAATAGGGTTTTCCTTTCCCAAGAAATCACTTCAGAAGAGTGAAAAAGAGTACCATGATACTGGTGGTTTTTCCCAAATTGGAATTTCACATAAATCATTATGTCAAATGTGTTTTTGAATCTGTTATGTTTCATGTTTATATTTTTGTAAATTGATTTGACAGTAACCTACAAGTTTTAAGTGATTGCATAATCTTATGGATCCATGCATAATGATAAATATTTTTTGGGTTCACTAAGTTGTGAAAAGTTTTATTTCTACATTTGGACCTTGGATAACTAATTCACCCCCCCGCCCCCCCAGTTATTCTAAAAGAATTCCAAAAATTGGTATTAGAGATATCTTCTTAAGAGGACTAGTTTGAAGGTACTAGAAGCATAAAGATCAAGATGTCAAAAAGAGATGTACCCAAGCTTAATAGAGATAACTTTCTCACATGGAAATTTTTTATGAAGCTACACATTGGAGGACTTGGAGATCATGCACAATCTACCATTACTACTAAGCATGTTGATCCTGTTAGAGCCCTAACTACTAAGGATCTGAAAAAGAATAAAGAACACAACCAGGCAATGTTGGAGATTGCCTCTTCCCTAAGCTATGCTGAATTTGATAATATCAAAAGTCTTGATAGTGCAAAAGAAAATGTGGGATGCTTTACACACCATCTATGGAGGAGACAAGAATGTTCTAAGAGCCAAATCTAAGAGTCTCAAGGGTAAGTTTGATGATGTGAGAATGCAAGAAGGAAAAAAATTGCTGAATATTTCTCAAGGATAAAAGATGTTGTTAGTACAATAAGAGGAGCCACTGGAACAATAGATAATGATATTGTACTAAGAAAAGTTTTGAGAACACTGCTGCCTATATATGCTATTATAGTTTTTGCAATATAAGAACTGAGATGTATACTTGGGAATACTCTATCTCTTGAAGGCCTGGTAGGTAGACTCATTGCTTTTGAGCTATCTAACTTTGATAATTACAAACATGAAAGTACTGAATCTACTTTCAAAGTTAAGTTGTTATTAAAAGAATCTAATGTGAAGAAGAAAAGGACAAAATATGTGTCCAATGATAGTGATATAGATGTAAAAAAAATTGAAGCACTATTGGCAAAGAGATTTCACAGAGGTAAAGGAAAGTTTAAAGGTAAACTACTTATCATTTATTTCAATTGCAATGAGGTTGGTCATATTACTACTAGATGTAAAGAGAAGAAGAACTATAGAGGTTGTAACAAGTACAAAAGTAGAAGAGATGAAGATGAAAAATATTACAAAGACAAAGGAAATAAGTCTTGCCACATTGCTGAGGAGGAAGCAAAATAAGAATCTAATGAACATGATGATGAAGTGGTGTATGTTGCTATGAAAGATGAATCTGATGAATATGAGGCAACTATACTTGTGTCTTGTGTGAACAAGAATGATAGATGGATCATTAATAGTGGGTGATCACATCACATGACTGGAGATAAAAGTAAGTTCATTACCTTGAATTTTTATGATGGAAATAGTGTAAGATTTGGTAATGATGCACCATGTTTGATAAGAGGAAAATGTTCTATCAAACTCACAAAAAAAATTTAATGTGACAATGCATACTATGTTGAAGGACTTAACTATAATCTATTGAGTGTGTCACAATTGAGTAATTCAAAATATAAGGTTGAGTTTGAAAAGAAGATTGCTAAGATATATGATGCTGATGGAAAACTAATTGGAAAGGGTGATCAAACTAGGAGTAATCTATTCTACCCTTATATAGAGGATGTTACTTGTCTTATTGTAAAATTTGATGATGTGTGGCTATGCAACAAGAGGTTATGTCATGTTAATTTTGATAACTTGGTTAGTATTAGTAAACATGAGAAAAGTTAGAGGTTTCCCTAAGTTGAAGAAGCCCGAAAATATAATGTGCAAACAATGTTAATTAGGCAAAATGAAAAAGTCAAGTTTTAAGAGTAAAACTCATACCTCTATAGGAATACTAGAGATTGTTCATACTAACTTGTGTGGACCAATTGAAGTGCAAATCTACAAAGGAGATAAGTACATTATGCTACTTGTTCATGATTATTCTAGAATGATGACAGTCATGTTTCTAAAATAGAAATTTGATGGTTTCAAAATGTTTAAGGGGTACTTAGAAAGAGTTGAGAAGGAGATAGGTAAAAGTCTAAAATGTTTGAGATCTGACAGAGGAGGAGAATTTACATCAAATGAGTTTGAGATGTTCTATAATGATAGGGGAATCAAAAGACAAACATATTCTCCTAGAACCCCTCCACAAAATGGAATTGCTAAAAGGAGGAATGGGTATGTAATGGACTGTGCTAGCACACTCATGATGGAGAAAAATGTTGCTTTGAAATACTGGAAAGAAGTTGTAAGCATAGTTATTTATACCTTGAACCGTGTACAAGTCAAGAAATGTACTCAGTCAATACCTTTTGAACTATGATATGGATATTCACCCAATGTAAAATATTTTAAGGTATTTGGAAGCAAATTATTTATTCTCAAAGATTTCAAGAATGGTAAACTAGATGCAAAAAGTGAAGAAGGTATATTCCTAGGTTATTTCACAAGAAGTAAAGCTTATAAGTATTTAAATACTAACACTAACAAAGTTGTGAAAATTGAAAATGTTAAATTTGATGAATATACAAAAGTAAATGAGGCTGAACCTATGAAAGAACCAGAAGAATACAAATTATTTGTATACTTTTATGAAGGTATGCCTACTAAAGAAGATGTTACAAATCAAATTCCATACAAATAGTAAGTTTCAATGACTACCGAGTCATGTACTATGAATGTTGAGTTGCATTTAGGAACCAAGCTACATTTAAATGCAAAGTTACATAATGAAGTTGAGGTATATTCTGATTTTGTTATTAGTGTACATGAGAGAGATGCTAAAATACCTGATAGAGATGTACATAGTGACTCTAAAATTGAGAAACCAAATGAAGAAACCAGAGCTGAACCAAGATTGTCCAAATATGTCAAGAGACATCATCCTACTGCACAAATCATTGGAGATAAAGATGCTAGACCAATGAAAATGAATAAGTTGAGAAATGATACATGTCTACTAAGCATGAAAGAACCCAAAATAGTAAAAGATGCCTTAGAAGATGTGGACTAGAGTAAAGCCATGGAAGAAGAGATTGAACAAATTGAGAAAAACAAGACATGGACTCTAGTTCCTAGACCAAAAGAGAAAAATGTGATTGACACCAAGTGGGTATATAGAAACAAGCTAGATGAAAATGGCAAAGTCATAAGGAACAAGGCAATATTAGTCTATAAAGGATATACACAAGAAGAAAGAATTGAGTATGGAGAAACTTTTTTTTCTATTGCTAGATTGGAAGGAGTAAGAACTCAACTTGCTTATTCAGCATACAAAGGTTTCAAAGTTTATCAAATGGATGTTAAATCTACATATGTGAATGGCATATTAGAGGAAGAAGTTTACATAGAAAAACCATAAGGATTTTTTGATGTTAACAATAAGAATATGATATGTAGATCACACAAAGCTCTATATGGTCTTAAACAAGCACCAAGAGCATGGTATGAGAGACTTCATAATTATCTTGTGAACATTGGATTTGAAAGGACTGATGATAGCATCAATTTGTACGTGAAGATAGAGAAAGGAAAAGGTATTTTGTTATCTAAAATTTGTGTTGATGATATCATATTTGGAGGTAAAGATGCTTTATGTAATGCTTTTGAAAATGAGATGAAGCAAGAATTTGAGATGTCAATGTTTGAAGATATCAAGTTCATTGTGGGTTTGCAAGTACATCAAATGAAATATGATATATACATCACTTAGTCAAAGTATGTCAAAGAGATCCTGTAAACTTTTAGATTGGAGGATTCCAAACTAGTAGGTACACCTATAGTGACAAGGCACAAATTGTCAAAGAATGATGATTTAGTTGAGGTGAATTAAACATTATATATGTCTATGATTGGAAAATTACAATGTGTAGTACATAATAGGCTTGATATTGCATTATCTATAGGGATAGTTGCAAGATTCTTTGCTAATCCTAGGGAGAATCATTTGATGGCTATAAAAATAATAATGAGATATCTGAAAGGAATAGAGGAATATGGTCTATACTACAAGAAAAATGAGAAATTTGAATTAAGAGTCTATACTTATGCTGATTAGGCTAGAAACACTGATGATAGAAAGAGCACCAATGGAGAAGCATTCTTCTTAGGTAAGAGACTAGTTACATGGACTAGCAAGAAACAAAATTGCACTTCACAATCTATTACTGAAGCTGAATATGTTGTTGCTACAATAAATTATACAAACATTGTATGGATCAAACAGCTACTCAAAGGTATGAAGGAAGAGATCACAAAACCACTGATACTTTATTGTGATAATACAAGTGCTATAAATATATCAAAGAATCTTATGATATACACAAAGACTAAGCACATTGTAATTAAGTATCATTACTTGAGAGAATTAGTTCAAGATAAAGAGGTGAAGATATATACTAACACAAAAGAGAAAATTGCTGATATCTCCACAAAAGCATTACCTAAGGATTCTCATGAGTATCTAAGAGATAAACTAGGGGTGGTACCCATATCAAAGGCTATCCAAGAAACAAAGGGAGTTCCTACATCAAACAAGCTGATTGACATATGTTACACATTGATGAAAGGGATCTTACTTTAGGAGCTGCCTAAAGTAATCAAAGAAGTTGAAACTACAAACCAGTCACAAGCAAGGTGATTAAAAGAGAAACTGAAGAAGTTCATATCTGCATGTTAAGATGACAAGCCTTTGGCATTATTGTCAAAGAGGGAGAAATACAAAAAAATTGATTTGATCCTAAAGGGAGAAATATAAGAGATTGAGAGATATGAGTAAGATAGACATTGAACAAAGAGAAACAAAAAAATCTAAGAAATGTTGACTGCTGAGAAAGAAAGTGCATCTATTGATAAACATCTACCTAGTAAGAGGGAGATACTATAGAAGGGAGATATAAGAAGTAATTCATCCAAAGGGAGTCATATAGATGAATTGAATGTCTATTGATTAGAACAAAATAGAATTTTGTAACCTATTCAAAAGATGAAAGTTGCTAATAGAGGGAGATTTCAATACAAGGAATTATTTTCTTTTTGGTATTGCATTGGTCTTACTAGTTTAACAAAGTTAATTTGGTGGATCAGTTTGGTTTGCCATCAATGCCAAAGAGGGAGATTGTTAAGAAGGGGATTATTGAAAACATATTGATACAAGTATGATACATGTGTTTCAATCATTGTTTTTTCATTGATGTCAAACTTGCTATTTTGTTGGCAAGACAACTACTTATATGATTTAAGTACTATCACTTATTTGATTAATGAAGTGGATTTGATCAATAGATGTAATAATAGCACCTAGAGGAAAGATTGAGTTATGATATGAAAAAGGAGTACAAGAATCAACTAAGATAGTGGTAACATAATGCATTAATAATCTACTTAAGGTTGCAACTGTTGGTTAAACTAAGTAAGTTAAGAAGAACAAGTTAAACAAATTTTTTCTACAAAGCTTGACTGAATGGATAGTAGGTGCTAAGTAAATTTAGTGCAAGCTAGGCAAAAAATTAGTTGGAGCCAAGTAAAAGTCTATTCTAGTGTATGCTGGGAAAATAGTGGATGTCGAGTAAAGTTTAGTTAATGTTGAGCACTAGTAAACTTTAGTTTGTGCCGAGTGATTTTTTAGAGGATGTTGAACAACATAGTTTGTATCAAGCATTAGAAGCAAGTTAATGTCAAGTGCCAAAATTATTAGAACGATCATGAATTCGATGGATCTAAGCTAACAAGTTTGTTTTCTTAGATTGTGTGAACTAGGGGGAAGATAAGATTGATGAGCTAGTGGCACAAAATTAATGGTAAACCATTTGAGGTGAATTAAAAGAGGATTGAAGGAGAAGTTTCCAGAAACAATATGGAATGAGGGGTAGATTCATTAAATACTACCTAATCTATCCTAAACCTAAAATGGATAATGAAGAATGAATGACAAAAGATATTAATTCTCCATTTATAAGGATGGTTCATTAGAAGCAAGGGTTGTCATGTGCAAGAACCTAAGGGAGAAAAGGAGTCAAGGGTATTGCTTCATTCAATGACTAATTGAAGAGTATGCATTGGCATGTTAAAAAAGAAGGCTAAAGGGTATGAATGCTTGAAGGGTGAACACGATATTAGAGCTAAAATGTGTGAAATCCAAGTAGAATGGAGGATTGAAATAGAGATTTGTAATCTACAAATGCAGTTTTAAGTTGTTTTCAAATCAAGCCTTATTGTTACTCTCTAATAATTATAGTATTCTAGGGTAAATCCTTTGGATTAAGGTTGACCTAATAGTTATTTATAAATCCTTTAACCAGGTGATATTCCAAGTAAATGGTCTAAAGTCCTCTAATAAGTCTCCCTCCTAATAGGGTGATTAAAATACTTTAATAAGGTCACATTTAACAGTGTGTATTGTAACCTTTAACAAGGTTGGCCTTTTATAGGACATCACTTTAGAAGAGTGAAAATGAGTAGCTTGTTACTAGTGGATTTTCCCAAATTGGGTTTTAACATAAATCATTGTGTCAAGTGTGTTGTTGAATTTATTATGTTTCATGTTTACATTTTTGCAAATTCATTTAATAGTAACCTACAAGTTTTGAGTGAGTGCATAATCTTATGGATGCATGCATAATGATAATTATTTATACATTTGGACCTTGAATAATTGATTCACCCCCCTCTTAGTTATTCTAAAAGAATTCTAAAAATAAATAGGTTTATGGGGTTAATCTAGATGATTTCCCTATGGTTTCTTCTTTTAACCACTCTTATCCATTCCCCTTGAGTATAATAAGATTTCCTTGTGGCTTGAAAGAAATTTTTTTTATTAATCTCCTCCTGGATTGATTTGTGAAGTGCTTTATTTTTCTCTAATTCCTTTCCTTCCCTTTTTGTTTTGGCAAAAAAATTCTCTTACCTTTCTAATGGACCTTTCTCTAGGGATTTCTATGTTATTGATAGGGCATTGTTGTCCTTTTTTATCTTCTTTATTTCTAGTTCCTTGTATATGTCTGTAATAAAGCCTAAACCTTTGAATCAATTGGTAAAAGGAAGGGTATGTTAGAAAGTAAAGTCCACCAAGATAACTGGGGGGGGGGGGGGGGGGATGAATCAATAATTAGATCAATATTACTTTTATTAACCTTATTAAAATTCAAATATGTGATCAATATAAAGAACAACCATCAAAAGATACACATACACAATAACACCATATATGTTAACTAGGGAAACCCTTGATTAGAGGGAAAACAATGGTGGGGATGGTAACCACAAAATGACATACTAATATATAAGTTCCTTGTAAGAGGATGGACTCTATTAGGAGCCAATGAAATACATTCATTACACATCACTCCCTGATAGGAGACTTTGAATCCCTATAAGGAGATTCCAACCTTCTTAGGAGTTGTGCCAACCTTTTTAGGAGTTATAGAAGGCAAAAAGACTCATTGCCCAAAAAGCTTTAGGGTAAAGACCACCAAGCTCACTATCCAACTAGTCTCTATATTATTCCTTTCAAATTAATAGAAATACAACTAATCTCAACACCTCAAAATCTTGCTTTTTCCTCTTACTATGCCTTTTCTGTACCAAAAACTTCTAAAATCTCAATAGTAGATCTCCAAAATTGCAACACAATAATCCCTTTGATCACTTACTCACATTTAGTTAATTCACATATCACTTTCATAATCCCCACTTAGACACTATATCACAAGGAAAATAAATTTCCTTTATACTAGGTCCTCAAAATAGTTCGTTGAGTCGGTCTTGGGGATTTCTCAATTACAATTTCAATAGCACCTTATTAAGATAACACACTACAGTATTAAATTTGGACCCAATTTTCAATGAATTTTGGTCAAAATTTTGACCAATCAATTCATCAAAATGTTTTTTTTTCTACTAACTATGATTTGTTATTATGGTCAAAATTTAGCCAATAGCAATATATAGTAAATATTTAATAGAAATAAATAATAAATATTTAAATGTAGTGACATATACATTGGTAGATCCATGGTTCTTTTAGTGACATTGAATAAATTTGTACATGCACAATCATATCAAGAAACATATAGGCTTCATGATCCATTAGCAGAATGAAAAGAAAATTCAATGATGAGAAATATCATGGACTATGATCAGAAAAAGTTATGATAGAAATTTATACATAGTCACATCCTTGAATTTGTGTCTCATCTTGATGATGGATCATAGAATATAATAAGAAACATTAATAATAAAAAAATATACACAATTATATCCTAAAATATATAGGCTACAACACAAGCATATATTTTCACCTTCTGAAGGATAGGAAAACAATACTTGTTTTTAGCTAGTAGTGTATTCTCTTGAAGGGAAAATCATATTTCTAAGAATGCAAAGGTCAGCAATAACAAAATTAAAGTAGCACAAATTGAAGGATTCATGGTAATCTCTATTGGTTGGTTGGAGCTTGGAAGCCAAAATAGAACTCTTGACATCCTAATAAGCAATATTAGCTCTAGAGTCTCAGCCTTTCCAACTTGAGATCCATTAAAGAATAACTTCAACTAGTGGTACTGGCCCATATACTCCATTTTAATCTAGCACTAGCATAATGAAAAATGTCATAATTTGTTTGTTGATTATTTTTCATGATGAAGATAAAGGATACATTATGAATTCTCACTTGGAGATAGGTGAACTATCCATGTTGTGGGATTATTATGTAATTTTATACAAAATATTTCAATTTCTTACTTGTATGTAGATCTATGTGCTAAATTTAGGGCTACACTAGTCATTGCTTCAAATATTATTGATAAATTTATTGACCATAACATTTTTTATACTTGTAGGTGAAACTAGAAATAATTAAAAAGAAGGTGAAGAATGCAATTTCCATATATGGTAGTGAAGCTAATAAGATTACAAAGGAGGTATGAAAAGTTGAAAAAAGGAGAACTATGAAGAGCACTCTCACCAATGAAAGAAGTTCCCAAAATCACTATCTAATGAGTGAGTTGTCCTTAGATGTGTATAATATGTGTTTATACTTACTAAATTATGTAATTTTATGCCTTCTAATAATAATAGATATACCTGAAGTGGAGGACAACTTATGATTGTGGATATGGTTGGATTAGAAAACATAGATCAAGTAGGCCCTGGATCTGAAGCAAACAATGGATGTTAGATTCTAGTCTATGATTGGATCCCAAATCATTCTCTCATGGATGGTTGTGAATTCTTCACTCTAAAATTTCAGACATGTAAAATTAATCAAGGAAACTCTATGATGAAGAGAGTTGCTAAATCCTTAACAAATGGAGACTCACATGTGCCATATAGAGACATCAAACTCACAATTCTTCTTCAAGTAACATTTCAATTAAGTTGGCAACTAATTTTTGTTTGACTATTGGTGTCAATCATTTAATTTTTTCATTGTTATCCATCATTCAAGAACTAATATGTGTTTTTCAAATATTCAAACTATTGAATCCTTAGGCCATTTAGTGTAATGATGTAAGGATGCATGCAAATATAGATTTAAATGATAAATTTATATTTGATGGTGTCAAAAAATTGATGGTTTCCTACGCAAGTTTAGATCCTCAAGACTTACACAAGACCATTGGAACACTAGAATATGGGGCCAAGGTAAAATGCATTATTATATTACCCAATTCGCTTCCACTTAAGAATAAAACCAAGATCATGGGATTGGACTCTATAGTGATCCAGACTAGAATCTTGTCCATGGGTGAGTATATTTTGAAGCTTCAAGGAGAAAATAAGTTGAAAGAGTAGGAAACACAAACAATGCAAAGAAAATTGGAACAAGAGGATGAAGAAGTTGCTCAATTGGGAATGAAGATTGAAGAAATTGAAAGAATGGTGGTGGCGATGTAGGCCCAAAAGAAACTAAGAAGTAAAGAAAATATTAGGTTATTAATAGATGAATTTATATAGAAGATTGAAGAGTACAAATGTAAGGTAAATGAATTTATAGATCTTGTGTACATGAGGATCTACAACACCAACAAGGTTGGAAGGCTACGTAGAAGACTAGAGGAAACTGAATCTAAAGTTCAAAATCTCAGAAGCAATCCCCTAATAAATTCTTAAGAAGATGGAATAGAGAATGCTAGTAAAGAATGTAAGATAATCCCTAAAACATGCATGGTCAGGGGCAATGAAGAGGCTTCAACCATGTTAATGAAATTAGAGGATCTAAAATCTTATGATATGTTCTTGAGATCTAAAATCCAATCACATAGAATAATGAATTATAATATCTTTGTAGATAGATGCCAGTTGAATGAAATACATGGATTGAACTCAAAAATTGAAAATATCTCATCTAAATTTATCAGAAGGTAGATTTCAGATGGAAATGATAGTAAAGATGGTGAAGATGACGAAGATATTCTAAAATGTACAATATACATAAGAAAGGGAGAATTACCAATAGTATATGATGAAGAGGAAAATACTGATGAAGAGGACAAATGTACATCAGATGAAGGAATAATTCCAAAAGAAGGAAAAAGTAAGCATACAATTCTTCACAATGGAGAATGTCATTTTGATGAGAAATTGAAAAACTTAGAGAGCTTGGAAAGGTATGTGATAGATGAAAGAAGAGCACACATTAAAAGCATGTTTTTCTCTATGGGAATTATAGGGAAATTGCAAGAGAAAAATATTTTAAGAAGAAAAATGAGGCTAATTAGACAACTGAGCCTGTCCTTGATGGAAATTGGATAGGAAAAATTCAAACCTTCACTCTATTCTATAACTAAGTTATTTACTAATTACAAATTATATCATTCTATATTAACAGAAGTAAGGTTAATCGCTAATACCTGACAAGGTCTAGACTCCTCCAATGATGACTTGGTTGAAGGACCATCACATGTAGCAAATGAGGATGAAAAGTTTAGTTGAGTTCCAAGAAGTAATAGGTTTTCTCATTTAGACATGTGACATTGGAAAAAATTATCTTTAAAATCAAAAAAAATATGTGAGTTATACTCATTTGTATTCGTATAATCATCTCCATTTGTATTCTCACAATTGTGTCATTTCATGTGCAGGATAGATAGAACTCTCAAACATGGTCAAAAAAGTTTCTTCCTTGAGACAACTAAAAATTTAGTACTTTATATTTCATATGGTAAGTTATCATTAGTTAGCATGAAACAAGATCTCTTAGATATGTTTGGTTATGCTATTAAAAACCATGGCTCTAATGTAGGAAAATTACAACAAGGCTTTGATAAAATTATTTTTATTAAAGAAAAAACAATTCATTGGTATTGGATATTATCAATGTAACCTAGGTGAGTGCAATCGGGTCAAAACCATGATGCAACCGGTGCACATAAGCACTCAGTGTGGGTGTGTCATGCACTTGAGTACCCCCGCTGAATTTTTTTTTGCTAACACACCTTAGCTACACTAGTCAAGAATCCAAGTGGGATGTGGTGCTCAAGTGTGTGGTGGGTGCTTAGGTTTGAGGATGCTCCTAGTGAGCTTGTAGCGGGCGGTGAGGTAGATGGCCGTAAAACTTGAAAATAAAAAGTTTTTTTTTCTTTTTTTATTTAAATTTGATTTTTAGGCATGGTAACCCTAATTGGGTGTGGGTTCCATGTGGTCTTTTGAAGGTTTGACAAGACCAATAGACCTCATTTTCATTTCATTGTTTTGGAGCAGCAAGGAGCTAAGTGAGCAAAAGAGTTTGGAAGAGTTTGTGAGAGCTTAGTGGGTGATTTAGCAAGGGATTGCAAGATCAAGAGGAGCAAGAGGATAAAGAAGATTTGATTTGGCAAGAGTCTCCTCAAGTTCAAGGTAGGATTTTTTTTTACAACTTTTTTTGGTTTTAGAAGCCAATTTATAATTTTTAAATTTAGTATTTAGTTTTACTTTCAAGTTTCAACTTAAATTCTTTATTGTTTCATTCTTGAATCTTGTTGATAGGAGATAGTTAATAGTTCTATGATTTTTGTTATCTATATTATTTTTTTCATTGTTCTTAAAATAAAAATATGGCAATATGACATATGCTGAAATGTATTTAGTATTTAATATTTAGCTTCCTTTTTAAATATTTTTAAATAGTAAATGCTAAAATTAAATAGTAAAGTTTTTAAATTTTAAGTAGGCTAAAACTAGTTTGTATAACTTATTTTTACTTGGGCTGAAATGTATCATGATCATTTTTATAATTTTATTTTCATTTTGTGAAATGCAGTTTTATAAATGGCATCTAGATTCAGCCAAAGTGCAAAAGACATAGAAATTAATGAGGCAAGTGCATCTAATTATGAGCCTAAGCCCAAAGGATGTGATCATGGGGCTGATATAGATGGTCAATCTAAGGAAGAGCCTCCTTGTGTTTCACCAGCAGTGCCTTCTATTGATATCCCTTCAAAGATTTTGATAAAGTATGCTAGGGGTCCTTATGATCCAATGTCCCCTCTAAAATAGTTTGCTACAAAAATTGCACACCCTACACCTTCAGGTGGTGGCACACATAAATGAAACTGTAATATATGTCACACAGGATGGTTTGGTAGCATTACAAGAGTTAATTCACACCTTTTTTTTTTGAGTGGCTATGGTGCGAACCCATGCATATTCTTGTCAAATCCTGAGAATATGAAATACAGAATTGAAGTGAACAAACTATGGGGAATTCCTAATGATAGTGATGTTCTAGTGCCTAAATCTTTGTCTACTAAGAAATAGTTATAGAATATAAAGTAGTTATAGGAGCAATGAGATACATCTAATCATATCTTGCATCAAAGAGCAGGGACTATGTAACCTACAAAATCATTTTTCTCACCTACACATAGTTCAATAGGGGGATATAGAAAGCAACTACAAGTCATAGTGGTAGTAACCCCATTGCTCATTTATTTAACATGTATGCAAGGGACTGGTTAGATGTTGTTGTTGGTGATTTCTTCTTTTTCCAATGGCATCTCTACACATGTGGTTTGATCTCCCTATTTTGTGAGGATGATGTCCATGGTAGTAAATAAGGGAGAGCCATCATATGTGCCACTAGGTGACCACAAGTTGAGGACCATAGTGTTGGATAGAGCCTATGACAAGGTTGGGATCTTGATGAAGCAAATGAAAGCATGTTGGATGGATTCAAGCTGCATCATTATCATGAAAGGGTGGATGAACATTAGTCATCATCCACTCATCAACATTATGGCTACATGCACTAAGGGTCCATATTATTTGAAGGTAGTTGATTATTCAGGACATCATAAAGATGCTGATTTTTAGTTTCATGTGCTTAGGGAAGCCATTGAGGAGGTTGGGCCACAAAATGTGGTCCAATTTGTGACAGATGCAACACATGTGTGCAAAGCTACAAGAAGGCTTGTTAAGGTAGCATATAGGAATATTTGGTGGACTCCATGTTGTGTGCATGCAATGAAAAATACACTCAAAGACATGGGGAAAATAGAGTGAATTAGAAAGGTGATTAATGATGGGAGATAGGTGTAGATGTTTATCTACAATCACCATACATCACATGCACTTTTCAGGAGCTTCACAAAGAAGCAATTTCTAAAACTAGTTGATACTAGTACACATCATATTATATTCTCTTGGAGAGAATGATTGAGTTGCAAGAGCCATTGCAACTCATGCGTATGACATAAGAATGGAATTGATGATCTAAGTGGGAAAAGGGTAAAGGAGACAGTGAAGAGTGATCAATTTTGGAGTGATTTAAAATACATAGTCTCCATCACTACTCTAGTGTTTCAAGTGATTAGATATGGAGATGTAGATTCACCTATCCTTGGAGAGGTTTATGAGTACATTGATTCCATGCTTGGGGAGATGAGGGTTGTTGTGCATGAGAGAGACCCCACTCTAGCATTCTATATGGAGCACATTGAGCCTTTCATTCACTATAGGTGGGAGAAGTTGAACACTCCTTTACACATGGCTGCCTATGGATTGAACCTAAAGTGCTACATATCTAGGCATGATAGAGTCATACTACTTTGGGATGATGAGGTGAAGAATGGGTTCTTTTGATGCATTGCTAGGATGTATGATATTGAGATTGCTAGTGAGATTTTCATTGAGTGGTCCTAATTTTCTAGTCTTTCAGGTAATTCTTAAATCTTGATTAAATGCTCTAAAGTCTTTATAATTATAAGTTCTTTTAATAATTAATTGTTACTCTACTTATAAGTTATAACTTTATTTAAGTTATTTTAATATTATGTTGTAAACTTGTAATTGTAGGATACTCGGATATTGCAAAGGTGGATCTCAAAACCATGGCATAAAAGAATCTCATTTTGTGGTGGAAATGTCATGGGTCACAGAAGTCAAAGATCACCTCACTAGCCATTTGACTACTTTCTCAAGTTTTTAATACTAATTACTAATTCTAGCCATTTATAATCTTAACTTTAAGAGTTTTACTTTACTGATTTTAATTTATGACTCATTGATTCAATAATCATTGGTTTACCATTTATTATTTGTTACAAATTGTACGAATATTTGTTTGTAAATTTCAACTTTGTTATCTCAAGTGTCTAGTTCCTTAGCTACAGAGAGGAACTAATCCACCTATAGCTTCATTCACTCTATTAAGAGGAATAGACTTACCTCTAAGAGAGCAGAGAAGTTGGTTGCTATACATGGTTACTTGTAGCTCAAAGATCGCAAGACATGCAAGTACAAGGAGAGCCCTACAACATGATGGGATGTGGAGCTAGAGGATCAAGCTCAAATTGATGAGGATGATGATGTAGTAGAAGTCAATGTAGGGCTAGTTGGTGTTCCTTTAGAGGATCAAGATCTTACCCACGAGGAGTCTAGTAGTTCCAGTGATGAGGAATTCAGTATAGGGGATGATTAGAGAGCACTTGAGATGATTCCATTATCATTATTGACATTTTTTCATTTTGTTGATTGTAATCACTTTGATATGGCTATGATACATTTTTATTATTTCATTGTTTCATGCTATTTGGCTCATTGTTATCATGAGTATCTTTATGATATATGATATTCATAGAATCATATTTGAACAATGAATTTTGAATCTTGCATCTTGAACTAAGCTAATTTGTTAAATGGTCATTAGTAACGGTTATGAAGTTTCAAGTTTCAAGTTTGAACTTATGGTTTGTGAATCACATTTCAAATTCTCTATTCAACTATATTTGATATGTTATATAATATATTGAAGTATCATTTCATAATTAGCATTTTCAGTCATATATATTATATATATACTATGAAACCCCCTCCCTCCACTCCCACCCCTCCACCCCCTACTCCCCCATAGCCACACCCATGTCATCCCCCTGCTATCCCCAAATTGAGGCCCTTTTTTCCTGCACTCAAAACTCATCCCTATGCCCCCTCACATCGCCGCACCTCTGTGCTAGGGTAACACTGGATATTATCAACTAAGATTAATGAAATAAACATATATGCTCTATTGAATTTTCCTAGTGCCTACACTTTATTGATCTCTTTGCGAAACTAGTGGTAGTGTTGGGCTTAGTTAGCTCAGTTCAATGCATTAAAGGTTTCCATTCTATTGAATTCGTCCAAGGCCCACACTCTATTGAGCTTCTGTCAGGCAAATTTCTCACCAGTTGCAATTTTGACCCTTCAACTTAGTTTTTCATAAAAATGATAAGATAACCAAGGAAAATGGATGAGAAAGAACTAAATACATAAGTGTGCAACATTTATTTTATGTCCTTTCCACAAGGGAGACAATTCATCTATCTTCTTCCTTCAGAAGAATCAAGGTTAGAAGATCAAAGCATAAAAAATGCTGCTCAGAATTGTGTTCAAGAATGTTTCTAAGAAGAGATGTAAGTGCACTATGGACATTATATGAAGATTCACACCTTAATAAGGTCCTACTAAACACCTCTATTCTAAATGCAGTGATATTGAAAACTTCATTTGAATTGATGTTCTTGCAAAGTCAAAATGTAACTAGACTTGAATAAATTCCATCAGAAAGAGTAATAGACTTAAACATTGATCGTAATAAGAGATGATAATGAAGCACAATTTCATAAAGACAAGACCATCATCATTGGTGAACTCAACCTTCATATAGGTAAAATTGAATATAACTTTCACTATAAAAAGAAAATTGCTAAATAGTAATAACATTCACCGACTTAGGCATTCCAATAGCTGGAACACTCATTACTAACAAATGTTGTATGCTTAAATGAGAAAACATAAAATGAGTAGGCATGCATATAAACAATAATAACTCATTTTAAGAGTAAAAGGCATTGGAAAACATGTTTAAACAAATGATGGAGCCGATTAACATTAAAATATGCAAAACTCCCATGTCTAGTAATAGATGTCATGGTGTAATTAACAATATTTGATTTGTAATGAATTCATATCCCTTAAAGTGGATGGTACATGAGAAACATCTGAACTAGATTGAAACATCATCGAGGGACTTAACTGCTAACATATCCATAATACAAGCTTGTTAGAGCTATAAATGGACTAAATTCCATATTTGTGTACGAAAATATTACCATTATAGTTATAAACATTTATAGATTCCAATATCATATGAGTTGTATAATTACATCCTTTATAAATGTACATTATTGACATGAAACAAATGTCCATAAGAATTAAATTCATTGGATAAAAATACGAATTCTTGTAGAACTAAGGCTTTAGCCTTCAAAGACAAATCAACATAAAAATATAATGTAAAATATATAATTGTGTAGGAGACAAGATCCCAAATAAACCTTGCACTAAAGAAAGTTTTATATTAATAAAGAAAAATCTCAAAAACAAAGATTTCTTAAGACTAAAATATCATGAATATAGTTGGAAGAATGCTAGGATGCTGATCTAGAAGCTATCTTCAACATTTAGCATCTTGCAATCCTCCAAGGGACACCATTATAGTTCAAATACCATTTGAAAAACTTATTTAGACCAGTCTTGAGGTCCATAGATGGTTTGTTTCCTAACTCTGCATGAGCAAGACTGACATTGGCATGGGTAAGTGGTACATCTCCATTTTCTTGCATTTTTATAAGATTCCTATTAGCATTTGCCTTCAATAAGCATGCAAGTATGTTTACCAGATCTAACATAGAAATAGGTGAAGTATTTCCCAAATTGTAAACTCTGAGTTGAGCAAGACTAGTTTTCTTGCCTCCACCTCACATACTATTCTCTAAAGTATCTAATGCAGCAACACATCCTTTGACAATTTCATCTATATATGTGAAATCCCAAGAAATATTAACATTATTAGGTGCTTAGAAGATAGGAATGGTCTTCCCTTTAAGAATATCCCTGGTGAAAAAATAAATAAGCCATGTTAGGTCTGGCCCAAGGTCCATACAAGTGAAAAACCTAAATCTAATTATAGAAAGGCCATATATATGATTATAAGTATGATAAATTTTCTCTCTAGTCTTTTTTGTAGCTACTTAAAGACTAGTAGGTTGATCAGTTCTATCATTTTCAGAGAATGAAACATTTGTGTTGAACCCATATGCAAAGCTAGAAGATGCCCATATAATTGCAATTCAAGGATTTATAGATTTGTATACCTTGATGACATTTACCAAACCAACAATTACATAGGAGCTTGGATTGCCCATCACATATCTGACCCCTTCTTATGCAACTATATGCATAACATAAGTGAATGGAACCACAACAAACAATTTCTTAAGAAAAGGTTGGTCATTGATGTCTCCTTCTACAACAAAAAGTCCCTATTTTTTTAAGTAAGCCGAGAAAGATATGAGTGAAACAAACACTTTCACCATAAAGTGAAATTCACAATGAAGGATTCCAAGACAATTTGCAACCTCTCTTACAGCCACCAAATCTGGTGAGCCCTATTTTTATTTTAAGAGGTAAAGAGGATTAGTAGAATCAAGGTTAAATAAAGGAAAATCAAACAAAAATTGAAGGGGAGGAAAGTGATTGACCTCTAATCTAACACATAAAGAGTGTGATTGTGTCCCCCCAAAGTTTCATGCATTAGTACCTACCAAATGATGAGCAACAACTGCAGTGACGAACAAGGAGTCCAAACCCCCTAATCAGTTCCATTTTCATGGCAAGGTTCCTTATTAATTTTATTTATGTGAGTTAGAAAGATTGGGTGTACATCAGAATCAACAATATTAAAGTGTGATATAGGGTTGTAGATTATGAATATTAATGCAAGACTACATCAACAAAAATTGATTGCTCTAGAGGGATTCCACATATATGTTTAAACAAGTACCACATAGTGGTTAGTATTTGCCTATAGTTCTATATTTAATATAATTTAATAAAATATAACTAATATATATTGATAAAAAATATTATTATTATGCATAAATACATTGATATAAAAGGCAATACAATCTATTTTAAGAATTTGAAAAAGAAGAGATTAACAAAATAAATTCAACACCCATGATTTGTCTATAGTTCCATACTTAATATAATTTAATTAAATATAAAATAAATTAATAAAAATGTAATAAAATTTTACAAATTAATAATCTAAATTAAAATAATTGTTTACATATTGATTTTAGTAAATTAATTATATTTTATGAAAACTAATTTAAATAAAACTTGTGTATTTAGAATTATATAGTATGTGGATAATACTATATTAAAAAGATTAAAATTTTGAAATTACATACTATACATATTTTTTATTTTTATTAAAGATGAAAATTAATAATATATAAAATATGGTTAATAATAACGTGGTTTTACTTTTTAAATTATATACTTTAATAAAATGTAAAAGAGAGCAAGGTGATTGGTTAAGAGGAGATATTTAGGTATAGTGATAATTATTTAAGCTTATGTAATTAAGTAGTTTACATGATAACTTATATTTATACATTAGTCTTCAAGATAGGACACAAAGATAAATAAGAATATGAAATGAATAGTCATGACAGTTGGACTTCACATCCAACAATCTCCCACTTGAAGTTCAACTCATACTGCAACCTCAGATATGAATAATCTCCCACTTAAACTTTGTTTTTCCTTACCAAATTCCTTGATAAGATCTTGCCAATAGATAATCATCACAACCGGATTAGCAACCGCAACTAGTTTTTAATCAAATCCAACCAACTATAAAATGTCAGTAGACTTATGTTGAAATATCCAACTCATACAACAATGCAAAAAAAATTGACTCAATCTACCAATCAACACATTAAAGTTGTGGCATTAACTTGAGTTAATTTGCAAAACTACAACCAACCTGTTGCAAAATATTATGACCTCTTCCAAGTCCTCTCTTGGGAGGAACACCCATGTAAATCATAACTCATCCTTCTACCAATACCACCAAGTGCTCAGTAGTGTCAAGCATGATCTCCTTTACCTCCCCATATGAGAGCATTTACAACACCCAACCACCATAGATGAAAACCACTATAAACAAGAAGACCAAACTCCCAACATTTCAACACTAGGAACTATACTAAACTCTCTCCTAAACTCAAATGCACAAGGAGATAATCTGTCGAGTAGACCAAGTGTAGGGAATGAGAATGATCCTCCAGGATACACCAAGTCACAATGACTCTTCACTAAGAACAATATCCACTAGGTCCATAATGAACTTGCGCCCATCTATAGATGTAGGCTCCTCAAACTTCATGCTAAAACCTTTAAAAGAAATTGTCTCAACAAATGTTCTCTAATCCAAGAGAATTATAGCCTCACCCAAATCGCTATCATCAATCCATACCAAGATTTAAAACCGAAGGCACATAATTATAAAGCTCTCCAACCCAATGATGAATATACTCAATACCACTGCCAAAAGCTCCCACTACACATTTGCAATCCAGGGACACAACATGACAATATAATCTAACATCTCCACAAAGGAAGACCACATGCTCTAAAGAGAACAACTTGTGAGGAGAACTTTCTCATGCCAATGCTCTAATTTAGAATCAAGAGCCCAACATGGCACAAATAAAAGCATCATGACAATAGAACTCTTACTATCCACTAAAAGCTTCCACTACAGTATGATAGTTAACTCTTCATAGTATTAAAAAATTCAGAAAACCATATCAAACGTTATAGTGAACAACTAAAATTTCTCCAAAATGAGCCAAACCAAACAACATTATTTTCAATTAATTATCTTGATCAAACTGGACCAGGAAAGATAATATAGCCCAAAAAAACTACCTCTCTCTCCCCTCATTAGGATTAGAAAAATGCCAGTACACTACCATAAAAATATAACAGTCCTCTGCAGTTGCAGCTACCTTGAATAATTACCACACCAGCTAGCATTTGAGGGCTTAATCTTGAAATTCATTATTATACAGGTTTGTTAGTCCAATCCATGATCCTCCACCTCCAAGATTCTTAATCTTTTTACACAGGGAGACCATGTCCAAGAGCAAGAGTATAGTGAAATCTTCATACACCTATCGATATCCAATACTGATGATGATGTGAATTGGTTATTATCCTTGACCATCTCTTCCAATATAGTGCAACGATGGTAACTTTTCTCACCAGTGGTAACAAATTCATCTCCACGGCAACATCTCTTACACTTTTTCTGAAATTTCACATAGACTTGACTTGGCGTCAATCCCTTTCAGCTCGCATTCTTCTAAATCCCGACTTAAAAATATTTGGCCTTTAAAGAATGCCCCAATCCTCTGGGCACCTATCCACACCAGGCTGGCTTCTTTGTGTGCTTTATGCACAAACACTCATGTCTTCAATGACTCCTTCACAACTTTAATCAATCGCTTCTAGCTATATGCAAGATTTTTATTTACTTATTGAGCAACTTTTGTGTGCACTAATATATCCTTTCAAAAGATTTCTTTTCAGGCATCCGGTCTCTAACACATGTATCTTTCCTCTCTTGATAGCGATGCACACTGGCATCCGGTCTCTAACACAAGAGAAAAGATTTATCATGGTTCATTACAACTATGGCTACGTTCTACGTCCACACCAAGAGTAGAGCAAACCATTCATTCATACATTGCAGCTTACATACATAGGGCTTTGCCCTTATATTTATACATTAGTCTTCAAATGAAAACAAAGATAAATAAGAAGAATTTGAAATGAACAGTCATGATAATTAGACTTCACATCCAACAGATGGGTTCATATGCCATTTTTACTAATTTCAATTTCTTTTTTCTCTTCGAAAGATACAATGGATGGAACAAGAGCATGGTTGTCCTTGGCTTCTACCAGAAAGTATGATATATACTTACTCTAGAATTAATGTTGATATGGTGCAATCTGGAAGGTATTTTCAAATATTAAGGTAGACCAATGTTTCATAAAATTTCATTACTGATTGATCTGTTCTAATATGTTTTGAAGTTATTTTTGGAAAAATGATCAAATGTTTACCGATTAATGAAAGTACAAAATGAATTGAGATGTGGGAGCTTGAAGTGGTAGCTGGTCATTGAATTTGAAAGAAACTTTTAGATTTGACTATAATTTTTTAAATATTTTTCTATATTATAGTAGGTCAATGTTTCACGAAATTTGTTTGTTTTAATTGATTTAATCAAAATATATTTGAATTGAATCTTTGTAAGTTATTTTTAAAAAAACGAATAGGTCTATGATTTATTCTTGATAGAAGACTAACACTTACCACACTTGTTACTTTGGCCTGCTTGACATTCCAATATTGTTCTTTACCTACTTTATACTAGTACTACTAATATGTGAGTAGTACTGTAATGCATATATCAATGGTTTATGCTAGCATTCCCCATATATACCACTTCTCTATCAATGCAACTCTAGTTTTATTTTCAAAAATATTAATGATAGTACTAGAAATTTAGAACAATATTTATTTGCATACTAGGAACATTGTGATCATAGATTCTTTCTAGGTTTTGGATTAGTACAAAGATTTTTCCTTTGTTTGTCATGTTTTTAAGGTAGATATGCTTTTGTGGAGTTTCAAGATGACTTTTATATGAGATCATTTCAGATGCATGCTATGGATTGAGATTGAGAACCTAATGGCATGCCATGGAAAATGTAGAGCATCACCTTAAATGATTTCTACATTTTTGTGGTTCAAATGCAATTGGAGTGCCAACCAGGATGGCTTCCATAAAATTGCCTTTAAGACTCTCCCTCTACAACCATGCTACTTTCTTTGGAATGCATGTGGCTTCTACACCCTTGGATCTAATGCGCTATCAGCTAGAAGTTGCATCAGGCTAGGTAAAACAATTTTGTTGATTTAACTTTAGTGTTTAATATGCTTTTCTATAACTAGATTCAATGAAGTGTAAATTATATTGTTTTATATGGGTGAAAAAAATTATCAGCTAAATAAGAATTGTTGAATTGTAAAGGTTGTGTTGCACACTAATAAAGTTCTTTTATATGGAGGTGACACAACTTTTTTATGATCGGTGCTCCCCTTAAAATCATAAAATCATAACATAAACAAAGAAACAATAGTAAATGCGAGAATAAAATATGGACTTTTTATTTGCATCGCAAAAGTGGAATTACAAAATTCACAAGTACAAAATGCTAACCCACATAGGTGCCTTCACTACAATAATCTACAAGACAAAGCTGTGAACCACCACCCAAAGCTATTCTAGACAATGTTCGAGCCCTTCTTAAATAGGTAATTTTATGCCACTTGGGAAGGTTCTAGACATTGAAACTTAATACCTAGGGCCGAAAGACCCTAATAATACATATAAAGTTGACCAAAGACATCTTTGACAATTATTTTAGATATTTTGAGCAACCCAACTTTGAAAGGCCACAACTCACAAACCATTGCTCCAATTGGCTATTATAACCACTTTTCAAAAATGCTAGATCATGATCTACAAGCTTGGAATAGTTTAGTGCCCTTTCATCAAGTTTTTAGGCCTCATCTAGGTATGAAGATTCTTTAGCAAAATTTTCCACCGAAAATCTGCAATAACTTATTTGATACTTAAGCTTGAGCAATGAGATTTTTATGGTAAGCTTATAACTCTAAAATGAACCTTTTTGTAGAAAATGAGAACATTCTAAGCTCATATGACAAATTGAGTAAAAATAGCAAGTTCCCATAAATAGTAACCACCCTATCTACTAGTCCTTATTAAAATAGAAAATACTAAAAATAAAATATTTTTGGTTGATGCAAGATTGCTCTTACACCTAGGATCCTCCTGCATCACTTTTAATCAGGGTAAGGTCTTATGTTTTGGAGAAGCTTGTAAAGCCTAAATTCTACAAGTACATTCAATACAACATCTCTCTTGATTCAACCAAGCTAATGAGAATTGGATCACAAGTAATGATTTAATTTATTTGTTAATTGTAAAGAAGACCAACTTTTTCTTGTTTTTACCATGTCTAGGCCACATATATCAATATACTTCTAGTAATTTATTTTCTAAGAAATTTATGATGAATTCTTCAAAAATTTGTACATGGTATTGTAGATATGTTCATTAAAATTACTTTCCAAATGATTGTATCTTCTCTCATTGGATCAACAAGAAGACATGATAGAGTTTTTTTATATTCTAAGATTGAACAGAAAAATAATAACAGTATACCTACTAAATTGATATGTCTAATTCACTAGTTCTTTGAAACATAATTTGTACATGAAGATAATTAATCTATTATTTTGTTAAAACATTATTTGAGTTTTTTAGGCAGTGTCACATTTTGCATTGGTCTACTTTGATTTTTTCTTTTTGGCATTGTTCTAGCTTGTATTCTTAGAAATAAGCCATTACACAGGAATATAAACCTTTTGAGGTTTATAATTATATGTCATATAATTTTCTAGTCACAATATTCATATGCATTTCCTCAACATCTAGTACATTATCAATCAATTACATTCTATCTCAGTGTGGATACATTGGATTTTCTCTGAGAAATATTTTTGTTGGGGCAGACTAAGATTTGTCCTTGTTTAATGTAATCTCTCCCTTCTTGACCATAAAATCCTCTATACAAAAGGTACTTTCAATCATGTCATTAAATGCAAGGAAGACTTATTTTCTAAGATCATAATACAACTCATGTATAGGGTTGTTGACAAAGATGCCAATTTCTCATTTTCTTGCATGTAACTTCTTCCACTTTTGCAAGAAGGTAACAAAAGGGTCACCTAATTTTTGTTTAATATTGCATAGATCAAGCATTGTAACAAGATGATAGATGTTGTAGGAGTGTTGAACAAATCTTTGAATAAGTTCCTCAAAATACTTAAGTAGAGACATGATTTTTGTGAACCACTCCACAACTTGGCCATTTAAACTTCTAGGAAAGAGTCTCATAAGGTGTGTCATCATGTATACAGTCCATGCCTAAAGAGTAAAATTGTCCAACATGATTGTGTGGATCCCCATTACCATCATACTTGTTATACTTAGGAATCTCAACGTCTCTTGGGAAAGACGTCACATTTAATTGGTTGTAGCCATATTTCTTGTTGATCCAGCTGCTATTGTTGTCTTAACTAGTTAATGTAATTTATTTTATTACTTCTTGAAATTAAGGCATACAATTGAGCTCTACATATAAATGTTGTAGTGAATTTTTTTTGTAGTAACACAAAGACACTCCCCTCCCCATCCCCCAATGACATCACTATATTCGACCATCTCTATTGAGGATGGGCGATGATGTTGACTATTTGCCTTGGAATGTCAACAAGAATAATATTTTGTTTTTGAATCCTTTTTAATGAATTTTACAAATTCTAATGAGCTGAAATTTGAAATATTCTTTATAATTACATGTAAAAATGTCATCTTTTGAATTATCTTAAAAATTATATATTTTAGTAAAATTATGAAAAATTACAAAATCCTCAAATGATAATATTGTTTATCAAACAATAAAAAATATACAATTTAAATTGAATCCATAAAATGATGTCGATAATCATTGAAAAATAAAGTTCAAGCTTAAATTACAACTATTCTTCATGAGGATATATTTATGGGCAAAAAAATTTAACAAGTAGATTACAAATTAAATTTTTGAATTCTTTTATAAAAAGAATAAGAATGAAAATAAATAGGTATAATAAATATTATAGATGAATTTTCCTTGAGTATTAATTTGAGATTTTATTTTTATTTTGAATATTAGTATTATTGAGCATAATTATAATCCTATTTTGAATATCATTCAATACAATTACAATAATACTTGTAGTGGTTATTTGAAATCTAATCAATTAAGAATTAAGAGATTTTTTTCAAACAAGTCGAATTGTAATAGATTGGTTCTTACAAAATTACTAATCATAAAACATGGGTCAATAAATTTCACTCAAAAATTATTATTCATAGCTTAATTATTTTTAATTATATAAAGAAACTTTGTTTATTTTCAAAATATTATTTCGCTTTATAATTAATTACATTTATAAAAATAAATAAAGCTATAAATTTCTTTATAGAGATATATTATTAATTTTATAGATAAAATTACTCATTGAATTCAAAGTACTGAAGATATATGTAATAAATTCTAAGGATTTCAGAACTCTTTCTTTGCAATATTCCTTTAAAATGGAGACACCATCTCAATATTTCTTTCCATGGGGAATTTTTAAGCATATGGTTAAGGTGTGAGATTAGTATTAATGTGCTCCATAGTTTAGTGGCCAATTATGTTGAATATTATATTTATTTAATTATTTTATACTGTCGATCTTTGAACATTATTAACGTGCTCTCTATATTCACTACCTTGCAAGGTTGAGTACTATATGAGATTTTTGAATATAAGAGTAGCAAGATTAGGAAGAAAAGATTTTAATTACCATTTAATTTCTAGGCCTTTCTAGGAGTTCCTTGGCATAACTAACAAGATTCATTTAATAAATATATTGTGCTATCCTAGGTTTTTTTTGATATGTGCTATAATTGGTTGATTCTTTGTGATTCTAGACTCACTACTAGATAAAAGTTGTTGTTGATATTGCCAATATTTTAAGTGATATTTTAAGATAGAAAGGTCAACTCAAAAGCATATTGTACAAGGATGAGGACATAATATTGTTCCATGACAAATATTGGATGAATGTAATTATGTAATTTGACTTAACTTCACACATTATTTTCTAAAGTTTTATGACTTTGTTAAAATAACTAACATTATCATTTGTCCCTTTAAATTAGCTACTAATATAGTTGATTATGTAAATTATAGTATTTGATTCATATAATGGATTAATAATTTGTGTCACCAATTATTAGTTGATTAGGCTATTTACCAAGGGATTCTCCATCAGAAATTGTCATGTCCAAGTCACAAAACTTATGCCCAATGCCAGGAAATGACCTTCTATTAAATCCTCCTCCTCGTCTTCCTACTTGTTCTGCTCCAGTTCTTTGTGGCATGAAATAGCCTTTGTCATGTTTAAGTTGATCACACTAGTTGTAGAGGAGAGCCTTTGGTAGGTATGAAGTACCAATTATTGTCAAGCCAAAAAAAATTCAGCATTCTTTAGGGGTGCTAATGACCTTCAAAAGAGCACCCACACACTCTCTTCCTTGCTAGATGCCTATACATGGCAAAAATTAACCATCTCTTGTCAATGGCATAATGTTATCATAAAAATTGAGAACACACTAATTAAGACAATAAATTTTTTTTATCATGGTTCACCACAACTTATGCCTATGTCCACACTAAGAGCAGAGTTAATCATTTATTCATTCATTGCAACTTAGATACAGAGGGCTTTGCCCTTATATTTATACAATGTCTTCAACAAAAGACATAGAGTCAAATATAAAATAAATAGTCAAGGAAGATGAAATGAAGAGTTGGACTTCATAACCAACAATCTCCCACTTGAAGTTCAACTCATGCTACAACCTCATATCTAAACAACCTTCCACTTAAACTCTGCTTTCCCTTACCAAATCCCATGGTAAGAAATTTCCAATAGACAATAATCACATCTAGAATAGCAACCCATCTAATTTCTAATCACATCTAACCAACTATAAAACATTAGTAAATTTATGCTGAAATATTCAACTCATACAATAATGAGAAATGTCAACCAAAAATTGACTCAATCTACCAATAAACACATAAAAGGTGTGGCAATAACTTGAGTTTATCTATATACCGCAACCACCCTACTACAAAATATTATGACCTCTTCCAAATCCTCTCTTGGAAGGAACACCCATGTAAACCATAACTCATCCTTCTACTAATACCACCAATTGCTCAACTTGTCAAGTATGATCTCCTTTACCTCCCCATGTGAGAGCATTTACAACACCCAACCACCATGAATGAAATATCCTTGTAAACAAGAAGATCAAACTCAAAAAAATTCAAAACTAGGAACAATACTCCATCTCCTAAATGTACAAGGAGATAAATATTCTAAATAGACCAAGTGTGGTGAGTGAGAATCTCCTCAAGGATACACCAAGTCATAATGATTCTTCTCCAAGAACAATCTCCACTAGGTCCATAATGAAATTGTGTCCATCTATAGGTGTAGGCTCCTTGGACTTCATGCTAAAACCTCCAAAGAAAAACCATCTCAACAAATCTTATCTAAACCAAGAGAATTGTAGCCTCACCCAAGCCTCTTGGTTTTCAAGAGAACCTTCATGGTCAATATACCAATGTACTTGATACCAAGAGCACTATCAAGATCAATTGTCAAGACTTGCACTGCATGTCTGCATATCCTAGAAACACAACATGATAAATTGATCTCTACAAATCAAAATTCATGCTTCAATGAGAAAAACCTATCAAGAGAATTTTTTTCATACCGATGCTCTAATATAGAATCAAGAGCTCAGCATGGCACAATAACAAAAATCTCCAATTTGATGGAGGGAACCATATCATTATAACACTAAATTATTGCCAAAACTTCCACTATGGTGTGACGTCAAACTATTATGATATCAAAAAAAAAAGAAAAAAAAAGAAGAAGATACCAATCATCACACATGCAATAGTGATGCCTAAAGCTATGATTTCTCTATAATCGAGACAAGTAGATGAAAATTGACACCTCCCAATACAATTTTGAGAATTTCCCATATTTGTATTCTTATATAGGACTACCTTGAATATATTTCCTTTTCCACTCTAAAGATTTGATGCCTTTACCTCACTAATACATTCAAATAATATAGAGTCTGTCATGAAAATTCCTCTGTCTTCACTCTACAAAGCACCACCATAACCAAATTGCTCTTTGTATTTACATTTCAGTTCTTTGAGTCACATAGTTGGTACCCTCTTTTTGAGGTTTCCTTGCAACTTACTATACTTCTCCAACACTGGGGCCTTCCTGTATTGTGCACTAAACTAAGGATATGGGTGCTTCTCGGTTATCTATTTTGAAGGAAACGGTTTGACCCTAGAGGGAATTTTATTTTTCCAATTTCTTTGCATTCTCTCTAATTATCCTTAACATATCAGTAGCTATATTAAATGCAAAACCATCTACATCATACAAGCACTCTAATACGTCCTTATGCTTGGGACAAGAAATATCGAAGAGGCTTATTTCTAATGTTTTTAATAAAACTCATATGGTCATATCACAACAACAAATCATTGTCTCCTTTTGAGTCTATTTACATTCTTTGACTCTCTAATCAAAGATGCCATCGCATCCAATCCACAAGGATATCACCATTTCACTATTTTAATCTAAACCGTGCTCGCTCCCTTCACTCAACTTCTACTATTAGCTTCCTTCACTCAACTTCTACTATTATACATATATGCATCAATTCAATCTTATGGATGATTGTCCAACACTGAGAAAATTCATCTTCTCAAACAAGAAGATATCTCCAAGAGAAAGAGTATGGTGAAGTCTTAATGTATCTATTAATGTACGTCAATGATGATAATATGGATTGGCCACTATCCTTCAACATCTCCTCTAACCATAGAAAAGAAAATGAAACCCTAAATATTTTCTCCCATCTCTTATCCACCTTGCAAAGGATTAGCACTCAAATAAATTTTCCTCTTTGTTAATTCAAAAAATTAGTTCTAAGAGAGTTGTTGTGTGTGGCCTCCTCGGCACTACCAAGTTGCATGATTTCTTAATTTTTCACTAGAATTAAGACTATTGTAATCTTTCATATTTGAATTGCAATCTTCTTTTAATGGATCTATTAGGACACTCTACTCTTCAGGATCTTATGTACTTTGATACCAATTGTTGAATATTAAAAAATAGAGAAATAAAAGAAAAATGAAAATTCAGAAGACAAAATATAACACAATGTTTATTGTGGTTCAACAAAACTTTCCTACATCCACACTCTAGTAGGGAATCACTATATTAATCAAATATTTGATATAATTACATGGGTCAAACACAACCATTATAAAGATCTCTTTGAATATGAAGAGTTTGAGGGAGAAAAAACAATCATGAGACTATTGCAGTTCATGTCCCAATATTTAGCATTATGGATCTTCGTTTCCTCATTTTTAGCACTTCATTAATTTCAATAGATTAATTCAGTTATTTTTTGATGTGTATAAGATGCTTCATCTCCTATCATTTTTAGTGAAGGATGTCTTGCATTTTAGGGTTTTATTTTTTTAGTTTTGGGAAAAATTAGGACCAACTAAACCTGGCTCTGTGTTCAGTTAGCCTTCATTTTCTTGATTTCACAACAAACTATTGAGGATTACAGAGGATTTAAACATTCCCCCTTCGATAGGTAATTTAGAATTTCATAGAAATCAATGGTTTTTATTTCCTAATAATATATTTTTTTGTTTACTTATTTCTCTTAGGGATGTCTCTTTTGGACAAAATTTTGTTCCTGTTGAGAAGATCCCCCAAGATTCAAACCTATACATTTGGACTTGGGTTTTTATTATAGTTGAATTTGATTTATTGAATTTTTGTAAACTTGTTTGGACAAACACCAGGAATTTATTATTCTTATTAATAATCCTTAAGAGTTAATAATAGAACAACTCGACATCTACACATTTATATTTTCTATTATGTACTTTGGGGGAGAGTAAGGAATAGAAATCAATGAGCATTATTGTTTGTAGATTTTTTAGCTTTGTATGGTAAAGATTATCTTGCACACAATATATTTACTGGAATGATACATAATATTTTAAATTTTATGATAGCAAGATAAGAAATTTTCTCCCCAAAAATATTTAGAAATATTTGTGCTCAATATAGTAAAACATTGATTCAAATGTAATCAAACTTGACCAATACACAATGTAGTTTCACTCCAAGGTCTATGCTCCTTTCCATTTTTATGGTGGTGCCTCATTACAAATAATATCTAAGAAGAAATAAATACACCAATTTTCTTTGAATATGGAAAGAGAATGGTCTAAAAATTGGTTGTTTTTTAATAATTACTTACCCTTGTCTACACATTATCCACAATCTATGGATCACAAGCATTGAAGATTTGAATTTAGGGCATGCTCAGTTAATCAAAAAGAGATCAAAAGATGTAGAATACTTTGGTAGGAAGAGATAGGATTTGTTTTGTATATATAATAATTCAAAAAGAGAACCTGGGAGAAAGTACATATTCTTCAAAGATGGGATTATGGCCCTTTCAACACTTAGAATGGATTTAACTATGTGAAGGTTTTAAATATCTTAAATCTTGACAAATTTAAGTTGAGAAACATACTAAGTAGGGAAATGGACATGAAAATACCATTACTATTAAGTTGGACATTTTTGGTTATGTGGGATGGGAACTAAGGGCCAAATCACATTAAGTGGAACCACAACTAGTGAGCAATAGGAAGAGATCTACCCATTATTTTTATTGTGTGTTGTATACTTCTCTTAATTAGCAGTCAGGTGGGGATGCAAAATCTGAAATTATCTTTAATGTTATTAAAGCTCAGTATGGAATCAATTAACAATAAAATGATCTACTCATTTACTCATCGTTTACAAGAGAAAAATAACTAAGTGAGACATTTGTGTTTAGGTGTCAAGTATGATTTTGTATGGGACACCTTTGAAGACTATCCATTTATGCATGGATCGAGCACACAAAAGCTCTTCTAGAACTAGTTTTGTCTTTGATTGAGATTAAATTCTTGAAAGATTCCTACTGAGAATAAAGGGATCATTTCCTCTAATGTGCACAAGAATGCTAAGAATTTAACCATACATAGGAGAAGTAATGTTCATAAATAGGCCACATCTCAAATCTTTGGATATGGTCATCCTCTGTTTCTCCCCATCATTTTTTAAATGCACTAAAGATTAATGTAATGTTATCTCTTTTGTATCACTATATCTTACCCGTTGAAGATGTTATCATTTTTAAAGTGAAAACATATATCTTCATAAAAAACCTACTTAAAACATTTAATTTATGTATTACTATTTAATGTTTCCTTGGGATTAAATCTAAGATTCTGTTATGACAGATCTACCCTTCAATATGGATCTTATATTCTACCCATTTTTATCACATCTCTTGTGGATTTGATCAAGGAATCTATTAAGAAAGCTCTATTGAGGAATTTTTTTGATGTGCTTACATCATTTTGGTACATCCATTTCTCCTAGGGGTTGAGTTTTGGGTTCCATTGAGAAAATCTCATCTATCAAATTATATGTTTTCTTCTACCTAATTTAATACTACTACTTCTCCCAAGGATTTTACTACCGGGATCCACTCATCAAATTTAAGTCCATTGCTCATTTTTAGTAAGTCTTTATTTATTAACCAAAATGTAACATAGTGAATGTGATACTATTACACTAGTAAAATCAATGTTTCTTTATTAAATTTATGACAAAAAGTTTGATCAAGCATTCCCTAGTTGTAAAGGTTTTTAACCCAAAATATTTTCAATGGTTTTAGTAACCGATTATCAAAGAAATCAATAAACTTTATGCCACCCTCACTAATTCCGAGGCTCTAATTTTTGCATTTGGTTTTCTCAAATAACTTGCTCTAGTCTTGAAAAATGGGCACTCTACAATACAACAATTGGTAGTGTTAGTATTCTGTAGTTTATCCTAATATGCGATTTCTTCTTCTGAGACTCTTTGAATGCAATTCTAATCTTGTAATATGTATCCATTATTCACAAGCACATTTCCACAATCATCATCATGTGAAACCTTGTTCTACTCATATATGATATGTTTCATGTAAATGAAGTATGAGACCTTGTACACAATACTAAGAAACATGTAATTTAAAAAGCTCAAAAAATGCCTTATAATTTTGAGTGCCAAATCTTGAACTTCTGCGATAAAAGCCATGCTAAAAATGAACAGAGCTAGGGGAATAGCCAAAAAGCCTCTAAAATAGAGTTATCTATATGAGTTGAAAATGTGGCCAAGGGAAGATGGATTATATATCTATTGGAAATTATATTTTATGTATTTTTTTTTGTTTAAGTAAAATAAAATCTAATCAGATTGTAGTACATAATTATAATCAAACAAGGATTTGTGTCAAATTGATTGATTAAATCTCCTTGAAAGCCAAGTTCCCTAAGCACCACATTTTCATTGTAGTTTTATCCTATAAAGACATTGAAAGATTTAAATTTATCCATGCATTTAAAAAAAAAACATCCAAAGTTGATAGCTCCTCAAGATTAAATACAAGAATCTCATTTACAACCTACTCCACTTCAAGAAGACTTTTCAATGATAATCAACCTTAGGAAATTTTAGAAAATATTAGTGAGCTTAAAATATAAAAGTAGGTAAGCCTTACCTTCTTGATGATTCAAATTTCAAACCCTGATATGATTTTGGAACGTTTTTCTATTGCTCCAAATGAAGCTCACAAAACAACTTTATCAATAGGGGATGACTCTTCCCTTTTGGTGATGAAACCCATATTTTTCCTCAACTTTCTCTAGAAGTACCCTAAATAGGAAATTATTCAAATAATTTGTGGGGATGATAATGATGTTGGAAATATAAGGTAAGCTAGATTACTGAGAGAGGAGGGGTGAATCAAGAACCAACAAAACTTTAAGCTTCCTTCACTAATTAATCCTTCATATATTATTCTGATCTAATTGCATGCATGTAAGAATGAAATCAATAACATTCATAACACTTTGACAAAAGATATGGTGACCAAGAAACCTTCAAAATAGAAAGTAAAACTGGAGTGGGGATGATACCCACAAGCTTTAGTACTATGATATAAAGTTGACCTATTAAGGCTTACAATTGACCACATCTTGTGATCTACACTATTAGGAGCAATTAGGACTGTTAGGTCTACCTTGTTAAAGGATTTACAAACATACAGTGAAGTATGCACTTTTTTAGGAGATTTAACAAAAGATTGAGTCCACCTAGTTAAAGGATTTGATGAATGCACCTGTTATGATGAACCAGTAGTTGACCTTTAATCTACAACTTTGATTTACTGAATGAGATTCTTTGAATTATAATGATCACCTTACTGTGATAGATAAGTCTTTGCTATGCCATATACTTCTTGCAGCCTTCTTCAATTCACACTCATCTATTTCTTACTTTTTCACATACTCATACTTGATATCATTTGGATATGATATGATACATTACATGTATATCAATCCAATTAATTATTTTTTGGAGTAGGGCCTAGGCTACAATACCAAATTCATTATAATTCACAAAGTTGGCCCATTGCTGTAACTTGGGTTTTGAAGACAAACTTAGTAATGTTCTAATACTTGGAAAACGCTGTCAACACTCAGAAAACTTTGGCACTTAGTTGAAGATGAAGCTTGGTCCATATTGATCACTTTGAGTAGCATGAACTCGGTTAGCATTGTATGACTCGGTGAACACTAAGAAACTCAATAGATATTGAATTCACTCAGTTGACACTGTGATGCTCGGTCAACATTGAATTCACTTTGTTAACACTATGAGCTAGTAGACACTGATATACTTGGTTAACACTACAGAGCTTGCTTAACACTAAGATCTTCATCACTCCTACTAGAAAGCTTGGTAGAGCAAGTGATACTATAAACTATCTCAGATGCCCAATAAATATTATGAAGCTTGACATGAACTACAATTTGGCTATTTAGCTCAGTAGCAACTGAACCACTTGGTTTACACTACTAGATACATGATAACCTCAGTGGCAACTATAGAGCTTAGTAGTGAGGTTAGAGGTACCCTAAGTTGTAATAACAATGTCCTCATCTAGATCAATTTCTTCCTCTTTACCCTTATTCTTATGAATAATAGGTGAAATAATTTATTTTCCCTTATTTAGAACTTTAGTGCTTAGTTGAGACTGAGTCTCAACTGTAATTGCACTAACCATGGTGGAAACAATAGTGGAAATAGATGTACTATCAAAAAATTTAGGGAAAACAAGACTAACAATATGAATACCTTGTTGTTGCTCGGTCAAGTCTGATGCTAGAAAGATCCAAGCCTACTACTTGATAGATGAAGTGTTAGATACTTCACTCATTGAAGTACTTGGTAAAGTAATTCTAGAGATTGGGTGGGTGATTGATGTTGTAGATTTGACCTCAACCAACTCAATAGAAACCTTCTCTAAGATAGATTTTACTAAAGCTTCACTCAGAGAATGAGGAAGGGAAGTCATAATCTATGATGCTATCTTCTTTGGATCAGTGTCCTCAATACTCTATATTTATGGAAGACTTACTCCTATAGCTTCTTGTTCTTCTTCCTCATCAATATCATTAGCATCTACATTTTCTATTTCTACATCTTCATTATCTTTTTCCACTTCTTCTTCTTCACCATCATTATCATCTATTTGCACAACATTATTACTAGGCTTGTGCAACCCATAACTATTTTTCCATGCAATAGTATTGGATTTCACCATATATTTAATGCCCTTAGACAAGATCAACAATACATTGAATTTAGGCATAAGTTTCTTCTCATTTTCCTTTAATGTTTTCTTCACCTCTTTGTCACTAAGACTCGGCATGAGTTGTCTTAAGGTCCATTCTCTAGTGTCTTTAGAAACATTGAGTGCATTCTCCCAAACTAGTGTAACTACTTTTAGGATTGTATCAAGAACTTGTTTGACCAATTTGTTAGGGGAATACTTCCATTTTTCCATCTATGCCACTAGGGAATCTTCAATCTGTTTTTGCTCTATTACACTCTAGGTATCATACTTGAGTGTTTTGAAGGATACCACACCTCCTCCTTCTTTTATTTTGTTCGGCCTCTCTTCAAAAGTAGGGGAAGTCTTTTGAAATATGATCTATTAAATTTCTTCATCACCCAACTTAAGTTTCCTTTTAGATCTAGTGGATCTCCTTGTGAACACAATAGGGGAAGACTTTATAGGTTTTTTAAATTTTTTTTGTAACCTTCCCTTTCTTCTCAAGAGCCTCCTCTTCCTCGGTTTCTACTTCCTCTACATTCTCCTCTTCATCTTCATCTTCATCTTCATCTATGTCATCTCCCTTACCTTCAGTAAGGATGAGAGGACAGCTTGATGATTTGATATTTTTCATGATTTTCTCTTTCCTTTTTCTTCCTCTATTTACTACTTGGGGTAGCTTGATCTCAAGTTGTATCCTAGTCTTTTCCTCCTCATATATTCCAAAGTAGGTAGCTTTGGGATCTATAGGCTCATTAAGGAGAGCCTCAATTATATCTTTAGTGTCATCAATGTTCACTTTATAACCCAAAGGTTTTACCCATGTCACTCTTGGCCTAACTTCTTGGATGTGAACTTTATCGTAGTCTACCAAAAAGAAGATATCTTATCATAGTCTTCTACTAGCTTCTGAGAAATCCTATATCTAATCTACATCTTCTCTTTGAATGCTTCAAAGTAGGCATACATTATACTTTCAAAATTTTCTCCCATTTCATCTATGAATTCATTTATTTTGTATAATATAGGTGTGTCTTTCCTCCATACCATAGTTTCTTAGAAGGGAAAAAAATTTGCACATAAAAGAATAAATAAGTTAAAAGAGAACCAAACATGCATGGATTGAAATTGGAGACTTAGATACTCTCCATGTTTTTTCCCAATAGACTCAATAGTAGCTTGACAAGGTCAAAAGATAAAAAATTTCACCACCTTCAGTGCTAGGCCAACTGCTTCAAATGGAACATTGTTATGTCTACGTAAGCTATATAACTTGTGAGGAATAACATGTATCCAAAACTTGATTTCCATGTCAGTTACACAATTAAGCTTCATTCCTTTACCATCCAACTTGGCAAGAGTTCTCTTTATTAGTTCAACCCGACCTAGGGTTTTCATGGTCTTGGCTTTATTCAAAATTGGCGATCCTATAATCTTGTGTATCATCTTCTTTGTGACCTAGATAGGGTGATCTAGCCATAAATGCATCTCATGAACTCTACTAAAGATGTATATGATCCATTTCCCTTGAAAATCTTGTGGCATATACATAATATGTGTCAAACCCTTTATTTCTGCATGTGTATGCTTGGGTTTTAAAACACCATCCACACAAAGTTCATTGAATTCTTGGTTCATGTCTAGTGTTCTAATTTCTTGAATCAAATAGTCATAACATGACCTCATATCATAAGTTAAAAGTACCTTAGGAGGGATTTAAGATTATGCTCCAATTGGGTCAAGTGCCTCTGCAATTTCTAGTACCAATTTGAATGTGGGAGCCTTGCAATCCATGCCATGAATAACCATCTCAAAACCCTATTTTTCTTTGCTTCTTGAAGATGCCATTGACTTGGTAAATTATTGAACACAAAAGTAACCTTCACCAAATACTACTTCAAATCTCTCGGGGGGTCTGAAATCACTCTTCATTAATAGTTCTAAAAATTCATGGTGAATTGATTCAACAAATAACAAAATTTTGTCTTAGAATCATCATTAATGCTTTGTAAAATTGTCCACTTGGTGACAAGCTATCCTCAATTCAGCTTGATCTTTATTTCTTGGAAGACACCTTCAACTAGGTAAGAATTTCAAACATGATACAAGCCTCAAACTCACTAGGGTTACCATCACTCAGTCTGAACATGGTACTTGGTAGAGTCACTAACTCGGTATCTACATCTAATAACAGGTAAAGATATGAAACTTGACCTTGCTCGATAAGTTCTTGCTGAGCCAACCTTTCTTGGTAAGGTCTTAAACTTCTATCATCACTCGGTGATCCTTGTACATCTTAAATGTTGATATAGATCTTTTGCTTTTTGATTGGAACTAATGTTAGATGCCTTCTTCTGAATCACAATTCTAGTAATCTCCATAGGGAACTAAGTTGAAGTGCTTGTGCCATCCAACTCATTGATTTGGGGGTCAATAACTTGAGGACTTTGGCTTTCATTCTCTAGAGATTTTTGCACCTTTTTGGCTTTCTTTTCATCTTCAACTCTTCCTTAGTTCATACAATTCTTGGCAAGATGTACAAGTTATGTACATACAAAACATCTCTTTCTAGTGTCTCTCTTCCTCATGTGATGTTTTACACAATTTTCTCCAATGTGCCCAAACTCACCACAGTAGTGGCATCTACACCATGTTGTAATCCCATCTAAATATGGCTTTCACAATTTTTTCTACTAGGTTCCATTTCTTGGTCTCACACTCTGAAGATTTGTGTTCTTTGTTGTTGCAATTGTGACACTTTCCTTCAAATTTAGGTTTCTCTTTGCATTCACTTTCTCTATGACCATGCTTATTGAGTTTGTAACACTTTATATTGAGTTTTGCTTTACCATTTCTCCAACACTTATTTGATGTATGACCTATCTTACCACAATGATTGCAAGTAGGTATTTATTCTTTTGAGCTCCTTTCTGAAATGATTCACCTCCATCTGTATATCCTAATCCATCTTTGCCTTCGTATCTATATTGACTTTTCTCATTCAATTGATTCATGCTTTCTTGAGATTTCATCATTCTCTCATTGGTTTTCTTTTCCATGTTGAGATCATTCTGTAATCTTTCATTCTTTATCCTCTGATTGATAACCTCTTGATTTGCATCATTGAGTTGATCAATAAAGTATATTTGCTGAAGAGATAGTTGATTAATTTTATTGTCTTTTTCTTCTATCTCTTCATTGGCTTTTTCCTTTTGTTCCATGACTTCACATAATCTAATTGATTGAATTTATTGTTCTCTTTTCAAATTTATGACTTCTTCTTGAAGAATGAGATTTTTCTCAAGTAGGTCTTTGACTGTTGCATCAACTTCATCTAAATTTCTTTTTGGGCATAAGACTTAATTTCTTTCTTCAATATAGAGATTGCCATTCATTTGTGCTGCAAGATCTTTCCTTCTTTGCAAGGATTGAGAGAGTTTCTCCTTTTTCTATTGAGAGAGTTTCTTCTTTTTCTTTCTTGAGTTGTCCAATAGCTAATTCTAAATCCAAATTTTCATTCTCAATAGCCTTTTCTAGCCTGTATACCTCCATTTCCTTTGATCTTTTCTCAAGTTGCTAAACTTATGATGTGAGAACCAAAACCTCTGATACCAATTATTGGAAATATAAGGTAGGCTAGGTTACTAAGAGGGAAGGGGTGAAGTTGATCTATTAAGGCTTACAATTGACCACTTCTAGTGATCTGCCCTATTAGGAGCAATAAGGACTATTAGGTCCACCTTGTTAAAGAATTTACAAACATACAATGAAGTATGCACTCTTTTAGGAGATTTAGCAAAAGACTGTTGAGTCCACCCAGTTAAAGGATTTGGTTGATGCACCTATTAGGATGAATCAGTGGATGATCTCTAATTTGTAACTTTGATTTTCTAAATGAGATTCCTTGACTTGCAATGATCACCTTACTATGATAGACAAGTTTTTGCTATACCATATACTACTTGTAGAATTCTTCAATTTGCACGCATCTTTTTCTTACTTCTTCACATGCTCATACTTGATTTCATTTGGATATGATACAATACAATACATATATATGAATCCAATTAATTACTTTATGGAGTTGACTACAATACCAAATTCATCATAATTCACAAAGTTGGCCCATTGTTGTAACTCAAACTTTGAAGACAAACTTGGTGATGTTTTGATACTTGTCAAACACTATAAATACTCAAAAAACTTTGGCACTCAGTTGAAGATGAAGTTTGGTCCATACTAATCACTTTGAGTATCACAAACTTGGTTAACATTATATGACTCGGTGAAAATTGAAAAACTCAATAGATACTAAATTCACTCAGTTGACATGACTATGATGCTTGATCAACATTGAATGCACTTCATTAACATTGTGAGCTCTATAGATACTGATACACTTGGTTAACACTACAAATCTTGGTTAAAACTAAGATCTTCATCACTTCTACTGGAAATCTTAGTAGACTATGCTACACTTGGGTGATATTGTAAACTATCTCAGATCCTCAGTAGATACTATGAAGCTTGAAATGAACTACAATCTAACTATTTAGCTCGATAGAAACTGAAACACTTGGTTAACACTGCTAGATGAATGATAAGCTCAATAGCAACTATAGATCTCGATAGCAATAAAGCCAACTGAGTAAGTGACACTAATAGACAAATTGTCCTTAATGTCAACAAAAGAAACATTTTTAATTACTACCTTATATTGCATAATGCCCTTTTGGGACATGCAATGGAAGAGCATCACAAGGTCTACCCATCATCTTTATCTTCAAATTTCATATACTTCCTCCTCTTTTGGTAAAGATTACACCTAGAATTTTTTTACAGGATCTAAAAAACCTACAAAATAACCTGATAATATGCTTAAGAATGAAAACTTGATGATTTTCCTCACTTCTTTCCATTGTAGAGCTTGGCAATTGTTGGAACTAAAAATTGCATGGTCAATTTTCAGTCACATATTGAAAATTTTGGAGAATCAATGCCCTAAAATGCTTTTTATGCGTATGTAGCCAATTGTTAGTTTGAGGCCTAGATGGTGTTTGAGTGGCTTAACACCTTTCATTTGACATATGCACGTGATCCACAATGTTATTTGGACATATTGAATCATTCGGTGAAGTCCCATTTTGAGCTAGTGTCAAAATTTGCAATTCTGCCTTTGTCAAATAGTGACAAGAGGCCCAATTTGTCTTTGAATATATTTTACCTAGAAATTTTTCATGACTCACTGCTTTGGGATTATTTAGTGTCCATATCAAATAACACAGGTTCCGATTTTTAGCCCATTTTGAATCCGTTTGACTAGGTCTTGAACCCCTCAAAGTTGGTCATTTACTGTTTCATGCATGTGTAGTTGTTCAAAGTTCTGAGAAGCCCTGTTCGACCAATAATATCTTTGACCTAGTTGACCAAAATGAGGAAATTATTTTTGTAGTGTGTTTCAAGGGTCAGACACTTCATATGTTCCAATTTTTAAGTCATGATGAATCCATTTGATCAGTTTGCTAGCATGATTAAAAGCCTAGTTTGTATTGTTTTGTTACAGCTAAGGTATCCAGATTGATTCGTATCCTTGTTTAGCACGTTATAACTTTGATCCCATGATTGGTAAGCCTAAATTGATTGTACCATTGTGTTTTGTCCTGAAAATCTTTCAAGTATGCCAATTCTCAAGTCATGATGAATCCATGTGCATACTTTCTTATGTCCATCCGTTTACCAAAAACTACTTTTTGACATATTTGCTAGTTTAAAATTACCAAGTGCTTGTTTTCAAAAATTTGCCAAATGCGTCTTATGATTTTTCATGAGCCCAAAACATAGAATCATATTCTCCTCATGGAAAAGAACCTATATCTTGGTTTTCAAAACCTCAAATGATTAATAACCCAATTTATAGTGTCGAACCCGAACCCGGTTTATGTTTTTTAACACTGTTTACCTATAGGGTAATTGAAGTATGGATGTTTGGAAATTAAAATATTTTGATTGGGAATTTGTCACAGGCTAAGAATTTGCACTATAGTAGAGTGGGTAGGATTGAACACTCATGTCGATTTTTGTGGCCTGGTTACTTGATTGAATCAGTTTTTAAGGCCAGCTGGTGGGCCTCCAGACACAAATTCACAAATTACAGATTTGATTAAAAGTGAGTTTTAAATAATGAATCGATGATCAAATTTGAATCCTGTGAGTCTAAGATGTCCAAATGGATCATTTTGATGGATCAGTTGTTTGAAATGAAAATTTTTTTAGCTGGACCTGCTTTGGGGTCCCAACTAATTCCCTCTGGTTGGTTCTCCTCATGAGGTAATATTATATTATTTTATGATGCATATATTCAATCTTGTCACAAAGAAAATGGTAGAAATGTTTTCTTAAAACCAAAATACAAGGAGCACAGGAAGATTTTGAAAGAGAGAATTTGGAAAGTGTTCCATTAAAGAAGCTTAGAGGATCACAAGATGATGTTGACTTGCCGATAGGTTTAAAAGATAGTATTGATCAAGAAACTTCCACATCAACTAGAGTCCAAAGCACTTTAGGAATTGTGATGTCTATTGAGAAAAAGGGTAAGATAAACAAAAAAAGATTTGAATTAGAAAGCAATAGCATAAATCATGACCAGCACAATAAAAAGAAGAAGCATCAGTCGTCTGCTATGGAATTTAAGGAATAGGTTAAGGCACTGCACAAACTCTACAATATTTAGAGATTAGTAATGCATGAGATCAGAAAAACATTCTTTTAGTCCATGCAATTTGTCTATATTTTCTACAACTTCTATTCATCTTCAAGATGATACATCAAAAATCTCAGATGTTGTAGGGAAACTACACCAAGCATCTCCTTTTAAGCAAGCAGAAATCCATTCCATTTCAATTACAAGACCCAAGTCTCTTGTACATTTCACACTTATAGATGAGAACATAGCCAAGGTAGCGGCCATAATTCTTTGTGGAATGGTGAAAAGAAAGCAATTAATTCAGTTGTTGACAAGAGTAGATTCAATGCAAAGGAAACGAGAAGGCAGGACAACAATGAAAAAGAGGAATCCCACACAAGTTTAAAGGATAGTTACCATGCAAAAGAACAAGGAAATAGGAAATAAGAACATGTGGAACAGGAAAAAAAGTTTGCACAGCATGCTAAAGCTAAGGTTCTGTCAACAAAAGAAGCTCCATGTCATAAAAGACAAAGCAATAGGGGTTTTAAAACCAACAACTCAAGTAAAACAAAAATTTCATGCCCATGGTTGGAAGTTCACTCTAAATACAAGAGAGTTTCATTATTCTAAAGATAAATAGAGCAGCAAAGGAACACGCAAGGGCAAGAAGGAAATCCACCAATTAGTCAAAGAGCAGTTGAAGCCTGTGCAAAGCAAATAAAAGGAAATCATAGCATAAAAGTGTGTCTAGATAGCTTTGAACTAGAGCAGGGCACAATATTTTTTTAGAAGTTTTCTCCCACATGGAAGGATAAAGCACCCAATATGGTAGGAAGCATATGAAGAAAAGGAGCCGCAAGCCCATAGAGTAGAGGTTCCATGTTATTTAGGAAGCATGCATAAAAAAGGAAAGCCATGACATTTTAAACATAGATGAAGCCATGTGCAGGGAAAGAACAATATCCCACATTGGTGTCATGGGAAATTTTTAAGCAATTTAAATACTATCCCAAACAATATGCATTGTGTCTAAAAGACATTGGCCTTTTACAAGGCAAGCCTGTGCTAAATGGGGCCCACTATGCACACTGGATGGAGACTGAATAAGATGAAATTTTGAATGAAGTGTCACGTGTCGCAAGGACACATGGTGACAAGGTGCATTCCTGCATTGTGATAGTGCACAGATTTTAAGCAATGCGAGAATGTGCCTAAGCGCCATGTGGTAGTGGGCCCAGGTCAAGATGAAGTAGCCAGCCTTGTTAGTAGGTGATGTAGCAAAAAATAGGCCAATGATAACATGCCACATGGCACATGTTAGGGCCCAGGTGGACTAAAAATAAAATGTTTTTGTTTTTGTTTCAATGTGCTTTTCAAAAATAAATAATTTTTAAAAATATCATTTTTAAAATTATTTTTCAACATATGCACATTCAAAAGATTTTGAATTAAAAATGTTATATTCTAAAGTTAGTACTTTAGAATATTTTAAATTTTTGAAAATTAAGCAATGTAGACTTGAGCTTTGTACCAGGGGGTAATTTTCAAAATGACTTTATGGAGGTTCCTGGTATGTGAACATAGTGATATTATATATCATCGGAATCGAGAGAATTTGGATTTTTTGATTATGGAGTTAGTTTTTGGACAGAACACCATTGGTTCATGCTATAGGAGGTTTTCTCTCAAAGATTGATCTACATGTTTTATTAGGTGTTTCAAGTCACCAGTTGTAGAATTTAGTGGAAAAACATCATAAAATTATTCATTGACTCTTGTATTAGATTATTTTGAGTTTTTGTGATGTTTTGGCTTCAATTTGATAAATTGGCACATATCTGGTTTATTAGGAAATCTTTGTCTTTTGCTAAGATATTTCGCATTTGGAAAGGCAAAACAAAAAGGATATGATTAGCAGTTGAGGGATTTGATTCATCCATGGAAGAGAGAGATTAGAGAGCGAGTCTTTTCATTGCAAAGGAGGGAATTTCAAGTGGACACATGTCAATCTTACATCAGATTTGAGAATTCATCTCTTTCCTATATCTTTCTTTCTTTCTTTCATTGTAGTAGTTGGCAGTTTGCTCTAGGTAATACCAGTAGGGTTCTAGTTCTACTGTTGAAATCAGGGTTGTTGATGGTTTTGCTTCCTGTCTATTGAGCTAAGCTCTAGCAATGAAGACCACACACCTATTTATGTGCATATTTTCATTTCATTTCATGTATTGTCATTCTAAGATATTGGAAATTGATGCTAGATTATGTGAAGTATCTTAAGTTTCATTTAGTCTTACCAATCTAATATATTCAATCTTTCCATGGATGAATATAAAAGGGGATTTACATGAATTATCTGAGTTCTATTATTTTGTCTCTTGATTCTTCATATGTCATTAACTTTGTGATTAAATGGATTTGCTATTGCTTTTGACTCAAGGAGTTAAGTAAATAATTCAATGTTCTGATAGGGTTTCTGGGTGTATGAAGGGGATATTGCATAAGAATGGGATTTGGGGATTTCAGTTGATAAACTTGATTGTAATACAAACAAGTTAGGTCATCCTGCTAGTAATGACTCTATGTTTCAATAGATAAGGCACTGATCACTAAATCAAATGCAAGCTGATATGAATGTCATTTGCACAAAATCTTTTATTCAAATAAATTGAATTTTTCATGTCTTGTAGTGGGCTGAAAGGAATTAACCCTCACTCAACTTATGGATTTCATAGATTGTAATTTGCTACTGTAGATCTATGTTATTGCATGAGTTATTAGGAGATATAAGGGGTTTTCATTTGCAGTAAATAGGTTTAGATTTATGTTTAATTGCACTAGTACCATATCTCAGAACCTCAAGGTCCACTCGCCTAGGTTTAGCAGAGCCTGAAGTGAAGGAGTTATGCCTTATAGTTGGCCCAAGACTACAGTCTAGTGTATCTATCATAGGAAGTTGCTAGACTTAGATGCATTTATCTCATTTCTTGGTTATTTGCAAAATTGTTAAATCAGGAGCCAACAATAATAATCAATAATTCTAATCCACTTCTTAATCATAGAGAGAAAGAAAGATGTAGAATACTTTTGTGGGAAGAGAAGGGATGCATTTTTTTACATATAATAGATAATATGTAATGCCCCACTTAGGAACCCAAAGAAATAAACCTAATATGTTACAAAGTTTATTGAACTATTTTTTAAAAGAGTTTATACAATATCAAAGTAACAATCTGAAAGCAATATACACATACACATCGAGTACACATAAGCAAATACAAATACAATTTCCATTCCTCAAGGGCTTCTTTGCATTGAGTCACATTTAAGAAAGTTTTATTAATAATTTTAAGTCTTAATTACAATGTCCATGACCATAAAATGAATCAGTGTATACATAATCTCATATACACATACATAAAAACAATTAATATGATAAAGTACATTCAAATAACACAATCCATTACACATTTCATAGGGTATGCAATAATAAATAAGAGTACATCATTATATAGTACATCTCATATGATCTCAAAATTCACGATACATAATACATAGATACATCAAATGAATAGAAGTTTCCTAGAAAAGAATAATAATGATAATGGTACACCTATATCAATGAGCATCCAACATCTATCAATATAAGGGGGACCCAAATGGTAAGAAGTCACTACCTCCTGACCACTTGGTCACCTAATCAAACTCTCACTCCCACTATGCAGGAGAGATAATGTACAATCCATGCAAAAATAATCAAATCATAAAAAAATCCTAGGCAAGGGATCTTGATATTCAAATCTACCTCAAGGGCAACTCAAATTACTAATAAAGATAAGATAATCAAAGTCAAATAGACACTCAGTCAAACTAACATCATATACCAAAATCAACAATAGATACCAAGTATAAATCAAATATCAAAACCAAAAAGATACAACCACCTCCAAACCAATGTCAAGTGTCACAAGTACAATGACCAAAAAATAACAACTGTTATCACTAAAAATTAACCACCAATCACTAACTTTGATAATAAAACACCACAATGAATAACTGACATCCATTAAAAGAAGTCAACTATCAATAATAAATGATATTCAATCAATAAATAATAACTCACAATAAATAAACCATTAAATGTAACATCCAAAAAATACACCACTAAAGGTAGATATAATAAAACCATGAAGGAGACTTAGGCTACATATTATGGAGTGTCATCACATGAGTTAACTCTAAGGTTACTTTAGTAGTCTCTCAGGACCCCGATCCCCTAGTGACTCTATGTGAAACTAGAATACCCTCTCAAGAAGATGATGAAACTAGTCATACCACTCAAGGTATTATCTCACTCCCATCCTTAGCCTATACAAGCACTCAAGGAATGGACAAGGAAAAATCTCTACATTGACTTTTTAATTTATCTCGAGACATGGATGAGGAAAGATTTTAAATTACTATGTTATCACTTGGTACACAACTTACAATGAGTTACCTTGGTATTCACTTTGGGCTCCAGCCTCTATTGCAAGCCACTCCCATAGGATGCAACTAGACTACCTTCTCAAAAACTCACAAACTATAATTGTGTCCCATACCACAAAAGTAATACTGATTAAATTAAGTTCCTTATTAGGAAACCTAAAAATAACATTGGTTCTCAAAACCCAAGTTTTTGGAAATGCCTATCAAACAAAATCTCATAAAATAACTCTTAATTCAATAAAAAATACATCATGACATCCAGACAAATAATCATAAAAGAAATATATAAAATGACCTCTAATGCACATCCTAACTTGGCCAACTAAACAACTCATGAAGAAAACCATCACAAAAATAAACATCACAAGACTATAAATTGAATATTTAAGAGAACGCATAGTTTTCAGCCATATGATTTGATTCCATCATTTTTTCTTGTTTAGTTTGGGCCATAAAGATGTATTTAAACAAAAAATAAGAATATACTTGTTGATATAAATTGTTATGCTAATATACTTATTTAAATCAATAAGTATTTAAATGTTAAATCTCTTTGTGCATATAAAATAACATGCAATATTATGATGTTATTAATTTAAATAATCTTAAATCATAAATGATTTAATTAATAACACAAATAAATATTATTAGATTGAATATTAATATCAATTTGATTTCTAAAATATTAATTGGACTTCTATTTAAATCTAATAGTATTTATATTTACTTTTCCTTTAATACAATAGGCAACAACAAGTAACTCAAACTTGAAATTATAATTATAATTACGTTATTTACAAATTCTTATAACTAAATAATTATATAGTTAACTCAATTATAACTCTTCTTACTATAAAATTAAATCACAAGTATATATTTAAATTGTAACTCCACTTACATTAATAAATATATAAGGAGTTATAACCAACTAAAAGTTTTAAAATAAATTAATATTAAAAACCCAATTGTAAGAAAACTGGTATTTATTTATTTAATTTTCAAAATAAATGAATAATAAAATTTTAAAGTATTTTTTTTAATAATTTATGAAATTAATAATTAATCATAAAAAATCATTTTTTAATAAATAAATCCGAAAGTTAAATTGTATTTTTATAAAATAAAAATAAACATGCAATTATTATTTTGACATGCCTTTGATTTTCTGAAAACATGCAAACATAATATATTTTGTTTTCTATGTTGATTGGTTTTTCTTTTGTGAAGTTTCATTTAGGGGTTTGATAATAACAAGTCTTCTAATTTAGGTTCAATTTAGATACAAATTTTTCTATCATTTATACAAATCCAAGTTGCTACAATAAATCAAACAACCAAATTGCAAGCACTCAAGAGAAGATGAATAATACAAATATTTTCAAACAAATTTACTACCATGGGTTTCAAGGCCTACCTTAATATGTTGCTACTAATGTGGACAATCTGGTGAAACCCTTGCTAATCTAAAACCCTCAAAGCTTCCAATAATTCTTTTGCTTCCATTCCAAAATTTTCTCCCCAAAACTTATGTGTTTGTCAAATGAACTACAAACCCTCTAATAAAGAACCATAACCCTAATTAGGATTCTATTCCTGATTACTAAAATTCACTAACTTTATTAAATAATTACTTTAATTATTCAATCCTTTCATACACACTTAAAGAGCTTTTTAAATAAAAATTTATTTTATTTTATTTTCCTCCGCTTTATTAATTACTGCCAGCACTAGGTAAGAGCCTACAACACAATGGTAAATTGTGAGCCTCTTAATTAGGAGGTCTTGGGTTTAAATTTACTCGAGATTAACTAATAATTAAAATAATTAATCACAACAAATAATAATAATTAACCCTAGCTTCAACCTCTTATCAATCAAGAAAATAAAAATACTTCCAGCATAGTTTGTAATTTAAATTAATAATAATAATTAAATATCATTATTTAAATACAACTCTAATTTAAGTATTATTAATTAAATAATTATAATAAAACAATATTAAATCTTTAATCTTTTAATAGTCTAATTCTTTTTTAATCCAACTTCTTAAATTAGACTTTTAAATTAAATCTTTTAAACTCAAACACATGATTAATTTTCAATTAATTAAATATCATCATATTTTAATATTTTATTTTTAATTAAATAATACTAAATAATTCTCAATATTATATGGTTAACCCAAATATTATAATTAAATCATTAATTAAATAAATCACATAGTCAAATCCACATAAAAGTAACATTACCAAAACTGGCCAAAACTCAAAATTAAGCAACACAAGTAAAGATAAACTCATGAGTTTAAAGAGGTAGCCAGTCAAATACATGTCCTCCTTCTCAGGACAAGTAATTGGGCTATGGTTGGGATTGGACCTGAACATTATCTCCCAATTCTTAACATTGGGTTATTGCAATGAGGCATGCTCGTCCTGACAATTCAGGGAAGTCAATATTTGGTACCTATAAATCTGTATAAAAGATGAGTATGTATAGGTGCATATATATCTAAGCTAAATAAATGATGGCAATGAGTGGTACATCATGTAGATCTTGACAAGAAGGTGACTACAACCCTCTCTCTCAACCATATCAGGCATGTTGAAAACATAAATGTAAAATAGACACACACACACACCATGCACATGGAAGTATGGGGTAAGTATAATAGTACATCATAAATATAAATAACATCATATTCTAACATGAACATCTCATTATTATGAGGATATAATAAAAAAATTTCTAAGACACACCATATGACAACATCATAAAAGTAATTTCATTGACTAAGAGAAATTAAAGCATCATCAATGCAAGTAGAAAATTGTTACAATGTGACATAATCAATTACTCAACATATCAAAGTATTGCATTTCAAATATCAATTAAGGGCTAAGACATATATAGAAGAGTCATATAGAACTTTAACAACTAAGTCTACCATGATAGAAAAGGAGGGGTATAAAATAATATGCTTAACAACATGAATTTGAGGATTGTCCTCACTTCTTGCCATTGCATAGCTTGACATTAATTACTAATTCTAATCTACTTCTTAATCATATAGAGATTAAAAGATGCAGGCTACTTTGGTGGAAAGAAAAGGGATGTGTTCTTTACATATAATAATTCAAAAAGAAAAGTTGCTATGAATAGAAATCAATGGTTAGTTGATAGAGCATTCCACAATATAGTTAGGGAGCAAGTACAAATACTTCAAATATGGGATATGGTTCTTTCAACACTTAAGATGAAATCCAAAATCATGTGCCCCCTCTTCAAATTATATAGAAACCTAGAGACAATATTTTTTTTTTTAAACCAAAATTTCCTACTAGGTTAATTACTCAATTATGAAGATAACTTGAGTACAATATCTATGAGATTATAATATAATTGCATCTTATCAATGTTTAGTAGCATTTTTTAATCCATTATTTCATAAACCATGGGGACCTTGACCAAAGAGTTAATGACACCTCCAATTAGGTCTATTATAAAATTCATGTACCCAATTAATGAAAGTCTTGGATAGAAAGGATAGTGGAACATTACATATTCACGTAATTATGTTTCTAGAAAATATTGGATTAGAGACATACATTAGATATGAAGCACTTTGACCATACTCAGATATCAAGCCCATAGGATAACTTGATATTTGCTATTTAGCTAACCATAACTATTATATTAATGTATGCCTTAAAGTTTGATTCCCAACATCTTATTATATTTCCCTTTGATAGCAATGAATATGGATCATTTGGGTGGGTCCTTTCCTTCCATTACTGATAAAATCTTACCGAAAATACCCATCCAACATAGTATCGATCAACTAAAGAAGTATCATCTATCCATTAGTAGCAAAGTTTTTTGTCTAGACAATACAATATGGTGACACTATGCAATGGTGAATTTAGGCCTATCCATTTAACCTTCAATAATTACCTTTCAAAGTAAGTAAAAAAACACCAAGAAAGGTCACAAATTAATCTTGTGTGATCATTTCATCTTTTTTGATTTTCCATTAGACTTGATCAGTTCAACTTCTAAACTCAGATCGTTGGACAATCTTTTATAGATGACATAGTCCAAAACATCACACATACTTTATTCTCATTCATCCTCTTAAGGAAGGAGATGATAACTTAAGCCTATAAAAAAGAAGCTAATTACATAACCCCCACAATAGTTTCAACACTGTAACTTGAATTGATATATAGACTTATATAATAATCTATCACATCTACAGTGGTTTATGTTTTATCTTCAGGTCACTTCCTAACCTATAGTGTTGAGGAATTATAATCAAGACATTTATAGTCCTTTTGTATGGTAGGTAGATACTAATTTATATAATTTATAAAATTGAGCTTTGTGAGAACATAAAATAGAATTGCCTATATAGGACAAGGAATGCACTGCAATCCTTTTTGGTAAATCTATGCCTTAACGCATCTTATTTGAAAACCTTAACAGAGGCTTATTTGTTGATTTAATGGCATGCAAGTTTTTTTTTTCTCTAAGTTTACATGAGAATGCATAATGATATATATGTTCTTTGTGATTTTTTTCCTTGAACCTTAGACAATAGTGAATGATTGAATGATGTTATGGAGATTTTAGAATTTGGAGAGAGGAGATTAAAGTCCATGCCATATTATAATTTCTATGGGTTTTATATTTATATTAAATTATATAGAAATATTAAAATAGAGAAGTACAAATTTTACGAACTTATTTTTTTATTTAAAGTTTATATTATATGTTTTAAAGTGTACTATTTTTCAAAAGAATACATTTTTAAAAATATATATATATATTACTAATATCTGATCTATGTGTGTTATATGTAATTGTTGGAAATTATAATTGGAAGAATTTTTATGTTTTCATTGCTGTCAAACCTTAATGTTACAATATTTTTTATCTGAGTAGAGTCTCATATCAAGATGATTAATGAAGAGAATTTGAGAAGAAGAACATAACAAAGGGACCTAGATGAAAGGTTGAGTTATGTGAAACTACAATGAAACTTGATTAGTTAGACTTTGACAAGATAATGTGATTGTTAAATCATAACCTAAGTGGAGAAGGTAGTTGTACTGAAGACTAGAAGAAGTGATCAATAGAAGATCAAATGCATAGGCTTTACTGAGAAAAAGAGTAGAAGATTAAGGAACTAGAAGTTTATGCCGAGCGATGCTAGAGTTGAATGAGTGAGAGTATAAGATGAGAAAAATATAGTGTTCACTGAGAATCAATAATGATCAAGTATCAGAAAGTATACTAGACAAAATATTTAGTATTGACTGAGTAATTCAATGATAATCGAGTGTCAGAACCCAATGTTGGCTAAGGGACAACATTTGGTAGATTATGAGGAAATCTTGATTTCCATATGACACAATTGAATCCTTGGGATATGGAAAGCATCTTGAAGATAAGAATGGATGACCTAGAGCATTTAATACAAGGGAAACCATGTTTGAGCATTTCTATGCATGAATTTTGGAGAAGTTTCTAGAAGAGAAAAGAGGAAATAAAAAGATGGAAGGATGCAACAAATTTGACCAAACCCTAAGATCTACAGTAAATTTAAATAAAAAAAGATTAGAATTACCTATTTAAGGAGTGTAGTATTGACAAAACCCTAAGATCTATAGTGAAGTGTTGAGGTGAAGAGTTATTTCTTGAAGGATTGACAAGTGAATCAGTGCTAGAGATATTAATGGAGCCTAGTGAATGAGTCAGATGTTGGAATAAATTGTGATCTATAATTGCAAAGTGAGTTGAATTTGTCATATCAGCCTACTGTTAGTATTGTAATACCCCAAAATTGGCTCATTGCCATGTTAACCAATTCTTGTATATTTGATCAACCCTAAAGTCCTATGTCACTAGGAAATTCTGATTCTAATAATCTCTACTCAACCTAAGTGTCAAAAGTAGAAGATCATTAATCTATATTAATCATTTACTTTAATTAATTCCTAAATATTCATTGAATTGGCTGAATTAACCTTTCAATTGAATTAATTGAATTATAAGTCTTAGTACTTTAATTAAATTAAATTCACCGCTTTTAGCTAATATACATGAGGAATTAAATATATTTGGTTTAATTAAATATTCTTATTCTAATTGTTGAATTTAATTATTCAATTTAGAATACTCAATTATGAGGTCATATTTAATTTCTTTAAATCAAATATCTTCTTCAATATTCTCTCTTTAGTTCAAAAATGGAAACTCTCAGTTAACTAAAATTGAAAAAGGAAAGAAACCAGTTAATTCCTTATTCCACTCAAAAAGAAATCAGTTAACTTCCTTTTCATAAGGAAACTTTCCATTCTAACTAAATCTCATTTATAATCTCGACTGTTCATCCCAAATAATCTTGACCACTGATGGATTTTGGGAATTCTATTTAAGAGGCTTCTAATCCCTCATTACAAAGGTAGAGAAAATTGGAATTTGCATCGAACTTATGCTGAAATATCCACTCACTTGCTCTTACATTCTTAGCTTAATTTCTTATATTAGCTTAAAATGCATTAATTTAGCATAATATGTTTCTTTATTTCTTAGCTTAACAATGCATTCTCATATAGATTAATCTTGCATATCTCAATTAGCTTAAAATATTTCATTTGAGGGGTTTGGTTGCCCACTTCTCATTCTAAGAGCAAAGGCATAATCCTTCTAGTTAGAAGGCAATAGGTCAATTTGTCAAACTATTTCAGATAAATAATTCAATGTTTGTTCTGGGATGGTTTCACATATAATAACTATGTTGAAGTATGTGTGAGGATCTAAGGTCCACATTTCATGTACACATTTCTGGCACCCACCGTCGGGCTGAACATGATATTTAGCCTCAGATTCTCACTTTTCAAATGCTAATTAATTTTGCCTACAAGATTTTAAATATTTTTTTCATATCTCCTAACAGACATGGAAATTATTAATGAAATTTGTTTTGTAGGTTTATCTTGATGTTTTCAGAAATAAAAATAAAAAATCAGATTTTGTTGGACTAATTTTTTTATATTTTATGTTTTTTATGGTTTTTTCATTAAAAAAATCATTTTGAGCTCAAATCAATGAATTGGGAAATGAATTTTTTTTTGTAGATTTATATTACATGTGCAACTCAAGGAAAAAAATTAGATTTTCTGGGTTGATTTTCCATTTAAAAAAAAATTAATGTTATTTTTCGTAAAAATAAAATAAAAATCATTTTTGCACAAATCATTGATCTAAATAATGATTTTTCTTGTAGGTTGATGTGGATATGTGTAGCTCACAGAAAAAATTTAGATTTTTTTGAACAAAAATTGATTGTTAATAATTTTTTATAAAAAAATCATTTATCATACAAATAATGGAATTTTGATCTAGATATTTTACTGTAGATTTGGGACAATTTTAGGAGCTTTGAATAAAAATTTCAGAATTTTTAGATCAAATATCTATTTTTAATCAAAAAAAATTATGATTTTTCATAAAATAAAATAAATCTATGATACAAATCACAAAATTTTAATATGAAAATTTTGTTGCAGGTTTGTGACTCTATGAGGAGATCACAGTAAAATAAAAATTCATATTTGTTTCCTCCAAATTCTATTTTTAATAATTTTTTAATGTATTTTCATAAAAAAATAACTCATAATGCAAATCTATGAGTTTTAATCAATTTTTTTATTATTGCAAGTTTGTGGAAAGGAGAAAGGAAGCACATGGGAGGATTTTAAATTAGAAAGGAATGAACTTGAATGATTAATCATTTGTCTTTGAATGAATGTTGCAATTAAATTTAAAATCCAAACACACTGTTGAATGCCTTCAAATGTAAAACAATCAAATTCAATCTTGAGTGTCTTAGTAAATTGACAAATCTTTCATTTGAACGAATGTGCTAAAAACTCAATCTTGAATGTCATGGATTAAAATCTACATATTTTTCATTGGAATGAATGCTAAAACACACTCTTGAGTGCCTTAAAGAGAACACATTTTCATTGGAATGCATGTTAATCAACACAATCTTGAGTGCTTAAGAATCAAAGAACCATTGCGATGAAATATTTGGATTTTGGTGCTTAAAATGAATACATTCAATCTTGAATGCATAAAGGAATTGACTCTTTTCCCTATCAATTTCTTATGTTGATGACACTCAATTTACTTTTGTTGACAAATTCTCGATTTATTATGTTGATGATGTTGTAAGTTGGAAAGAACCTTGCATGCTAAACATGAGTGTCTTCAAGAGTAGAATACAAAATCTAAAGATTCATTGGGAAAGAATGAGTGTTTTTTAAAGCTCAAGGCCAGTGCACAAGAAATAAGTGGACTTGTTTTATTTTTAGGAGGCTTGCTTGGGGATTTCATCACCGCTTGGGAAGACCTCACTCATGTGTTCTAGCAGAGTATAAATATCGGGAGGTGAATCAAAAGATAGCTCTCTTGGAAGTATAATCTTATCACTCTTGGCTAAGCCCCAAAGAACTTTATACCTTCAGGAAGTGAAGGTGGAGATTTGGGTTACCGTCTCCTCCTGGCTATGTGGCATTAGTTTATTTCATCTATAGATTTGGGCCTCATGTACCTTGTGTATATCGAGGACACCTTATAGTTGATCTTTGTATATCCTAATTGAAATCCTTGATAGGATTGTTGATGTATTTTGCATACTTGAGTATTCAAAGTCCAAAATATGCATAAATATCAAACAAGTCAAAACTATTGAAATGGTGAGTTAAACATTTGATGAGAAACTACTTGAAAATGACTACTCTACTATCTTCTTGAATCTTCATTGGTCTATGTTAAGAAAACTCCCTACACAACTCTACTTGCAACTATCTAAAGCTAAACTATCTTGGTTGAAAACTTGTGAACCACATCTGAACTAGTGTCTTTGCTCTACTATTCTACTTGTTCTACTATGTTGTTATCCATTGTTATCATGATAGTCAATCTCTTGGTTGTTCTAGCCACTAAATATTTCTACCTTGGAAAACATCACGCTTGCTATCACTTACACCTACTTTGAGACGATGTTTTAAGTGTGGTCTTAGTCTAAACCTGTCAAACTTTTTCTACCTGTGACTATTACAACTAAGGGTGGAAGAGAGTTTTTTTGCTTCACATAAACCTAGGACATCAAAATGGCTAACAAAAAATGCACTAAATCTAATATTCCTAGTGAGGGAAAAGAGATACTTATTGCAAGCATGAAGAAACAAATCCAATCAATGAGTGCTCAAATTCAAAGAATGAAGGAGGAAGATGACACATCATTGAAAAAATTCTTCTTGCAAGATTATTTACCTTCCTATAATGTTGAGTCCAAGTCATCTCAAAATATTCCACAAACACCCAAGAAATATAGAAATACTTTTGAATAAAAACCTTGGGAACCTAAACCAAAGCATGATTTCACCCCTTTGGGAAGATCATATGAATCAACTTTGGAAGAACTTCTTCAAAAGAAACTCATTGTTTTGACTAAAGTCACTTTGGCTAGAGTCTTCTTTATGAGAAATTATTGTGCCTATCATAGACATAATCTACATGAAACTTCACATTTCATGGAGTTGAAAAATAAAATCCAAGATGTATTTGATGTTGGCATAATTAAAAAACTTAAGAACTTATCTATCAAAGATTCTACTTCAAGCTTGATCAAAATCATGAAACCATGTATAGCAACAATTCAAATGCAACTTCTGCTTCTTTCAACATGCCATCACCTTCTAAAGTGTTTGAGCTTTCCAACATACCTCCACCAAAAAAATAACCTAATTCTTTTTCTATTAACTATGTGTACCTTCAAGGGCTGTCTCTAAAAGAAACCCAAGCTAATCTTGACTTAGTTGCAAACCTCTCCCATACTAGTCAAACTAAAGATCCAAAACCTTCATGTGTTGCTACTCCTATTATTCCCACTCCAACTAGCCCTTCACTATCTCTTCAAGAGCCTACCATGAAAACTCCACATTCTACCTTGTCTATAGAAGTGGATCCATGTTAAGAGGATTTAAAAAAATCTAAAGATCAAGATCAAGAACCCTCACATATCCCTCAAGATGCCATCCCTCCATCTCTAGAGCCACATAGTCCTTCATCCCCCATATCATGCCTCACTATTAGGAAAGATCATTATATTCCTTCCACCATCCCTAATGAGATTACCGAAGATCATGAGAAAAATATTTTTCCTATGCTATCCAAAAGTCCTTGTCAAGATCAAAGTATCCTATCTTGTTCTACTTCTCCACATCTACTTCAAAATTATAATCAAGCTTTAAGTTCTCCTATCAAAGGTGTTGCTCCTATTAAAGTTATTCATGAGTCTATTAATGGCCTAGGTCATGTTGCTCACTCTAAGGATACTGATATCCCTATTCGCTATCCATTTGTATCTTCTAGATATATTCTTGGTCCTTATCCATCTAAGCTAAAGCCTTCAAACCTTCCATCTATTTTGGGATCTTATGTTCCTCCATCTCCTACCCTACCTCAAGATCAACAAAGACACAAATCCTTGAGTCCTTCACATAAAGCTTTCCATCTAAACCTTCCATATCAACCTTCTTCATCCATAAGTCCCAATCCTTTTGAAAGCAATTTGGATGATCAACTTAAAAATAAACATGAGAATCCATTTACAAATGATCACCATATCTCCTCTAATCGGCATGTGAATCCAAAAATAGAACTATTCAAGAGACCATAAAGGTCCACTAGAAAAAGAACAAAATCAAAGAAAATATGGATTCCTAATCCATCATTGAAGAAATATACTCTAAAGCATCCAAAAGTGAAGAAAACTCTAAAGCTATATGGATTCTGAAGTCTCCTTTGAAGGACTTGAATATTGAAAAGAAATCAAAGTTAACATTCAAGCTTCCAAAGGCTTTCACTCCATCTTCTTCCCACCATCTTCCTAAAAAGATTTCAAAACCTTCTACTCCACCCCTCTTCAAAATGGATCTACTACCTCATATATCTAAGCCTCAAACTATTTCATCCATATTTCTACCATCATTCCACTACCCTTCAAGGTGTGTGTCAATGTTGATCTTGCCCACTTTTTCTTCTACCCTTGCACATCCTTTTCAATACCCTATCCACTCCACCTTTTATCCTTTCATCCCATTTATCTCATCCATAGCCTAAAGCCTTATCCTCCATATATCTTTTCTATTATCTCCCTTCGATTACCCTATCAACATCTTTGAACATACCTTTCTATGGTCTTGTATTATCATAATTTCTCCCTCTAATATGATAACTATTCAAATTGAAAAAGGCTTGAATTATTTCCAAAAACTATAAAATTACAAAAAAAAAAAAAAAAAAAAAAAAAAAAAAAAGTGCCTTGATGAAAGCCTAGAAACAGGTGCCTTGGTAGAAAAAATAAAGAAAATAAATCCATCCTATGGTGAAAACCACTTCTTGTGGCACATTGGATAAATTCCATGATGAAAACTTGGTAAAAAAGCATCATGCATAATTCTTCCATCCATGACATCCTATCATGATCTTGGTTATCCTTTAGATGTCCTCATTCCCAAAGTCATTCACTCATAACCTCCATAAAAAACTCTGCTATCCTATTCACTTAACCCTTTGGTCTTGACCAATGAAAGAAAGAAGAAAACTCAGCTCTTAGCAATCTCTTGACATGGTCATTTTCTTGGATTACTTAAGTGACACCCTTCCACCATGAGCTTATATTGTTATATATTTTTCCCTAGCTTGGGTAATCTTGTGAAGACTTTCCTTGAAGGTAAAATTCACCATTTCATACTCCTTGCCTATCCATCTCCACTTATCTGTAGTGCCTACCCTCGTTCACATCTTTTCTGGATATATTGTTGTTATTATCAGACTATGATAGACTAGTTTTATGTTGATGGATTAGTGGTATTGTTTTGACACTATCAGACATTATGTTATGGATTCAGTGGTTATATGATGAGATCATTTAGATTTTACATTTCATGCATACATGATGATCATTATACTATTTTCAGTTATTATTGATGATTAGATGGATGGTTTATTATCTTATGTGTTTTATTATGGATACTTACCCCATACTTGCATGTGTATGGTGTGTGTGTTTTCTTATTGTATGGCATTTCTGATGTGGTTAAGGAAGGGAGTCGTAGTCACCTGCTTAGTCGGGATCTACACGATGCACCACTTCCTGCCATTGTCTGTTTAGCTTAGCATTATATATATTGTATGTACATGCATGGTTTTTCTGCAGGTTGCAAGTACCGGGTATCGACTTCCCTGAATTGCCAGGATGAGCGTACCCTATTATACTATCTCAATGATAAGAGAAGGGAGATAAATTCTCAAGTCCAAATCCCAAACCCTTAAGCCAATTGTCCTAGTGAGGTAGGACAAGTATCTAGATATTTTACCCACCAAATGTGGCGGATGACATAATTCGTGATTTTTAACCCTTTAGACTAATTTTGAGTGATTTTCTCTATGATGGGTTTTCATATTTTATCTTGGAGGTCTATGGTGAATTTTCTATTAATTAAGTCTTAATAAATAGATTCAATTAATAAATTAATTATTTGAGAAAAATAATATAAAATATCATGTTATTTGATATTTTGATTGTAAATAATTAAATGTGAATTATTGAGGAAAAATGAATTAAATAAAAGAAAATTAGAAATTAAAATTAATAATAATAATAAAATAATAATAAAGTAATAAATAAATAATAATAATAAAAGTTATAAAAGTTAAAATGAAAGTTATAAATATTTAAATAGAAATTATATAAAAAGCGAATTGGAGTTATAAGTTTGCATGGGAGTTAGCGCACTTCTCTATTTCTCAAGTGTCAACAACATGGGGGTTAGTGCATCAATTAAGCACATGGTGTCTACAACCCTATGGCTCATCTTGAAGGTTGGAAAAGACCCATGCTTAGTTGGTGACACCTTCCAACTGTTTCTAGAAGCATTCTAGATGTTTTCTGAAAGCTCTTTATATTCAGGCATTCATAGAAGCTTAGACATAGCGTTGGGAGAGCAATTGGAGCATTGGAGGACTCGAGAATTATGAAGAAGGGAGGAGCTTGCTCTACAGATTTTCTGAGGAAGAGCGATTTAGCATCAGAATCTGGGTAGATTCTTGTGATTTTACTTATGCTATTTTCGCATCATGCATTCCTTATCTTCTTCGTGTCTTCCATATGTCTTCTGAGAAGTTTCATATTTATATGCATTCTCAATATGGGTAGATTAATTTTATTGGAGAATTTTATATTCATTCTATAATGCAAATATTTTATTCTTAATTGTAGATATAATCTTTGTGGAAAAAAAAGAGAGGAATACATGGTTATATGTTCAGATCTGCATACATACATATATATATATATATATGTATACATTTATTATGAAACAATTATAAAATTTGAATTTATATATATATATATATACATATATATATATATACATACATATATATATATATATATATACATACATATATATATATATATACATACATATATATATATATATATATATATACTAATACATATATATATATATATATATATAACTATGTATATAATGCACCGAATTGAGCGATTGATAAGATCATAGTGGAAAATTTATTAAATTGCATCGTGATTCATATCGCATGAAATAAGTATATATATTATATGTCGTGGGCACGATTCGTACCCCGCGCCGGTGAAAGGCAGAGACCTGCCACCACAGGTCTACGGCGACAAGGGTACTACGTACCCACTGTCTGCGCAGTGCCTGCGACTGTAGGTACTATGTACTGCAGCAAGTGTTTTGGGGGTTATTAATGTTAATGTGATGCAAGGAAAAAATGTTATGTTAAAACATTTATAAACAATCGATTTCTCATTATTATATAATATGAAGTCAATTGAAATTGTTAAATCAATTTTATGAAAACGTATTAATATATTTATATATGTATGTATATATATATATATATATATATATATATATATATATATATATATATATATATATATATATATATATATATATATATATATATATATATATATATATATATATATATATATATATATATATGTTATTTATAAATTTAAGTTATTATTATTTGATAAATGATTGATATTGAAGGTTTATTTTCATAAGATGACTCTTTAATAACTTTCAACTATTTAATAATTTAAATGTTTAATAAGGAATTGATAGTTGGGTGGGGGATGTATCAAACAAATGTTATTAATTGGAAAATGGATTTTTAGTTCTAATAAGGGAAACTTTTATTTGTCCAAAAACAATATATGTGTTCCTCCATTCATTCTTCAGACTTGGAAACTTAAACTGAGATCTCTACATTTATATTCAAGTTGAAAAACCAAAACATGTGTTTACATTGTGTATTCTTTACGCTATTGTTTTGGGTTAACTAGTGTTGACCAGTATAGGACGTCTACCAGAGGCTTGGGGGTTATGTGATTGTGGTGACATGATGATGTTTTAATCTCGATCTTTATAAACCCAACCATAGTTATGTGATGGAATGCTCTATGTATTGGTTGTGATTACTGATTGTTATAGTTGAGATTCTTATGTATGAGACACTTGACTTAACCATTATTTTGGCCATTGATCAATTATCCTTGGTTAATTTTCTAGTCGCCATGATGGGACTATAATGTGGATTTATTTTGATGATGTCATGATGTGACATGTTTGACTCAACCATTTTTGGAGTCTTCGATCAGTATGATTGAGATATATATTTTTTGGTTATTGAGAACCTTTGGATATTTGATTATCAATGATACTTCAGTTGCCAATAGAGAGCTGTTGTGTTCATGATTTTCTATGGATGTTAGCTCATGGAGATTTGATGCTTTCATGCATATTTGATGATTTTATTATGGATAATCTTTTGTGATTTTGATATTTTTGAGTCCATGAGCATTAGGGTATGATATCTGCATGTAGTGACGGGAAGTGGCTTGCAATGGGGGTTGGGGCCCTAAGAGGCTGCCAGGGTAACTCATTGTAAGTTGGATTAATAAGTGATAACATTCACAACTAATACTAACTGAATGAACCTAAAAAGATAAGTGTTTTGTTCTCACCCATGCCTTGAGTGCTTGTACAGGCTAGGATGGGAGTAGTGAGACACATGGTTGCGACCTTGCATTCTATAGTATGCCTCATCAGTATGAGAGGATACTAGTGGCAGCATGAAATCAGTATGGACTCGTGGAGTTTAGCTAACTAGCAGGGTAACTTGTACGTAATAATTGCGATGAAACTTTCTCACTTGCATAGTAGGTTCCTACATGTCATTGTGTGCCTCTGGGATTAGATGTCAAATTTTGTGTTTGGAACCTTTGAGTTAGTATACTTTTGGGATTCCTGGACTTATAGAGATATGTGCTATGTGATTTTGATAGCCTATTTGGGACTTGAGATAATCTCCTTAGCATGGTGGGAGTGGACCACTTAGGTACCACGCAGTCGAGTGGTAGTGTATTTTCCACTCTTATCATTTTGAGATTCATTGAGACATCGTGGTTGATGCATCCTTCATGATGGCGGATATGTATCCTTTTTCATTGATGATTAGCATATGTTAGATGATGTTATCTTATGCTTTTATTTGCATGTTAGATTACTTTCTACATATGATGTTGTATATGTTAGGAGTGACATTCCTACTATGTTAATACCGATGATCTCTTTGGTGATTTGGAATGTTACGCACGGAGGGATGGCTAGGATCCACGATGATCTAATGATGCTATTGATGGTTGGGAGGAACCGTGCACTTAGTTTATTATGTTTGATCTTTACGATGGATGTATATGTTCTCTATGATGTTGTATCATGTGATTATCTCTACTTTGTTGTATCATGGATTAGAATAGGATGATGTACCTTTTTCTATGTATGTATATTTCTTTGAGCTTGTCATACCATGTGACATGTACAGTGGATGAATGAGCATTTGAAATGTAATGTATAGACATTGGACTTATCATTATTATTTCATGCGGATGTTGTACTAGATGGATTCATGTATGTAATTCAACATTAAGGGATCTTAAAGAATGTAATCCATTATTTATGTTATGTTTAATTTCAGATGGACATTGCTATTGCTTCCATTATTGTGCATGAGTTATATATATGGTATTTATTTTCAAAAAAAAAAAATGCTACTAAACTTAGTGAAATTCTAAGTTAATTCTTTGGGTCCCTTGGTGGGGCATTACATTATCCACCATCTTGCTACTACATCTCATCAAGGTAATCCTTCTTAAGAGCTAGTAATCTCTAAAAAAGTTCTAAAATTTTGAAAATATCCTAAAAAAATCTAAAAATTGCAAAAAGTCCTAAAAAAATCTATTATCTTTGTAAAAACCTAGCAAAAGGTGCCTTGGTAATAACAAAAAAAAAGGAAAATTCTAAAGATTCCAAAAACATTTGAAAAATTCAAAAATACAAAAAAAATTGAAAAATAGGAAAAACTGTCATTCCTCTTTTTGAAGATCTCTTTTGTGAAAATCACCAGTTATTCTAACTACATTCGCCTACTGTCACTAGGGTCACTCCTTTTCGAGATTCTCCTCATAGAATCTCTTTCACGATAGTCACTAGTTCTTCTAACTACATCTACCCACTATTGCTAGGGTCACTCTTTTTTGAGATTCTCCTCATACATCTCTCTTGTGTCAGTCACCAGTCATCCTGACTATGTCTATTTACTATTGCTCAATTCCTACCAAGGTTCTTCTTAATGAATATTCCTCTTTGATTCAATTAGTAGTTGTTCTAACTGTGTCTATCTACTATCATCACCCTACTAAAGAGATTTCTTTCATCTATGTTTTGGACATTGACACTTGACATCAATCCTATAACACAAAAACACTAAACCCAAGAATGATGAATTTGTTTGGGATATGATGAGCTTTTCTTTGTTTGTTTTGCTTTTGATTTATCACGTCTCTTTGAGTAGCTCAATGATGTCCTTTTTTACTAGAGAAGCAAGGACTGGGGACATGATATTTTCTTTTTTTTTCTGTTAGTGGTTTAGTTCCAAATAATCTGAAGCATCCATATAAAAGGGGTATCCAATATAAGAGCCTCTATCTCATATTGGATGGCCATGTCTACCTCAACTCTTTTTATATGGATAAATTAGTGAGGTTGGTTTTTCTCCTTGCTTGTTAGAGTGAACTCTTCATGCTACAGTAAATACTAATACTCGTCTTCCTAAGTGAACGTATGGGTCACTGCGAGTATATCTAGCACACTTCTATCTTAGGTAATGATTGCAAGGGTCATTGTGGATAGAATACTTACTAATTACTTAGCATAAGAAGGATCTCTCATGTGTCTAGTGTTTCTGCATGCAAGCAACATTATGGTCATCCTAGAATTTATGCTTTGATGCTTATGTTAACTTGCTACATCAAAGGGACAAATGTTCTAGTCATTCTAGCTTCTTGTGCCTCAAATGCTTACATTTAATCCTGGCAAAAATAGAATAGATGTCCTATTCATATTCCTATGATTGAAATTTCAATGGGGATCGTATAACATCTGGGGTTTCACTATATGCTCAGTGATGATAATTGTCAAAGCTTGGTAACCAGACCTAGGGTTGCATCTAGTTTAAGGTTGCATCTAGCATAGGGTTGCATTACATAAGGACATGGTTCGATAGTAGATCTACTTGCATCCTTTTTCGTGAGGAATTGTCAGCTTCTTCAAAGTATCATGTTCTTCATGACTATACAAATGATCTATTAATCACCCTCTTGGCTACTTTGGCTGCTTTGAACCCATTTTCAGGATCAAATTCAAAATCTAACACACTTAAGTAGCTCAAAAAAACATTTTAAAATTTTGAGACCAACACGATCAAATGCTTGTGTAGTCCATTTTTTTGATACTTTGTGAATCTTAGAATCTTTTCAAATCACATTTCCTTCAAAAAAATTTAAAATTCTAGAAAAAGTCAATTCATGCCAACTCTGGTCAACCTATGTTCAAACTTGGTCTTCTGGACCTCAAAATCACTTTGAATTGACTCAAAATCTTCTTTTGATCATTCTGATCTCTTCTATATTCTTCTAAATAACATATTACTTCTATATCTCTCACTATACCACTATATATCATATTTCTAGTGTGTCATTTTTCGATTTTGCTCCTAAGGGGGCATGATGATTACATCATTGAATCTAAATTTCAACTCAATCTAAATGTTATGTCTTCATCACTTGGGGTATCTCATCACTAGGGGCATCTTGTTCCCCTCTATTTGGTATTATTTTTCATCTATCTCATATTTTCATTAGCTGATCACATTTTAAAGCATTCTTTATCAGAGTTTGATGGACAAGTATTGGGACAGTTTAAACCTTGACTCCTAAGGATCAAGCCTCATTCTACGGATGATTCTACAACTCATGGTTGGATCTTGCTATCTTTTCTAGCTAGGTATCTAGGTGTTCTATCTAGATCCCTTAAGATTAAGCTCTATTTTGGAGATAATCTTTAAAAGCTTGTCAATCTAGGTATCTAGGTGTTCTATCTAGATCCCTTAAGATTAAACTCCATTCTATAGATAATCTTTTAAAAGCTTGTCAATCTAGGTATTTAGGTGTTCTATCTAGATTCCTTAAGATTAAGCTCCATTATGGAGATAATCTTTAAAAGCTTGTCAATCTAGGTATCTAGGTGTTCTATCCGGATCCCTTAAGATTAAGCTTCATTCTGGAGATAATATTTAAAAGCTAATCAATCTAGGTGTTCTATCTGAATCCCTAAAGGTTAAGCTTCATTCTGGAGAAAACCTTTAAAATTCTTATCAATTTAGGTATCTAAGTGTTCTTCTTGGATTCCTTAAGATTAAACTCTATTTTGGAGATAGTCTTTAAAAACTTATCAATTGGTCTCTGTATCATCAATTTTAGAACCAAACTCATTTTTTGAACTGTGGATCATGCTTTTTGATTTTCTTTGAATTGAACGTGATGCTCACACATTCATTCAAAGAGAGGAAAAATGTAATACCCCAAAGTTGGCTCATTGCCATGATAACCAATTTTGGTCTATTTGATGAACCCTAAAGTCCTATGTCACTAGGAAATTCTAATTCTAATAGTCTCTACTCGACCTAAGTGTCAAATGCAGAAGATCATTAATCTATATTAATCATTTACTTTAATTGATTCCTGAATGCTCATTGATTTGGCTGAATTAACCTTTTAATTGAATTAATTTAATTATAAGTCTTAGTACTTTAATTAAATTAAATTCACCCCTTTTAGCTAATATACATGAGGAATTCAATATATTTGGTTTAATTGACTATTCTTGTTCTAATTGTTGAATTTAATTATTCAATTTAGAATACTCAATTATGAGGTCATATTTAATTTCTTTAAATCAAATATCTTCTCCAATATCCTCTCTTCAATTTAGAAATGGAAACTCTTATTTAGCTAAAATTAGAAAAGGAAAGAAACCAGTTAATTCCTTATTCCACTCAAAAAGAAATCGATTAACTTCCTTTTTATAAGGAAACTTTCCATTCTAACTAAATCTCATTTATAATCTTGACTGTTCATCCCAATTAATCTTGACCATTGATAGATTTTGAGAATTCTATTTAAGAGGCTTCTTATCCCTCATTACAAAGGTAGAGAAAATTGGAATTTTCATCGAACTTATGTTGAAATATCCACTCATTTGCTCTTACATTCTTAGCTTAATTTCTTACATTGCAATCTCATATTAGCTTAAAATGCATTCATTTAGCATAATATGTTTCTTTATTTCTTAGCTTAACAATGCATTCTCATATAGATTAATATTGCATATCTCAATTAGCTTAAAATCCTTCATTCTATAAGTCTAGTTGCTCACTTCTGGTTCTAAGAGCAAAGTCATAATCTTTCTAGTTAGAAGGCAATAGGTCAATTTGTCAAACTATTTTAGATAAACAATTCAATGTTCATTCTAGAATGGTTTCACATATAATGACTATGTTGAAGTGTGTGTGAGGATCCGAGGCCTACATTTCACATACACATGTATTAGTATTGAAATATCTTAATCAAGGTTTACCTAATAGTCATATGTGAGTCCTTTAAACAAGGTGACATGCTAATGGAATGTTCTTAATACCTCTAAGAAGGCAATTATATCCTTTAACAAGGTCACATTTAACAGTGTGTTATGTAACCTTTTACTATGTTGGATCCTAATAGAGCTCACTTTAGAAGAGTGATAAATTGGTGACATGTTACTAGTGATTTTTTCCAAATTTGGTTTCCATGTTAAATCCTAGTGTCATACTTCTGTGGATGTTATCTAAAATTTTTTACTGTTAATGTTTAACATACTACAAGTTATGTACTATTAGGCTAGTAGACTACAAGTTTATGTTGTTGATTATTTTCTATAGAGATCGAGCTACTAGATGTTTAGATCTAAAGAATTTGAAGTAATTATAAATTCAATTGCTACATCTAGACTTGAGGATAACTAATTCACCCCCCATTTTTGATATTCTAAATCATTCCAAAATTTGGCATTAGAGAATTGGTTCTTGTAGAGAAAAGTTTGAAGGTACTTGAAGATAAATATCAAGATGTACAAAAAGGAGGTTCCAAGGTTGAATAAGGAAAACTTCCCTACATGATAGAGTTCATGAAGTTGCATCTCATAGGAATTGGAGAAGTAGCAATATACTATGTAGAAAATGCATATGTGGAGATACCAAGACCTCTAATAGATCAATAGATGAAAGAGAAGCAAGAACACAATCAAGCTATGTTGGAGATTTCATAAGCCCTAAGATATATTGAGTTTGATTACATGAAAGAGTGCACTACTAATAATAAAATGTGGGATACATTGAAAACTATTGATGGAGGAGATACAAATGTTTTGAGAGAAAAAATAGAATGTTTGAGAGGAAAAATTGATGAGATGAGAATGATAGAAGGTGATACCATTGTTTAGTACTATGGACAAGTCAAAGAAGTGGTAAATGCTATAAGAGAACCAAGCTAGAAAGGTTCATGATGAAACTATGATTAGCAAGGTATCGAGAACCCTACTTTGCATTTATGTTATTAGAGTCTCTACAATACAAAAAATAAAATGTACATCTAGTAGAAATTTGAATATGGAATAATTAGTTGGTAGACTTACTACTTTTGAATTATCAAACTTTGATAATTTTACTCCTACTATTGAATCTTCTTTCAAATCTCAATTGGTTCTTAATAAAAAAAGGAAAAGAAAAGTGTGTCAATAGTGATAGTGATATCTCTAATAATGATCTTGATAAGCTTGAAGCATGGCTAGAAGACTTCCAAGAGGCACAGAAAAATACAAAGGTAAACTTCCTATAATATGTTTTTCACATAACAAAGTTGGTCATATTGCTACAAGATGTCCTAACAAAGAAGACAAATATGAGAGAAGGGAAAACAAGTACAGGAGAAAAAGAGATGACAGAGATAATAGAATAAACAAGGATTACAAAGGAAAAGGTAAGAAATACTATTATATTACTAAAGAAGAAATTGACAATTAGTTTGATATTAATGATGAAGAAGTTGTCTATGTTTCTATGAAAGAGGATTCTAATGAAGATGAGAAAATTTAATTAATTTCATATGTGAGTAAAGATGATATATGAATAATTGATAGTGGCTGCTCACATCACATGACTAGTGATAAAAATATGTCTGAAACCATGGACCAATATAAAGGTAGTTGTGTTAAGTTTGGTAATGGTGCACCATGTCTTATGAAAGGAAAAGGATCAATACAATTAACTGATAAGATCAAGTGCGATAATGTTTGTTGGGTTAAAGGACTTAACTGTAATTTATTGAGTGTTTTACAATTGAATAAATCAGGACATAGAGTTATATTCTATCATGGGAAGACTGATATATTTTATGTTACTAGTGAACTAATTGGAAATGGGGAACAAACAAGAGGTAACTTATTCTATCTAGATTTATCTCATAAGATGTGCTTGCTTGCATAATATGATGATACATGGTTATTACATAAGAGGTTGTGTCATGTGGACTTTGATAAATTGGTAATCATTAGCAACATGAAAAGAGTAAGAGGATTACCAAGATTGAAGAAACCTGATAATGCTATGTGAAAACAATGTCAATTGGGAAAAATGATGAAGTCTAGTTTCAAGAGAAAAACCTATACATCTAATGATATTTTGGGACTAGTTCATACTAACCTTTGTGGACCTATTGGAGTACAAAGCCATTGTGGAGATAAATATTTCATTATATTTTTTATTGACTATTCTAGAATGAGGAATGTAATATTTTTAAAATAAAAGTCTAATGCTTTTCAATTATTGAAGTGGAATTTGGAAAGAGTTGAAAATGAAATAGCTAAAAGTCTAAAGTTCTTGAGATCTGATAGAGGAGGAGAATTTATCTCTAATGAGTTCAACATATTTTACAATGGTAGAGGAATCAAAAGGTAGATTTTGGTACCTAGGAACCATCCCCAAAATGGAATAGTTGAAAGGAGGAGCACATAAATCATGGATTGTGCTAGAACTTTGATTATGGAGAAGAATGTGTAATGGAAATATTGGAGAGAAGTTGTAAGTAAAACAATCTATACTTTGTACCAAGTACAAGTCAAGAAAGGTACAAAATATTAAACCCTTTGAGTTATGGTATGGGTATGCACCTAATGTGAAATATTTTAAAGTTTTTAGAAGAGAATTTTATATGTTGAAGGACAATTGAAATGGAAAACTTGATGAAAAAAGTGACGAAGGCATAGTCCTAGGTTATTTCACTAAGAGAAATTTTTTTTAGTGTTTGAACTCTAATACTAACAAAGTTGTGGAAAGTGCAAATGTCAGACATGATGAATATGTAGAAAAGAATGAAGTTGAATGCAAGATAGAACCTAAAGACTACAAAAAGGTTCATATGTTTCAATGAAGGTGTTCCCTACACTATACCTAAGCCAAAGTACAAGCTACTGAGCAATAGAAAAATGTGAATGTCAAGATGCTACAATAGGCTATTGGGAAACAAATTGTAGGTGTTAGGTGTTAGAAGAATGATGTTGAGATACATGAAGAAGATGTTGAACACTTCGAAGCCAATATTGAGAAACTAGAACCAGAAGTAGAAGTACAAAATGAACTTAAAATTAATTATCAAGATGGACCTAAACAAGAAGAAAGAAGAAGAGAACTTAGACTAAGAAAGTATGTGAGAAGACATCATGCACTTGAACAAATCATTGGAAACAAAGACTCTAGAGTTATGAAAAGGAAAAGACTTAGAAGTGATACATGTTTACTTTATGAGTTTTAACCTAAATCAATAAAATATTCTTTGGAGAATGAATATTAGATTCAAGAAATGAATGAATAAATTGAACAAATAGAGAAGAGAAAAACCTTGTCACTGGTACCTAGACCAAAGGAAAGGAATGCTATTGGAACAAAGTGGCTATTTAGGAACAAACTGGATGAAAAAGGATAAGTCATAAGGAAAAAAGATATATTGATATGCAAAGGATATGCACACAAGAAGAAGATATTGACTTTGGGGAAACATTTTCCCTAGTTGCAAGATTGGAAAGAGTTAAAATTTTCTTACATTTTCTACTTATAAAGGATTTAAAGTATATCAAATAGATGTAAAATATGCATTTCTAAATGGAATATTGGAAGAAGAGGTTTATCTTTAACAACCAAAAGGATTTGTTGATCCCAACAAAAAAAATATGGTATGTAAATTGCATAGAGCATTGTATGGATAGAAACAAGCTCCTAGAGCATGGTATAAAATATTGCATAATTATTTGGTAAATATTGGTTTTGCAAAAACTAATGATAACAATAATCTGTACTTGAAAATTGAAGGTGGTAAAGGGATACTATTGGCTGAAATATTTTTTGATGATAGGGTAAAAGTACAAAGTTGTATCACCTTTCAGGCTGACTAATCAGAATGATTGAATTTGAGTATTTCTATCTAAAAATCAATTTTGTTTAAACATATGATCTAGATAAATTTAGTCTAGCTAAGTTATAAATGCTCTCACACATTTCCAATTGGAAATGTCCATTAAATGCATGTTTTATACTAGTTTATATCCAATTACTAAAGAAATAAAATTATTTCAAAAAAGTGATGTTTCAATAACTCTTACTATTTTTTATGATATATTTTTAATAACTTATAAACACCATTTTATAGATCTCAAAGTCAAGAATATTCTCATATAAAGTTTATAGTATTTTAATTAGGTATAGTATATTGTAATTAAAAAATTCTATAGGCATGTATTTTAGCACTCAAAAAGATGTCAATTTTGAGAAAGAAAAATATATTAAAGCATAGTAAAAAAAATTAAAAATTATATTGCATTCTAATGCAGAGAGTCGTCTTCTAGAATATATAATTTTTCTTTTGGTTACAGTAGATTTGTTTTGAAAAATGTGGTGGGAGATTAAAACTATTAATTTTAGGTGAGTTGAAATTTAAATCATTATCAAAGAGAAAATATAGGTCTAAAGTCAATTTTTATTTTTGAACATTCTAGCTATATATGTTATCTACAAAATAGTCTAAGATCAAATGGAAATAAGTTTATTTCCTTATAGTTTTGTGGTGGGAACAAAAATCCTAATTTTTAGCATTTTTTAGCAACTAAAAAATTACCTACAAAAATTAGGAAAATACATCAATTCTTATTCCAAATAATTATTAAGAATTATAATCCTAAATTTCTTCCAATTCTATGCATTTAACTAGTTTGCTTCATTTTCAAATTTCAAGTATTAATGGATGCTTTATGAAGCATTTTGTCATCTCTCTTGTCTCCATATTATTGCATTTTTGGTTGTGAGTTGGTACGGGTGGTGTGGCCCATCATCAGTGGTATCAGAGCGGGAGTTCCTGAGCATGAGGACAAATTACCGAAAGTGAGGCAGTTTGCACCAAGACCTTGAGTTGGGTGAAGTTTGTGAAGAAGTTCTTGATTGTGTAGACAGAGCGCCGGTTGTGAGGCAGTTTGCACAAGGTTCTTGTTTTGGATGAGATTTGTTTTCTGAAGACTTGGTTATGGAGAAGAGAAAGAAGAAGATGACTTTTGTGATTGGATGGATTTTAAAGATTCCTCGACTTGAGAAATTTAGAGCAAGAAATCAACAATCATTGCTAGTTGATTTGCAGAAGCAAGTGAATGAATTAGAAACTGAGTTGCGGAAACAAAAAGCATGTCACCAAAAAAGAGATGTTGATAATTCCTTGAATGTGGAAAAGAAAGATGATCCAGTGGAAGAGCAAGTGGATGAAGAGGAAATCATTTGCGAACCTAAAGTTGGAGAAGATGAAAGACAAGAGGAAGAGCATCAAGATGAAAAGATTTATGAACCTGAAATAGAGCAAGATGATTTGAAGATTGCAACAATGGAGGAAGAATATAGTGCCTTTGTTGGAGATCAAGTAGGTGGAGTAGTTACGTGCATTGTTGACAACATAAAAGAGGCAAGCAAAGATGAAGATGTCAAACAGGTAAATTCTTATGAATCATGGGATGTTGTCTTTGATATGAGTTTAAAAGATATTAATGATGGTTTGCATGAGGATCTTGTTCGTGATGTATGGTATGCAAAGGAAGATTGGTATGGTGTTGCTGGATTTATTACAGGTGTGATTAATTCAACAAGATTGGATGAGGATTAGAGTTATACTTGGATAGAGTTCATTGCGAAGGAGTATTTTCAGCAGCAAACAGTTGTTCCGACTAGGTGTTGGAAAAGAAGAAAGAAGGAAATATATCGGCATCGGATACTTGTTCCAGCTATGTGTTGGAGGAAAAGAAAAAAAACTTTCAACAGTGGCTACTTCATTTTGTGAATCCATATTCACAAAATTTTTCCTACCATGGGAGTCGGATGCAGGAGCATCATGCATCAGCAAAATTAAAAGGTGGAAGATTTGCATGTTGGTTTTTCTTGTCCCTATTGAGGTCGTAGCTTGTGGTGAAGATGAAGATGGTGGTATATCATTCTTTTGGCATCAAAGTGGGGGACACACTTTTCTATCTACCAAGGGAGTCTGATGCAAGAGCATCTTACATGAGAAAATTAAATTATTAGAAAAAAAAAAAAAAAAGAGAGAGAGGAAAAAAAAAAATTATGGAGGAGAGAGAAAGTGACGAAAATGGAAGGAAAATAATAAAATAAATAAAAAGGAGAAAAAAGGAATTTCTATTTTCAAGGTGCATGGGTGGCATAAATAGAAAATAATAAAAATAGTTGTTATTCCATTAATCGAGGTGTGTAGGTGGCATCTTAGAAGTTTGTGGAAAGTTCCTTAAATCATGCATTTAATATTTGTTGGGTGCTTAGTTGTATTTGGGTGGGAATTTAATATTTATTTAAAGGTAGTTGTATTTACCTTTTATCCCACATTGCTTGTGTTTGTAATGTCTTGGGTTAGAAGTGCCTATTTAAGCAAGGCTTATAATCGTTTGTAATCAAGTTCAAGGAATGAAAGCTCTTCTAAAGGAAGTTTAAGAAGTTCAAGAAATGGAAGCTCTTCTAATGGAAGTTGGAGAAATAGAAGCTCTTCAAGTGTAAGCTCTTGTAGTAAAGCTCTTTGTATGTAATCTCTTCTAATAAATTTCAAGTATTAATGGATGCTTTATGAAGCATTTTGTCATCTCTCTTGTCTCCATATTATTGCATTTTTGGTTGTGAGTTGGTACGGGTGGTGTGGCCCGTCATCAAAATCCTAAATAATAATACTAGTATTATGTCATTGAATTTGAATAGTTATACTTTTGCTAGCCTATTCCTTTACACAAGGGTGATATGGGCTTGTGCTTTAACTTGATATCATATTTGGAGGACTAGATGCATTATGAAAATCATTTGCATATGAGGTGAAGTGTTGGATATAATTGTCTAATTGTGTGTTGTCTTTGATGTTACAAAAATGTCATATCAGTTGTCAGTCAATGCTTATCGAGCTCACTTGTTTAGCAAGATAATTTTTCTTATTTACCGAGCATTCCTAGAGATTACTCTGCGAAGACTATGTATACCAAGCTCACTCAGTCCTTTGAAGGAATTATGTTAGGAAATAGTGTTAAACAAGTTCTCATGGTTAATGAAGGAAAGTTGGTCATAATTAGCGTTAACTGAGTTCACTTGGTTGCCAAAGGATTTTGCAAGTTTGTAGTGTTAGCCAAGCTTCTATTGGTCAACACAGGGAATCATTTCAGGACCAATGTTTGTCAAGCTGGGTTAGCTATCGAAGGATTTTGTTGATTTAGGATATGAGGTTTAATTATTTCAAATATTGATTCCGACTAACTATGGTGATGATTATTGGTCATTGTGATTTTTATTGAGCTGAATTGACAATCTGAATGATATAAATATAAGGTCAAGTTGTGATTTTCATATGTATGCAAGTGTATTGATTGATTAAGAAGGAAAGTGTGTGAGTGAACTTGAAAAATGGTCAAATATCCTTGTGGAGCAGCAAAGTAATATTCAATCAAGAAGGATCTAGCATGAAGCAGAACTAAGATTTGTAATTAGCAATTCAGTTGTATTAATTAGGTCATTTCATTGTCACTTTCTTACCATTGTAGCAGTGATCCAAAATCTCTTAACAGAGTTGGTTTAATAGCTAGTTGTAAATCCTCTAATAGGATGATAGTTCCATTGAATTTTTTTAAAGACCTCTTACAAGGCCATTCCTTATAGGGTGATTAAATTATCTAACAAGGTCACACCTAACAGTGTGTTTTGTAGCCTTTAACTAGGTTGGCTCCCAATAAGGCTCACTTCAAGAGAGTGAAAATAGTAACTAGTTGCATTAGTGGTTTTTCCCATATTGAGTTTCCATGTTAAATCTTGTGTCTCTCGTGTTCATTTCTTTTCTCTCATGTTTGAAAATTATTACTAATTGATGTTAGAATAGCTAAAGTAAAACATACTCTACATATACTGAGTTACAACATTTTACAGTATGTTTATCGAGTGAGAACAATAATTAGTTTTGTCAGACATCTAAGGATTTGTGTAAATATTTTTGAGGTAACTAATTCACCCCCCTACCCCTCAATTACTCCATTTATATTTCCAACAATTGTTATAAGAGCTTTTGGTGCTTGTAGAAAAGGTTTTAAGGACCTAAGCTAAAGATCGAGATGTCTTACAAGAGAGAAATTCCAAAGTTTAACAAAGACAACTTTTTAGCATGGTAGGGACTTAAGAGACTTCATCTGGCTTCCATTGGTGATTCAAGATGCAAATATCTTGATAAAGAATACACAACTCCTACTAGTAATAGTATCTATTAGAGATATTGCTGAGAAAAAGAAACATAGCACCATGGTGATAGATATTGCATCTGCTCTTAGCTATGAAGAATTTGATGAGATCAAGGACTGCAAAACCACTTTTGAAATGTGGAAGAGGCTAAAGGACATATATGGTGGTGATGAAAATGTGAGGAGAGTCAAACAAGAAAGCCTTAGAGGATAATTTGATCAGATGAGAATGAGATAAGATGAAAATATTACCAAATATATGGAAAGAGTCAAAGCTAGTGTCAGTGCAATCAAAGGTTTTGGAGGAGAAATCAAGGATGAAAATGTTGTAAGTAAAGTTTTCAAAACATTACTTCCTATCTATAAAATTAGAGTATCTACTATTCAAGAAAGAATGTGTGAGATAAATCATAAGATAACTTTGGATGCCTTAGTAGGAAGATTGATAGCTTTTTAGCTAGACAACTATGACAATTATGTTCTAGCTTCCAAGAATATTGAATCTATATTTGAGGCCAAGCTTTCACTTAAGGGGAAAGGCAAGAAAATAAAAGACATTTAGTCAAAAAGTGAAGAAGAATCAGAGGAAAGTTCTAATAGTGATCTTGAAGTTGTTGAAGCCTTACTTGCAAGCAAATATTCTAGAGGCAGAGGAAAATACAAATGTAAAGTTCCCCTAATCTGTTTTTCATGTGAAGAAATTGGTCATGTTGCTACTAGGTGCCTAAACAAAGAAAAAAAGGATGAGAAGAAAATTCACAAGTGCAATGGCAAGAAAGATTTCAAAAATCACAAATCATTCAAGGACAAAGCTAAGAAGACTTTTTTTATGGCTAAGGATTCTGATAATAGTGAAGATGAGATAGTTTACATTGCTATAAAAGATGAATCTAATGATGGAGATAAGATGGCACTTATCTCTCATGTGAGAAAAAATGGTACATGGATCATAGATAATGGATATGGTACATGGATCATAGATAGTGGATGTTCACATCATATGACTGAAGATAAAACTAAGTTTGAACACTTTGAAGACTATGATGATGGTAGTGTAAGATTTGAAAAAAATGAACCTTGTTGCATAAAAGGGAGAGGCCGAATCTCACTAACCAAAGAACTTGTATGTGACAATGCCTATTGGGTTGAAGGACTAAGCATAATCTATTGAGTGTGGCACAACTAATAAACATTGGATTCAAGGTGGAATTTATGCATGGCAAGGCAAGACTACTAGATGATAAAGGAAAATTGATTGGATTAGGAGAAGAAACAAAAGGTAGCATATTTTATCTTAATCTTGGTGATTGCTCATGTTTTATTGCTCAAGTTAAAGAAAGTTGGTTATGGCACACAAGGTTATGTCATATAAATTTTGATAACATGGTGAAAATAAGAAAATTCAAGAAAGTAATATGTATTCCTAGTTTGAAGAAACTAGAAGTTGGTTTATGTAAGAACTGTCAAATTGGCAAAATGGCAAAGACTAGTTTTAAAAGAAAAAACTATCAATCTGAAGATATCTTGGAAGTTGTGCATACTGATTTGTGTGGACCTATTGGAATTGAAAGCTATAATGGAGAAAAATTCTTTATTCTTTTTTCTTTATGACTACTCTAGAATGATGATAGTTATGTATTTAAGAGAGAAGTTAGAAACATTTGAGAAATTCAAATGGTATTTGGCAAGAGTAGAGAAAAAAACATGGAAAAGACTAAAATGCAAATTAGACAGAGGTAGTGAATTCATCTCCAATGAATTCAACAACTTTTGCATTGAAAGAGGAATCAAAGACAAGTAACAACCCCTAGAACTCCTGAGCAAAATGGAATAGCTGAAAGGAGAAACATATCTATCATGGATTATGCAAGGACTTTGATGATTGAAAAGAACATTGGTATCAAATACTAGAAGGAAGCCATCAACAATATAGTTCATATGTTAAACTAAGTATAGTTGAAGAAGGACTTATATAAAACTCCCTATGAATTATGGTATGGCTATAAACCCAATGTAAGCTACTTAAAAGTATTTGGAAGTTAATGTTATATCTTGAAAGAATCTAGAAAGGACAAGTTTGATGTAAAAGATGATGAAGGTATATTCTTAAGATATTCTTGCAGAAGTAAGGCATATAGATGTTTGAATTTGTCTACTCATAAAATCATAGAAAGTGCACATGTGAGAATTGATGAGTTTTTAGAAAGGATTGAAGAAGAAAGTAGAAAGGAACTAGAAGATTATAGTAGATTTGTTTACATTGAACCTGATACATTGCCAAACATAGTTATCAATAAGGAGACTTCTACTCCCAAGTCTTCATCAGTGACTAAGTTGCAAGAAGTTCAAACTGAGTCACAAGGACCTGAGTCACATTCTAAAGCTATTGAGCCAATTCCTACCGAGTCTGAACAACTAGAGCCAGAAGTTATAATTTAAAATGAAGACAGTGGAATTTAGTCAAAAGGCAAAGAACATGTATTAGCCAAGTATGTTAGAAGGCATCATGCACCTAATCAAATTATTGGAGATAAGTCAAAAGGTACTATGACAAGAAGTAAGCCAAAAGACACATGTTTACTTGCTAATTTTGAACCTAGAAGTGTTCAAGATGCATTTGAAAATGAAAGTTGGACTGAGGTTATGAATGAAGAAATTCAACAAATAGAGAGGAACAAAACCTAGACTCTTGTACCTAGGCCCAAAGATAAAAATGTGATTTGAAAAAAATAAGTATTCAGAAATAAGCTAAATGAAGATGGACAAGCATCAAGAAACAAAGCAAGACTAGTGTGTAAAGGATATTCTGAAGAGGAAGGAATTGATTATGGTGAAACTTTTTCTCTTGTTGCAAGATTAGAAGGTGTTAGGACCTTACTTGCATATGCAACACATAAAAGATTTAAGGTATATCAGATGGATATTAAATCTACATTTCTTAATGGTATTCTTGATGAAAAAGTCTATATTGAACAACCAAAAGATTTTTTTGATCCAAACAAAAGGGGCATGGTTTGCAAGCTGCACAAAGCTTTGTATGGTCTAAAAAAAGCTCCTAGAGCATGGTATGAGAGGTTGCACAACTACCTTATATAGATTGGTTTCTAGAGAACTAATGATAACAGTAGTTTGTACATCAAGGAAGGACCAGATAATAAGATTGTATTGATAGAAATATTTGTGGACGACACTCTATTTATAGGGAATGATGATCTATGCAAAGAAATTTCAGAGAAAATGAACAAAGAGTTTGAAATGTCTATGTTTGGTGAGATTAAGTTCTTTGTTGGATTGCAAATACAACAAAGAAAGAATGATATTTATAGTACTCAATCCAAGTATATCAAAGAGATACTCAAGCAATTTGGTATGGAAGATTCTAAACCAGTTGGAACCCCCATGTGTACTAGACTAAAGCTTACCAAAGATGACAATTCTAAAGAGGTAGATCATACCTTATATAGATCAATGATTAGAAAATTATAGTATGTAATTCATACAAGACCTAATATTGCTTTAGCAGTTGGTATAGTGGCAAGATTCTTAGCAAAACTTAGAGAAAATCATATGATGGCAATCAAAAGAATCTTGAGATATTTGAAAGGCACTGAAGACTATGGTCTATGGTATAAACTTGGAGGAAATTTGGACCTAAAAGTGCTTATTGATGCTGATTGGGCAGGAAATCTTGTTGATAGAAAGAACAAAAGTGGTGGAGCATTCTTTCTTGGTAAAAGGTTGGTATCTGGGATAAGTAAAAAGCAAAATTGCACATCCCAATCCATAGTAGAAGCAGAATATGTTGCAGCAGTAGTGAATTGTTCTAATATTGTTTGGTTTGAATAGTTGTTGGAAGGCATGAAGGTTGAGATCAAAGAACCAGTTGTTATGTTTTGTGATGATACAAGCACAATCAACATATCAAAGTATATAGTGATGTATTCCAAAACCAAGCATATTGCTATAAAATATCATTTTGTCAGAGAATTGGTGTAAGATAAAGAAATCAAATTGGAAAATGTCAATATAATAGATTACAAACATATTTACCAAGCCATTACCTAAAGATGCATTCTTGTATCTAAGAGGTAAGTTAGGGGTCATTCCCCTATCTGAAGCTCACTAAATAAAGTTGTAATGATGCATCAATAGGAACCTACATGAAGATAAATCAATTGATGCAACATAATCAAGAGAACATTACATATGAATTAGTACCCAAGGTACATTGATAATCATTCGATATATGTTGTCTTTGGCATGTGTTGTCAAAGAGGGGGAGTTTACTATCATATCTTTCTAAAAAAATTTTAAAGAAAGAAACTATGTAATTCCTTCATAGAGGCAGATTACTACATAAAAGAGAAGCATGTGGTATAAAATCTAAGAGGGAGAAACTTTCTGACAGAGAAAGTCTTGTTCTCAAATTTCATTATGCTATGACATGTTGTGTTGCCATCAATGCCAAAGAGGGATATTTTTGGATACAATTGTCTAATTATGTGTTGTCTTTGATGTTACAAAAATGTTATATTAGTTGTAAGTTAGTTCTTATTGAGCTCACTTGGTAAGCAAGACAATTTTTCTTGTCTACCAAGCATTCCTAGAGATTACTCTATGAAGACTATGTCTAGCAAGCTCACTTAGGTGTTGAAGGAATTATGGTAAGAAATAGTTTTAACTAAATTCTCATGGTTAATGAAGGAAAGTTGGTTAGTGTTAACCAAGTTCACTCAATGGCCAAAGGATTTTGCAAGTTTGCAATGTTAACCAAGCTTCTATCGGTTAATATAGGGAATCATTTCAGGACTAGTGTTTACTGAGCTAGGTTAGCTATCAAAGGATTTTTCTGATTTGGGATAGGAGGTTTAATTATTTCAAGTATTGATTCTAGCTAACTATGGTGATGATTATTGGTAATTGTAATTTGTATTAAGCCAACTTGACAATCTAAATGATATAAATATAAGGTCAAGTTGTGATTTTCATATGTATGTAAGTGTATTGATTGATTAAGAAGGAAAGTGTGTGAGAAAACTTGAAGGATGGTTAGATATCCTTGTGGAGTAGCAAAGTAATATTCAATTAGGAAGGATCTAGCATCAAGCAGAACAGAGATCTATAATTAGCAATTTAGTTACATTAATTAGGTCATTTCATTTTTATTTTCTTACCATTGTAGTACTGATCCAAAATCTCTTAATAGATTTGGTTTAACAACCAATTGTAAATCCTATAACAGGGTGATAGTTCTATTGAATTTTTTTAAAGACTTCTTACAAGGCCACTCCTTACAGGGTGATTAAATCCTCTAAGAAGTTCACACCTAACAATGTGTTTTGTAACCTTTAACTAGGTTGGCTCCTAACAGGGTTCACTTCATAAGAGTGAAAACAATAACTAGTTGCATTGGTGGTTTTTCCCATATTGAGTTTCCATGTTAAATCTAGTGTCTCTTGTGTTCATTTATTTTCTCTCATGTTTGAAAATTATTACTAATTGATGTTAGAACAACTAAAGTAAAACATACTCTGCATTTACTGAGTTACAACATTTTATAGTATGCTTACCAAGTGACAATAGTAATTAGTTTTGTCAAACATCTAAGGATCTATGTAAATATTTTTGAGGTAACTAATTCACCCCCTCTCTCAGTTACTCCATCTATATTTCCAATAGTGAAGAAGGAATTTAAAATATATATTTTTGGGAAAATCAAATTCTTTTTTGATTTACAAGTATATCAGAAGAAGAAAGGTAACTACACTACTTAATCAAAATACATCAAGGACAATAATTTTTTTTTGGGATGGAAAACTCAAGACCAATCAACACACCCATTTCTATAGGAAATATGCTATCTAAAAATGATGATTCTACTAATGTGAACTAGACATTATATAGGTCAATGATTGGGAAACTACAATATGTTGTTCACAATAGACCTTATATTTCCCTAGCAGTTGGGATTGTTGTAATATTTTAAGAAAATCTTAAGGAGAATCACATGATGGTAGTGAAAAGGATACTAAGATATATTAAAGGAAAATAAGACTATGACTTACATTACAAGAAGAATAACAAGTTTGAATTGATAGTGTTTACTAATTTTGAATAGGCAGACAATGTTCATGATAGAAAAAGTACAAGTGGTGGAGGTTTATTTCTATGAAAGAGACTAACATCATGGGTAAAAAAGAAATAGAATATGTGATAACAATAGTAAATTGTTCAAATATTGTATGGATCAAGTAATTTGTGAAAGGTACGAAGGAAGAGATCACTTATTTAGTTGTTATCTATTTTGACAACACAAGTGCTATAAATATATCAAAGAACCTTGTAATGCACACAAAGACCAAGCATATTTCTATCAAGTATCATTATTTGAGAGAGTTAGTTCAAGATAAATAAGTGAGATTGGAATATGTAAACACCAAGGAGAAAATAGATGATATTTTTACTAATATTTTACCTAAAGGTACACATGAGTATCTAAGAGTTAAATTAGGGGTGATTCTCTTAGCTAAATCTACTTAAGCTAAGATGGAGCTCTGCATCAAATGAATTGATCAGAATATCTTACAAGTAAATATAGAAAAGTCACATTTTGGGAGCTACCTAATGTAGTAAAGTGAGAAGAAAAAACTGTTGTATCAATCATAAGAATAGATGACAAATAGTGAAGATGCATGAGTAAGATGAAGTTTCTTTGGCATTGTTTTCAAAGAGAGATAATATACAACTACCATATGAAGAGGGGGGTATTAATGAATAGACAAGATGAAAACAATAAGAGATGTTGCAAAGAGGGAGAATGTATTAACCATGACAAATCAATGAATGGTGTTTCCAACAATATAAGAGGAAGTTGATTGATTTCAAGATCTAATATGATAGAGGAAGTCTATGTATTGCATATCAGAGTTGCATGGCTAAGAATCATAATGAAACTAAAAGGAAAAATTGTTGGACACTGAGATGAGAATCAAATTGAAATTAAGGATATGAATGAAGGTTTGATACATAACACAAAGGGAGATGCTAAAAGCAATTACATATTCTAGAGTACATGGTAACTAGAGGTGTTTCCATCAATGCCAAAGAGAGAGATTATTGGAAAATACAATTGGAATAATTTTTATATTTTCATTGATGTCAAACCTTATTGGTGAGGCAGTTTCTATCTAAGTAGAGTTCCATATCAAGATGATTGATGAAGAGGATTTGAGAAGAATGACATAACAAAAGGACATAGAGGAAAGGTTGAATTATGAGGAATTACAATGGGCACTTGATTAGTTAGATTTTGACAAGATAATATAATTGTTAAATCATAATCTAAGTGGAGAAGACAATTATACCGAAGCTTAGAAGAAGTGATAGAAGGCCAAATGTGTGGGCTTGATTGAGAAAAAGTGCAGAAGACTAAGAAACTAGAAGTCTATGCTTAGTGATGCTAGAGTTGATTGAGCAATAGTATAAACAAAGAAAAATATATTGTCAATCGAGAATCAATAATGATCAAGTATCAAAAGTATGCTAGACAAAACAATTAGTATCGACCAAGTAATTCAATGATGATCGAGTGTCAGTACCTAGTGTTGGTTGAGGGACTACATTTGATAGATTATGAGGAAATATTGAATTATTGGAATATGGAAAGCTTGTTGAAGATAAGGATGGATGACCTAGAACATTTAACACAAGGGAAACCATGTTTGAGAATTTCTATGCATGAATTCAAAGAGAAGTTTGGAGAAGTTTCTAAAAGAGAAAAAAGGAATGTTATGCCCAAAATTTACAAGGAAAAACACAACCAACAAATTTTTTTGAAAGGTGAACTAATGGATAGTGCATAAACATATATTTCTTTATGAATATTCTATTGAACTATGGGGTGCTTGGGGCATAATAACTCATATCCCTTGAGAATATCAGAATGTTACTTTAATCAATCATTGAGTTGGGGATAATTAATTTTAATTAATGTGGAAGAATTTATTTTCATTTTCAAATTTAGTACTTCAAGTTTCCATGGGAGGCCAATAGATTTTTAACATTTTTTGGAAGTCTAAGTTATAACATAGGAGCTAGGTGATGTTTTCATTTTGAACCCACATTCTATCCTTGTAGTAAGACATTATTTATATGAACATGAAGATGTTTTATAATTGTCCTAGATGTTCTAATTTCAAGTTGTCTTACCATATATTATACACACACACACACACACACACACAACCTTAACTTGATACATTCTATTTCCAATTCTATTTTATTTTAATATGACAAGTAGAATTATTTTATTGAATTTCTTACATTTTACCATTTATTAACTTCAACTATATTAATGTCTTACAGACTAGATACTAGTAACTAGATTTTAAAATCAATCATCAATTATTTAATCTCTAGATTTCTATAATGTATTACCTGACATATAATTAATCCATGACTTCCTATACATTTACTAATTGAATGGTATGTCTAGCCATTTAAAAGATTATGTTCATATGTTCTGAATCTATAGATTTACATAGCAACAAGAGGTGTATATTGATATGTATGAGATGATTTAAATAGCAAGTTAAATCCCATTAGCAATATCACAAAATGTGTTTATGTTATTTTTATATATTTTAATATATCCTATATTCATATTATTAGTAGGTGCCCACTTACTAACACATATCCTACATAATACTCAACCCACACATGAAAAAAACATGTTGAACATATATTTATGTTTAATTGCTAAACTACGATAATTTCCCACTATATTGCTAACTAATGGTACCTTAACTAACCTCATATCCTACTAAGAATCATACTATTACTATTTAATAAAAATAAAATACAAAACAAAACAAAAAGTAATTACTAACCTACATTCACTTTACTAACTCTATTCCCTAGTTACTTTTTCCTACTTAATATATACCTATACCTAATCCCTTTACTAACTCATCTTAGCATTTATCTAGCAATTTACATTTTAACCTTACTAACTACTCACCTTTCCCAAGCGAATTCCTCCTTCTTCCTCACATGACATGAGGGGAGGCTCAACTTTCCACATTTTTTCCCTTGTTGGAATTTTCTCCAAGGTTCTAAGGAATGGGGTTCTATGCAAAATTCTAGAGAAAGGACTTTTACCTTTATCCCCCCTCTCACCTATTCCATCTTATCCTTTTTTCAAGGACTAGGTGACTTTGTTGGGAGTGGAAACATGGTCCCATGTGGGAAAAGAGGAACATGTTTAGAAAATAGCTAGGAATGGGTGGCTTGGGGAGTACTTTATGTTTTGGGGAGTCAAAATTATGTATAGATTATAAAGGTTGTTCAAACATGTACTTTCCCACCAAGGTGCCTAGGTTAGGTGTTATGTAGTTTAGGTTATTGCATATTTTATTTTTTTAAGTATTGTTGGCATGCATTATTATATATGTTTTTTTCATAGATTTTTATTTATTTTTATTAATATTTTTTTGTTGTAGATTGTGACATATAGTCACATGTCTAACATTGTCATAATATTTCTTCAAAATCTTCTATCCTAAAACTTTACTTAGTGTGTGTCTTTAGTTGACATGACATGGTACTTAGGTTAAGCTTATGATTATTTTATTGTTTGTGATTGGGAAGAGGAATTATTTCCTTCTCCTATACAATTTCCAAAGTGTGAAAATGCACCTACAACATACTCTCCCATATGATTTTTTTTAAAACTATGTCTTATGAGGAGTTAAATTCTTCTATAACAACTATATGTCAAGTTGATTCATTTGATGATGAATTGATGAGGTTCCTTATACCTATATAGTCTAGGGATCTATTGGTGATATATACTCAAAATTTAACACACTAATGTACAAAATTAATTATAGTGCTTTGTACTATGACTTGGATTACATTTGGAATTTCCTAATATTGAAGAAAAATGTATCATTTCATATGAACAATTTAAAAAGAAAGAACTCTTATTTCCATATAGAAACTACATAATAGAGAATCTTATAATGAAAACACTCAAATTTACAATAAAAATTCATTTCAATATTTTCTCTCATATGAAAATTCCATAAGACTTATTGATGGAATCCAAAAATCTAGACAAGAACAATGAGATAATCTACATAACTTCAATATGTCCCCCCACAAAATTAGATATTCTTTTACATGAACTGATGTTTTCCTTTCTACACAACTAGGATAGTGCTAGAATATTTCTCTTGCAAAACCAACTATATACAAATTTTGAAACTCCACTTTTCACATGTACAATAGTATGCAATAGGAAGCGAATCCCTTTCACATTAAAATGAAACAACAATGGAACTTAACATCACAACACAGTATGAGATGACATGGAAAATATTAGTGTCTCCACAATACTTGATTCCTCAGCATTGCCAAGGGTGAAACCCTAATCTCTTCATAGGATCTACTTCCTCAAAACTTGCATGACAACACAAAACTTGGAACCATGGAGGCTCACCTCCCATCCTAGGCTTCTATGAAGCCACCCACTGAGCAAGGGAAACATGATTCAAACCAAGTTTCATTCCAATCTTACAAATGCATAAATATCACTTTACAACACTTGAACAATCCCATCCCAAGGGTATTTCACAATGGTTCACCAATGAAACCTTGAACATAGAGTGAAGGTGTGCTTTTCAAAGGGAGACTTGTCATATCAAACACTATCTACAATAAACATATTTCATGCCCTTTCAGGGCTTTCAAAATTCAGCAATTTACATGCCCTTTTGGGGCTTTCACAATCATCCTCCAAACACACTACCATCAATTGTAGCTTCTTTGGAGTCCATACTCCATAAACTTCCTTTCTACACCAGGCTTTCCTTATCACCCCCAACAAGATATGATTGATTATGGCATATAATGGAGCCCATACTCCAAGGCTCTCAAATACATTTTCAAGCCCAACTAAGCCCATCACCCTAGACTTCTCTTCCCTTCCCAAAGGGTGAGTGAATCCCTCACACCCATAGCAACACTCATGCACAAAATCATTGAAATATAAAGCAACAAGACAATGAAAATCCAAACTTCATACTCATCACAATACAACACAACATGACACAAGATGATACCACACATTTTCCTTATATTGACATTCTCACTACCTACATTCATGTGAATGCAATACCAAGATTCAACTTCAAAATGGAAGAAATTAACCACATGGAAAGAAACACCAACCTTGAATTACTTTGCAAAATAGAAATGAATGATTGTAGGAGAGCTCCCTCCAAGTTTCCAAACCCTAAGTATGTCTAAAGTTAGAGAGTAGGTGAACACCCCACTAGTTTGCCCTAGACTCTCTACAAAGGCCTTTCTACTAACTATTTTAGCAAAAACACCAAGTCACCTCCTATTAAAAACTTGTCTCACCTAAGTTTTCTATTTTTGACTTAGTGGAAACATGGGAAAGAGCTCATGTGACAACTCCATTTTCGAATTGATGGAAAGAGGCATTGGTAAAGTGGCCCCCTAGGCTGTCTGGGCACTGTATGGTCAAAATTAGGTCCCTAACATGTTATACTATCACATGGGTAGCTTATTTTCCCACAAAAGACACTTTGAGACCACCTAATGGGCCTTCAAAACCCCAGTCTAGTCTAAATTCGAAATTCCTTTGATTGTGACCAATCCTTTCCCTTGTTAAGTGGGTTTACTTAGTCATTAACAAGATAATTAGTTTTAGGGTAAAATGCTACCATGACCAAAACCCTAGATGACATGTCATGAACACACAAAATCCACAAGTGTCAAGTGACACATAAAAGCACATTCCACATCACCATGCCATGTCCCTAATTCATCATTGAGATTAAAAATTTCACACATAAGCAAGCTTACATTCATGAAATAAAACACATCACAAAAAGGCTTTTGAATCTTCCAAAGATTCTCCTTGGCTAAACCGTGATCACATACGTTTGGACCTTGTTTCCATGGTTCTACTTCTTGCACACTAAAGTCAAGTATCAATAGTCCAAGGAGGCCATATAAAATACATTTCATAAATGCATATAAATTCAAATGTTTTTTATTAAGAAAAATAGGTTTTGTAGGGACTTGAAACCTGAAAGTTTTACAGCATAAAAGTTAAGACATTAAAGTCCAGCAAAACATGAAACAACAACCAACAGCCAAAAAGAAACAAAAGGCCAGAGGCTAAGAGACAAAAGCTAACTACCAAAATAAAAAGGAAAACCAAACCTAATAGTTCTCCTTATCCAGATCCTACAGAGTTTCTACAGCTTCATTATCCTTCTGGTTGCCTGCTCCTTCTTGGTTAATGTTATGGGCTTCCAATTGGTCCAAATGATCCACCTAGTCCCTTCCAACATTCAGATCAGCCTCTTTCTTGCCAATGTTCTAGCTGGTTAGCTTCCCCATATTCCCCCGATGCCAACTCTCATAAGAGTATCCCCCAGGTTGACAATGTTCTTGTTCAAAGTGTACAAAGTGTCTACAATTGATTAGTTAGAATCTGGATGATGTTGTCTAACCTTTGGACTTTCTGTTCAACCAAGGAAAATCTAATCAAATTCAAATGTTATGTAATCCATATTAACATAATTCAAATAAATTTCTTCTCCTAATCATTTCCAATAAATCATTCAAAATGTTAGAATACCAAAATTTCCATATCACATTAAATCATAAATCATCATAATCAAATTAACCTTTTGCATGACATCATAATCAAATTTCTATCTTGCCATGTGTAAAGTTGTATTCATATTTGTTTGATCATCCCATTGATTATATTAGGTTCTTATTACATATCATAAATGCAAAACACTATTGTAAATGTCAAAATCAATCGATAAAATTGTTGAAATCTGATTAAAAAGATCATTATTGAGAAAGGGAGATTGTTGATTAAAGAATGTTTTCAATCATTTTTTTGTCACTGATGTCAAACTTGCTATTTGTTGGAATGAAAATTTCTTATAAGATCCAATTACTATCACTTAGTTGATTGATAAAGAGGATTTAATCAATAAGATGTAACAACAATACCTAGAGGAAAGGTTTAGTTATGATTTTGCAATGAAGTACAAGGATCAGTTAAGACAATGATGAAATGATGTATTGATAATCTACTTGAAGGTACATAGGTTGGCTATGTTAGAGTAAATAATTAATTTACTAATTATTTATTCTATTTACTTAAGCTTACTTAGGTTAATGCATTTATTTATTAGTTGTAGCCTAGGAGTTTGTTATAAGTTGTTGACAATACGGGAGTTTGTTCTCTCCTCAGTCATAATTATCCTCTCACATTGTTCAAGGACTTTCCACCTCATGTGGATGTATTCTTAGTTGTCACACTTATCTCCTAGCGTCATCTAGCTTGTTCTAGCAGATTCCTAGAGCTCTTTATATTCAGGCTCCCTCATTGTATTTTTATAACACATTCTTATTGTAAATACATATTTTCTTGCGTTTGCATATCTAGTTGTCTCTCATGTTCATTTAGGATTTTTCCCTTGCTCCATGCTCTTCCTTCCTTGGCTTTCCTTTGACAAGTTTTCACATGCAGGTGATCTTGGGCATCTCCAGAGTTGGATTTCATCAACTCCAACATGGTATCAGAGCCTCCCTATTGCTGCTTTGTTGAAGAATTTTTGAAGCCGTGATTTGGAGTCACAAACCCTAGTTTGTTGGTGCATTTTTTCTTCAAATCAGGGGAACAAAATTTTTTTGAAGCACTTTCAACCCAAATGGATGCTGCCATTGGATTCATAAGGCACTTTTTAGCTAGGATCCATATAAAATTTGTCAAGTTTGGAGACAGGGCTTTAGGAGGCAAAATTTTTTAGCTCGGGAGGCCATACAGATAATTTTCAGGTCATTAGTTGCAATTTTATTTTAAAAATCACAGGGCCATTGTTGCACCACCATGGTCCTGCCTGCACACCACCCAGGTGCCACTGCTGCCAGTAGCATAGCCATGGGGTAGCTACTACATGACCATGCTCCACAGTCATCGCTGCTCGACCAACTCACACTGCTTGTTGGTGGTTTGTTCCCCTCCATTGGCGGCGACACCACCTCCACCACCTCTGCTTGTCTGTCTGCCGATGTAGCACTCAATCACCACTCCACATCCTATGTAGCTCAGCTTGCCAACATTTAACACTTGGGAGTTCGTCAACACCAATAGGGACTCCTAGTTAGCAGGCTGACATGTGGCAGGTCTGCCACATGGCACTTTGCCACGTAGCCCCTGCTATGTCATCTGTACTTGCCATGTGGCTCCATGTAGTACAACCATGTGGCATCTTTTTTTGCATTAATGGGCCACATACCATCAAATTTAATCCAGTAAAATGCTAACATCAACACTACATCATCAAGCCTTCTTCTTGCACTCTCCAAGGTACCTTTTGACCTACTCTTGGTTTTTGGCCATAACTTGAGCATACGAAGGTATTTTTTCGATCCGAAAAAAGTTTTGGAAAGCTAGTTTTGAGATAGAAAAATTGGAGTAGGTATTTTTAGGTTTTGATGCATTTTTATTACCCATTTTTGCAATCAAATTCTAAAGTTTTGTTTTTGACTCCGGCATGCATATCTTTTGCGTCCCATGTCAGTTTTTTGAAAACTTTATATTTTTGGAAAGTGGTTCTGTCATCTTTTCAGAAATGTGGTCCTTTTCCTTAGATTTTGGCCCATGCTTTTTCTATCATATTTTTGGCATTTTTCTATATGGTAGATATCTTGAGTGTTTTAAGCCCGAGGATCATTTTTCTGGCATGGTTTCTTTTGTTTTGGGCTATACTTTGTTTTATTGTAGCTTGTTTTTAGTTTTGATCATTGTAGCTATCATTTTGAAGCACTTTTATGTATCACATTGAGATAAAGTGCCACTTTTGCATTTCGGGGGTCATGAACATTTTTTTGAGTCAATTGTACATGCACTATTTTTATAAAGCACCATGGGGGGAATAGTTGTTTTCTATTTTAGGAATTCTCCCTTTGTCAAGTGAGTGTCCCTTCCATGACATTAGCCCCATGTAGCATTAGTGTGACCATGTCTTTATAGGTGTTTGTACCTCTTCCTCTCTCATCATTCTTGGTTCGTTTGTAAGAGACTTTGGCCCACCTTTTTAGTTGCCTGTCATCTCACCCCATCTACATTAAGGGAGGGTTCTTTTGTTGTTCTAATGCTTCCATGGTTTGATGGTTCATTAGTGTGAGCTATGTATTTAGTGGTTGATCCTATATACAATGCGATTATAGTGGCTGGATACCTATGCATTTCAATGAGATGGATCATCTACCATATAGACATGCTCAGTTTGTGCCATCTTCTTCCTTGGTGGTTCTTCACATCAGAAGTTTTCTTTTTGATGGCAGATTTTGTGACTTCTTCATGCTTCAGTGATGCTCTTCATGATCACTTTTTGTTCCTATTTTAGGGGACATTCCCCTAGTTGGAGGCTTCTTCAGTTCTTCACTAGATTCTTACCTCTTTTTGGGGGAGGGTTTTTCCCACATGGTTTTCTCTCTTTCCCCATTTTTAGAGGTTGCATCTTTTGCATTTGTACATGGGTACCTAACATGGCCTTGTTGCTAGGACCCCTTTCTGCATTTCTTGGTTTTGTGAGCTTAATGCATTTCCCTAAGTTGCACTTAAGGGGGTGTTAGAGTAAATAATTAATTTACTAATTATTTATTCTATTTACTTAAGCTTACTTAGGTAAATGCATTTATTTATTAGTTTTAGCCTAGGAGTTTGTTATAAGTTGTTGATAATATGAGAGTTTCTTCTCTCCTAAGTCATACTTATTCTCTCACATTGTTTGAGGACTTTCCACCTCATGTGGATGTATGCTTAGTTGTCACACTTATCTCCTAGCATCTTCTAGCTTGTTCTAGGAGATTCCTGGAGCTCTTTATATTTGGGCTCCCTTATTGTATTTTCATAACACATTCTTATTGTAAATACATATTTTCTTGTGTTTGCATATTTGGTTGTCTCTCATGTCTGTTTAGGATTTTTCCCTTGCTCCATGCTCTTCCTTCCTTGGCTTCCCTTTGATAGGTTTTCACATGTAGGTGAGCTTGGGCATCTTTGGAGTTGGATTTCATCAACTCTAACAAGGTACACTTATAAAATCTAGAATAAAAAGTTGTAACAAAACTATCTACAAGGCTTGACTAAATTCATTAGTGGGTGCAGAGAAAAGTTAATTCATCTCAAGTAGAAAATCAATAGGTGCTCAGTAAAATAAAATTCTAGTGTGTGCTGAGTGAAGTAGTTGGTGTGGAGCAAGTTTAGTTGTCAAGCCAGGCAAATATAATAGGTGTCAAGCATCAGTAAAATTTAGTAGATGTCGAGTAACATAGTATGTATAAAACATCAAAATGTAAATAGTGTTAAGCTACTGCATTATTTGAAAAGTCAAAGATTCACCAGATCTGAGTCAACAAGTTTGTTATCTTGAATTTTGTGAACTAGGTGGAAGATAAGGATGATGAGCTAGTGGTACAAAATTTGAGGTTAACTATTTTTGGGTGATTGCAAGTGGATTCTACATGAAGTTTCTAGAAGAAACAAGATGAAAGGTTGATATATTGTATCTAACCTAATTAATTCAAACCCTAATCTAAGCAAGGGAAATAAGAGTGGGAAAAGCATTTCAAAATTCCTACTTAAGGAGTTTCTAGTCACAAAGAAAAGTAGTGGTTGGATAAAGTGTGTGGTGTCAAGGAGAAGGCATTAAGAAGGAAGAATAGAGTATAGAGACTTTGCTTCGATAAGTGACCATAAAGGTGACTACATTGGCACAACGAGTAAGATGACTCATGGAGATAGAAGTTTGATGAGTGGAAAAGTCATCAGAGCTACAAAGATTGAAAGCCAAGAAAAGTTGTGATTTGAATTGAGATCTAAAATCTACAAGTTAAGTTCTAAGCTGTATCAAATCAAAAGCCCTTATTAAATACTCTCTAGCAATTGTATCATTTAGAGAAAATCCTTTGGACTAAAGTTGGCCTAAAAACCACTAAAAAAATACTTTAATAGGGTGGTATTCCAAGTGAATGTTCTAAAGTCCTTTAACGCAGCTCACTTCTAATTGGTTGATTGAAATCCCTTAATCGGGTCACATTTAACAGTGTGTGTTGTAGCCTTTAATAGGGTAGGCCTTTCATAGGGTATCACTTCAGAAGAGTGAGAAAGTAGTAGCATGTTATTAGCAGCTTTTCCCAAATTGGGTTTCCATGTAAATCAATGTGTTATGTGTTGATTTTTCATGTCTTATTGTTGCATGTTGATTTAACAATAACTTGCTTGTTAGAATGTTTAGCTTGGATGCATAAAATGTTTAATGGGCTCACTACACTTAGTGAAAAAGTTTTATTTGGATATCTGGACCTTGATTAACTAATTCACCACCCCCCCACAACCACCTCCCCCCCCCACCCCGCCCCCTCCTTAGTTTTTCTAAAATATTTCTAACAAGTGGTATTAGAGAAATCTACTAATTTAGTTTGAAGGTATTAAGAGCATAAAGATCAAGATGTCTAAGAGAGAAGTTCCCAAGCTCAACAGAGACAACTTCACTGCATGGAAAATTCTAATGAAGCTACACCTTGGATCTATAGGTGATCATGTACAAAACTCAATCACACTAGAACATGTTGATCCAGTTGGTGTGACTACTACTAAAGATATGAAGAAAAAGAAGGAGCACAACTAGGCAATGTTGGAGATTGCCTCTACCCTCAACTATGCTAAATTTGATGACATCAAGGGATGTAATACTGCATTCAAGATGTGGTATGCCCTGTAAACCATTTATGGAGGAGATAAGAATGTAAAAAGAACTAAGTTAAAAAGCCTTAGATGAAATTTTGATGGCATGAGAATGGAGGAAGGTGAGAACATTGCTCAATATGCCTCCAAAATAAAAGAAGTTATAAGTGTAATTAGAATTTCTATTGGTCATTTAGATGATGAAACTATCCTTAGAAAAGTTTTAAGAACCTTGCTACCTATTTATGATATTCAAGTATCATCTATTCAAGAATTAACTTGCATACCAAAAGGCAAACTAAGTCTTGAAGGTTTAGTAGGAAGACTTATTGCATTTGAGTTATCCAATTTTGATAACTACAAACCTAAGAGTCTTGAATTTTCTTTCAAGGCCAAGTTGTTGTTGAAAGACACTAAAGAAGTGAAACCAAAGAAGAAGAAAAGAAAGATAAAATATGCATCCAGTGACAAAAATACATATGAAGAAGATGTTGAATAATTGGCAGTACTGCTGGCTAGAAGATTTCATAGAGGCAAAGGTAAATTCAAAGGTAAGCTTCCTATAATTTTTTTTAATTGCAATGAAGTTGGTCACATTGCAGCAAGGTGCACACAAAAGAAGAACTAAAAAGAAGGCAACAAGTACAAAAATACGAGAGAAGATGATGGTAGAGACTACAAAGACAAAGGCAAGAAGTGCTACATTGTTGAAGAAGATGATTCAAATGAACATGATGATGAGGTAGTCTATGTAGCTATGAAGGATGAATGAGATGAAGATGAGAAAAATACACTTGTTACCTATGTGAACAAGAATGATAAATGGATCATAGATAGTGGATGCTCACATCACATGATAAGAGACAAAGGTAAGTTTGTTAACTTAACTCAGTATGATGGAAATTGTGTTAGATTTGGAAATAATGCTCCATGTCTAATAAAAGGAAAAGGTTCCATTAAGCTTATAGAGAAGATCTCATGTGATAATGCATATTATGTTGAAGGATTGAACTATAATCTATTGAGTGTGTCATAATTAAGCAATGTAGGATGTAAAGTAGAGTTTGGAAACAAAACTACCAAGATCTATGACAATGATGGAAATCTAATAGGAAAAGGAGAACAAACTAGGAGTAATATGTTTTACCAAGATATGGAGGATGCTACATGTCTTATTGTAAGATGTGATGATGTGTGGCTATGGCATAAAAGGCTATGTCATGTCAGCTTTGAAAATCTGATCAACATCAGTAATATGAAGAAAGTTAGAGGTTTGCCTAAATTGAAGAAGCCTAATAATACAATGTGCAAACAATGTCAGCTAGGAAAAATGACCAAGTCAAGTTTCAAAACCAAAACCTATACTTTCAAAGAAGTATTATAGTTAGTTCATACTAACTTATGTATTCCAATAGAAGTGCAAAGTTACAAAGGAGATAGATATATAATGTTGTTTGTTAATGACTACTCTAGGATGATGACTATCATGTTTTTAAAGCAAAAATTTGATGCCTTTCAAATGTTTAAGTGGTATTTGGCTAGGGTTGATAAAGAAACAAGAAAGAGTCTGAAGTGTCTAAAATTAGAGAGGAGGAGAGTTCACATCAAAAGAATTTGAAACATTATGTAATAACAAAGGAATCAAAAGATAGATTTTTGCACCAAGAACCCCTCCAAAGAATGGAATTGCTGAGAGAATAAATAGATCACTAATGGAATATGATAGAATAGTAATGATGGAGAAGAACATTGCTTTAAAGTACTAGAGAGAAGCTATAAGTACAATTTTTTACACCCTAAAACAAGTACAAATCAAGAAAGGTACAAATGCAACACCTTTTGAACTATGGTATGGTCACTCACCCAATGTCAAACATTTCAAAGTATTTGTTAGAAAATTTTATATTCTTAAGGATACTAGAAATGGTAAATTTGATGCAAAAAGTGATGAAGGTGTATTCCTTGGTTATTCCACAAGAAGTAAAGCATATAAGTGTTTGAACATTAACACTAAAAAAATTGTGGAAAGTGAAAATGTAAGTTTTGATGAATATATAGAAGTTCATAATGATGAACCCATCAAAAGACCAAAGGAATAAAAATCATTTGTATACTTCTATGTGAGAATGCCTGCTGAAGAAGATGTTGCCAATCAAGTTGGGAATCAACAAAAAGTCTCAATAACTATCGAGTTATAGCCAATGAATGTCAAGTTGTATTTAGATGCCAAGTTGTAGAATGAAGAAAATGCTCATTTTGATTCTAAAGTCAACAAACATAATAAAGATGCTGAGTTACCTGAAAGAGATGCACACAGTGACTCTGAAGCTGAAAGACCAAACATAGAAACAAGGATAGAACCAAGACTATCCAAGTATGTCAAAAGACATCACCTTGCTGAAAAAATCATTAGAAATAGATATGCCAAACCAATGACAAGGAATATATTAAGGAGTGAATCATGCTTGCTAAGTCAAACATAACCCAAAACAATGAGAGATGCACTAGAAAGTGATGATTGGTACAAGGCTAAGGAAGAGGAGATTGAGCAGATACAAAAGAAAAAAACTTGGAGCTTGGTTCCAAGACTAGCTAATAAAAATGTGATTGGAACCAAGTGGGTGTTTAGGAACAAACTAGATGAGAATGGTGAGATCACAAGGAATAAAGCTAGACTAGTTTGTAAAGGATATGGTCAAGAAGAAGGAATAGATTATGGGGAAACATTTTCCCCTATTGCAAGGATAGAAGGAGTAAGAACATTACTTGCATATGCTACCTACAAAGGGTATAAGGTCTACCAGATGGATTTCAAGTCTACATTTCTAAATGGTATATTGGAAGAGGAAGTCTACATAGAACAACCAGAAGGATTTGTGGATGATAACAATAAGGATATGGAGTGTAAATTGCATAAAGCACTCTATGGGTTGAAACAAGTGCTAAGAGCATGGTATGAGAGGCTTCAAAAATATCTTGTGAAGATTGGATTTGAGAGAACTAATGATAACAACAATCTATACATCAAAACAAAAAAAGGTAAGAACATATTGTTATCATAAATCTTTGTTGATGACATAATATTTGGGGGTAAAGATGCCCTATGCAAGGATTTTTCCAATCAAATGAAACATGAATTTGAGATGTCAATGTTTGGTAAAATCAAGTTCTTTGTTGGCTTACAAGTCTATCAACAAAAGCATGGCACATTTATTACTCATCAAAGCACATCAAGGAAATAATGAAAAATTTAGGACTAGAAGACTCAAAACCTGTGAGTACACCTATGATAAGAGGACATAAGTTATCAAAAAATGATGAGTCAGCTGAAGTGTATCAAACATTATACAAGTCAATGATTGGTAAGTTACAATATGTTGTACATAGCAGACCTAATATAGCATTATTTTTTGGTATAGTTGTAAGATTTTCTACAAATCCAAGAGAAAATCATCTAATGGCAGTAAAGAGAATCATGAGGTACCTAAAAGGAACAGATGACTTTGACCTATACTATAAGAGGATTGAAAATTTTGATTTGAAAGCTTACACTAATGTAGATTTGCAAGGAAATATAGATGACATAAAAAACACCATTGGAGGAGCACTCTTTTTAGGTAGAAGATTAGTTACTTGGATCAGTAAAAAGAAAATTTGTAACTCACAATCCAGAGCTAAAGCATAATATGTTGATGTTGCCATCAACTGCACCAATATTGTATGGATAAATCATCTACTCAAAGGTATGAAGGAGGAGATAACTAAACCTATGATACTTTATTATGATAACACAAGTGCAATAAACATATCAAAGAACCCAGTGATGCATGCCAAGACAAAGCACATAGAAATCAAGTATCACTATGCTAGGGAGCTAGTTGAAGATAAACAAGTAAATATGGAATATGTTAATTCCAAGGAACAAATTGCTGACATCTTCATAAAACCATTACCTAAAGATGCTTTTGAATATCTTAGAGGTAAGTTAGGGGTGTTACCCCTATCAAAGGCTATTTAAGAAACAACAAGATAACCCTGCATCAAATAGGTTGACTGTTGAATGATATAAATTGATGCAGAGGATCATGCTTGAAGATTTTTCCTAAAGTAATCAAAGTGCTAGAATTCCAAAAAGTCACAAGCAAGGTGATAGAGGGAGAAATTGGAGTTACTAAAAATGCTACATTTGTATGTTAAGATGTTGAGATAATATATCTTTGGCATTATTTTCAAAGATGGGGATAAATAGCAAAAATTGATCAAATCTACAAAAGCAAATAGAGGGAGAACTCTTGCAGAGGGATAAATCTTGTAGAGGGAGAACTCTTGAGGGAGAAATAGTAAAAATAGAGGGAGTAATAAGAAGTTGATAGTAAGAATGTTGACAAAAAGAACAAGCTTTTCTTTTTGTCATTTGGCCTTACTATTTTAGCCTAGTTAATTTGTAGGTAACTTGGTTGATTAGTTTGATTTGCCATCAATGCCAAAGAGGGAGATTGTTGAAACTGGATTGAAAAGATCACTATTGAGAAAGGGATATTTTTGATGAAAGAATATTTTCAATCATTTTTTGTTACCGATGTCAAACCTAATATTTGCTGGAATGATAATTGCTTATAAGATCCAAGTACTATCACTTAGTTGATTGATGAAAAGGATTTAATCAATAAGATGTAACAATGACACCTAGAGGAAAGGTTGAGTTATGATTTTGTAATGAAGTACAAGGATCAATTAAGATAATCGTGAAATGATGTATTGATAATCTACTTGAATGTACAGAGGTTCGCTACACTTAGAAACTCTAGAAGAAAAAATTGTAACAAGATTGTCTGCAAGGCTTGACTAAATTCATTAGTGGGTGCCAAGAAAAGTTAGTACATCTCAAGAAGAAAATCAATAGGTGTTGAGTAAAAGAAAATTCTAGTGTGTGTCAAGTGAAGTAGTTGGTGCTAAGAAAGTTTAGGTGTTGAGCCAGACAAACGTAATAGGTGTCGAGCATTAGTAAAATTTAGTAGATTCCTAATGAATTCATAGTTGATGTCGAGTAACACAGTATGTGTCAATCATCAGAAAGTAAATAGTGTTGAGCTATTGCATTATTTGAAAAGTCAAAGATTCACCAAATTTGAGCCAACAAGTTTGTTATCTTGAATTTTGTGAACTAGGTGGAAGATAAGGATGATGAGCTAGTGGTATAGAATTTGAGGTTAACCATTTTTGGATGATTGTAAGTGGATTCTACATGAAGTTTCTAGAAGAAACAAGATAAAGGGTAGATGCATTGTATCTAACCTAATCAATTCAAACCCTAATCTAAGTAAGGGAAATAAGAGCAAGAAAAGCATTACAAAATTCCTACTTAAGGAGTTGCTAGTCATGAAGCAAAGTAGTGGTTGGATAAAGTGTGTGGTGTCAAGGAGAAGGCATTAAGAAGGAAGAACATAGTATAGACACTCTACTTCGATAAGTGACCATAAAGGTGATTGCATTGGCATAATGAGCAGGATGACTCATGGAGACAGAAGCTTGATGAGTGGACAAGCCATCAAAGCTGTAGAGATTGAAAGACAAGCAAAGTTGTGATTTGAATTGAGATATGAAATCTACAAGTTAAGTTGTAAGTTGTATTAGGTCAAAATTCCTTATTGAATAATCTCTAGCAATTGTATAAATTAGGGAAAATCCTTTGGACTAAGCTTGGCCTAACAGCTGTTGAAAAATCTTTTAATAGGGTGGCATTCCAAGTGAATGTTCTAAACTCCTTTAACTAGGCTCACTTCTAATAGGGTGATTGAAATCCCTTAACTGGGTCACATTTAACAGTGTGTGTTGTAGCCTTTAATAGGGCAGGCCTTGCATAGGGTATCAGTTTAGAAGAATGAGAAAGTAGTAGCATGTTGCTAGTGGTTTTTCCCAAATTGGGTTTTCACGTAAATCACTATGTTATGTGTTTATTTTTAATGTCTTATTGTTGCATGTTGATTTAATAGTAACTTGCTAGTTAGAATGTTTAGCTTGGATGCATGAAATTTTTAATGGGCTCACTACACTTAGTAAAAAAAAATTATTGGGACATCTAGACCTTGAATAATTGATTCACGCCCCCCCCCACCCCAAGTTATTCTATAGAATTTCTAACAAAAATAAGTCACTATCCATCTAAGTCTTGAATAATGTCAAAAATATCCAAATCCCAAATATCAAAATGCAAGTAACATACCTTCACTCAAACATTACAATTTCACATTACAAGCATTTCTACAATTTTCCTTTTATTAAAGCAATTGAAAAAGGTTAGAACATGGAAAAAATCATTAATTATATCATTGAGATCTTAATGTGTAGACATAAGTGTGGATCATCAAAATGAAAATATTAAAATAACATAACCCTATAGTCTTGAAAGTATATCAAAACATCAAATTAGAAGTATCATAATGCAAATATGTCATCTATACTATACTAGATCGGGTGAGGCCTCACAAGGAAATGAAAAGATTTAAGGATTCAATGAATCTAACCAAATCCTAAGATCTATAGTGATGTTTAAGCATAAAAATATTAGAATTACCTATTTAAGGGGTACAAAGGCTAAACTAAGAGAGGTTAGCAGAGATGGTGAAGACCTTAACAAGGTTGACACACTTATTAATTTTTTTGATTAATGAACTTGAGCAGACGGATGAATAGTGAAGTGTTGAGGTGAAGAGTGATTGCTTGAAGGAGATGTTAATAGTGTCCATTCAATGAGTGATCTAAATTAGGAATTTAGATTACAATACCTAGTGTAGAACCTATGGTATTTTGACTAAATTGAAAGAAATTAAAATGCAACAGTAGATGTTTTTGTAAGCCAAAAAGTGATCCATTCATTTCAGAAAATATAGTTTATACAAGTTTGATTGATCCCAAGGGTCACCATGATCCCTTGGAAATGAAAAAAAAAAGTTTATAAGATAATTTATTACAAAATAAATCTAACAACTATAAAAACTACAAAAATCTATATTAAAATGGATGTCTACTTGTAGAAGTCGTAACTTTTTACTTGAAACTCAAAACCATGAACTATCAAAATTTTTGGAAAGATATTCTAGAGTTATAAATTTAATGTTTGAATTCTTAAGAATGGTTGTGAGTTATTGTCCTTGTTGAAGCCCATAAATTCCCCAAAGGCCTCTAAAAATGCAAAATGCTAGAATGTAGAAAGTGTCAAAAAATTATATTCCAAATTTTTCCTATTTTTTCATATGAAAACATCCTCAGCATATTCCTGGACTATGTTTTGATCATTCCTCCCCCCTTGGGAGGAAATGGGCTCCATTTCATCCACACTTTGCATCAGATGTGGAAAATGAAGTTGGATTTGTTCATGTGTAAGCCATTTTCCCTGTTGAACAAATTGTCATGCTTTTACCACACAATACAAATAAATTTTTCTGGCTCCTCAAATTCTTCATGAAAACCTCCACAATTTGATCATTTTGTAGTGGATTAATATCTTTTGGATTCAACTCTATATGACTGATTTCTTTAGCAACATCTGCAATATCTAGTAAAGGAGGGAAATATGGCTTCAACAGTTCTACATTAAAGACTGGGTGAACACCTAAAAATAGAGGCAAGGTGAGTTCAAATGAATTTTCACCAAATTTATTTATAATATCATAGGGATGATAGAAAATGCCTTGTAAGTGTTCCTTCTGAAATGCAATCATACCTTATCCCCAACTTGAAAAATTATGAGGAATTTGATGTTCATCATGCCTCTATTTATACTTCTTAGTAGTCTCCTCCAAAATTTCATGAACTTGTTGCTAAAAATAATGAATTCTATCAATAAACCAAGCATGGTACCAAGTTAGGTTACATAATAGGAATAGAAACATTAATTGGTGCTATGGGCTGATATCTGAAATAAACTTCAATTGGGCTATGGCTAGTTAAACTATGAATTTCCCTATTGTAGATATGTTTTACATAGGGAAGGCTTTCATCCCATGTACAAGGATGTTTGGAGTGATAAATATGCAAGATTTGAATAATCATCAATTAACAACCTTTTTTTGACCATTTGTTTGAGGGTGAAAAGAAGTTGACTTTGTTAGTTTTGTGTCCATTGTTTCCTATGATGAAGACCAAAATTTACTAATAAAATGACTATCCCTATCTGAAATAATGCTCTTTGGTAGCCCAAAATGAACCCAAACATGCCCAAAAAAGAGTTTTGAAGTTTCTTCTACAAAGATTTCCTTTTTACAAGCCACCAAGATTGCCATTTTTGAAAATTCATCAACTACAACATATACACAATTATGCCCATGTTTAGAGGTAGGAAAACCAAACATAAAATTGATTGAAATTGAATGCCAAGTTTTATTTGGGATAGGAAGTGGTAAATATAAACCCAACTTATGATTAATAGACTTTGCAATGGAACATGATATACATGCTTGACTATATTTAATCACATCATTTTTTATTTTTGGGTAGTAAAAATATCTTTGTAGTATAGTAATAGTCTTACCTATTCCAAAATGACCATCAACCTTACTGCAGTGAGCTTCCCATATTAGCTTCTTACATTCTTTATTAGGAACACATATTTGACCAAAGTGGCAAAGCATTCCATCTTGCAAGTAAAAATCATTCACATGTTTACCTTCCACAAGCAGAGTATAAACACCATAAAATTCATTATCATGTCCATACAAGTGGGACCAATTTTCTATTTGGTGACCACTTGATTCTAATACCATACTTATTCTTGCAATTGGAGGCCTACTCAGATGATCCACTACCTTATCGGTGCTTCCTTTCTTATGAAAAATATTGAGATGAAATTGTTGAAGATAAGATAATTGTCTTTGATGCCTATCATTATGTAATTTACCCTATGTTTGCAAAAAATGAAGAGGTTTGTGATCTATGTGGATGATAGTCTGCTTTCTCAATATATAATTTTTTCATTACTTTCAAGCTTGAATAATAGCATATAATTCTTTATCATAGGTGGGATATCTATGCACTGTATCAAAAAGTCTCACTATGGTAGGAAATTGAATGTCCATGTTGCATGAGGACTTCTCTTGAGGCATATTCTAATGCATTAGTTTGTATTTCAAAAGACCATTTTAAATTAGGAAGAGATAAAATTGGTGTAGAACATAACCTTTGGTTTAACTCCTCAAATTATTGTTGTTGGGCACCTATCTACTTGAATTTTTCTTTCATATCTCCTCATAATGACTAATTCAAAGGCCAAGATAAATGTGAAAATCCAAACACAAATCTACGATAAAAGTTAGCTAACCCCAAGAAGCTACACAACTCTGTGAGATTCCTTGGAGTACGCCAATCTTTAATTACCTAGATCTTTTCATGATCAACATAAACACCCTCACTATCAATAACATATCCCAAGTACTTAATACTATTCATACCAAAATAATAGCTTTATTTATTTGCATACAGTCCATGGTCTTGTAATGTAGAAAATATTTTTTCCACATACTGCAAATGGTCTTCCCACATTTTAATGAAAATTAGAATATCATCCAGATATACAACTAAAAATGAGTCAATGAAGGACCTAAGAACATCATTCATCATCCTCATAAATGTGTCTAGGGAATTTGTGAGACCAAATGGCATCACCAACCATTCAAATAGTACCTCTTTATATTTAAAAGCAATCTTCCGTACATCTATTGGATCAATTGGTACTTGATTGTACCCACATTTCAAGTCAATTTTAGTGAATAATTTTTCCCCTCTAAGCTGGTCTAAGAGATCATCTATCTAAGAAATTGGGTATCTATTTTTTATAGCGATCATATTCAATGATCTATAATCAATGTAGAGCCTCCATGTACCATCACTTTCTTTGCAAGAACAATTGGGCTACCATAGGGAGAAGAATTTGGGTAGATATATCCTTTTTGAATTAATTCTTGTATCTACCTTTTTATCTCATCATTTTCTAGAACTAACCTTCTATATACTGGCTTATTAGGAAATTGGGTTCTTGGTATCAAATCAATAAATTGTCTAACTTGGCAATGTGAGGGTACCCCTAATGGTAACTCAAAGACATTCTAAAATTTTGTTAAAATCTAATCCATTGATCTTTTTTGTTTTGTTGTGATGGACACCATGGAATGGAGATTACACACATTTTTCTTTTTTTCCTTAGGATGGATCATTAATAAAACAAATGTACTAGTTTGGGCTATTAACCTTCTACACTATTTTGCACTAATCAAAGATGTAGAGTGTACAAGCCTTATCTTTGGAATTTGATACTTTTGTCCACCTAATTTGATTGTCACACTTTGTGGCCTTGACTCATACACTCCTTGACATTGATACATGTATGGCTGCCCCAATAGAATATCACACACATCAAGAGGAGCTACATCATAGATCACATCATCTTTGAATGGTTTTATGAAATATAAAAGATGAAATTTCTTTTATACTTGAATATCTTTCCCTTAGCTCACCTTATTAGAGTAACTAGATATTTCCTAATTAACTCTAGTTTACTTAAGCTAAAATTTAGGCATATTATAATTAATTACTATGATGCAACCTAGGTTATGCCTTTTTAGGGTTTTGATCTCCTTTATAAGGATGATCTCTCTTTGTAATTAATGGTTGATTCACTTTTGATAATAACAATTTCTCTTTTTGCTCATCAAGAATGTCTCATCTATGGATCTAGGAATTCCAGTCTCCTTAGTTTTTGCTTCTCTCTTTTTGTGACAAGCATTTGCATGCAGGTGATTCTTGGGAGCTATGGGGTTGATCTTTCATCAACTTCAACTTGCATGTCAAAAATCTCAATTTATGTGCAAAAAAATCTCACTTTTTGAGCTAGAAAATCTCAATTTATGTGCCAAAAAATCAAGAATTTTGGCTAAAAAATTAGGATATTTTGGCTCACAAATCAAGAATTTTTTGCTAGAAAATTTTGGGATTTTTGGCATGCAGATCAAGATTATTTAGTTCATGGATCATGATTTGTTTAGCACACAAATCAAAATTTTTTGCACATAAATTGAGATTTTTGGTACACAAATCAAGATTTTAGCATGCAAATCAAGATGTTTGGCATGTGGATCAAAAATTTTGGTGCACAAATCAAGACACTTCTATATGAAATTGACACACTTCCCGAGTTATTTTTTGGTCCTAGTGGGCACACGTTTTGATGTATTTGGCACTAATCTCAAGGTGGTAATTTTTTTTTACCCTTCCAATACTTTTTTGACCTACATGTAGTTTTTTGGCTATAACATGCTCATCGAGACTCTATTTTTCACAAACGAGATATTATCGCAAATATTGGTTCCAAGCCCCTTTTTAGTGGTGCAGGTTATGTTCAGTTTTGGTGCTTTTTTAATGGTTGTTTTTACTTTCAAAGTTAGGTGTATAATATTGCATTCTAGAAGACATATTTTGAGCATCCAATCTCTGATTTTGGAATTCTTTATATTGTTGGAAATGTCTTTTCGAGAATTTTTAGTGATGTTGGTTGTTTTTCTAGGTTCTACTTCAAACATATTTTATTTAGTCATTTATGTTTTTGCATTCTAGTGGATATCTTGGTTGTTTTAGGTCCAAGAATTGATTTCATTGCTTGAAATGATTCATCATGACTTGTACTATGTATTGTATTAGTCTTATGTCTCTTCTAGTCTTTTTAGACATCATTTGTATGCATTCTTGTAAACACACTAAGATAAAGTGTCATATTGCATCTGTATTTTTGTTTTAGTTGTTTTGCCTTATTTTTCCTTTTGATTTGAGGAGTATCATCTGAGGACACTCATGTAGATTATTATATTCTTGGGACTCACCATATCTTGTGCTTTATTATACATGCACTACTCATGATTAAAGTGTCATGGGAAGTTGATGTTTTGCTTTTGTTTTCCATCTTCCTTTGTCTAGTGAGTTTCCCTTTTGAGACATTAGCATCATGATGTGTCTGATATTGATCACCTTAGTACACACATATGTATTTTTTGTCCATCTTGATCATGGCTCCTTGACATGAAATTCTTTTGGCCCACTTTTCTAGTTGTTTGTCACCTCACCCTTGTCTTCATTAGTAGGGCGAGCGAGGGGGGGGGGGGGGGGGGGTTCTTCTATTATTTCTCATGCTTCCTTGGTTTGATGGAATGAGCTATATATTTAGTATTTGTTCCTATGTACTAGGCAAATGTAGTGGCTAGGTACCTATCCATTTCGATGAGATGGATCATTTACCATATAAACACTTTTCTTTTCATTCATGTTTTGGTTGTAGCCTTCCATGTTTGATTGATAAGCTCTTCAGGCTTTCATGCTTCATGCCATCTATATCTTCAAGTTTAATTGTTTTCCTTTTTGTACCTCCTGATTTGATGCAAATTATAGTCTTCTCTACCTAGTCAGATTCTATTTTAGTGGAGGCTCTTCAAATCAATTGTTACTTTTGATAGAGCTTTGCAACTTCTACATGCTTCAGTGGTGTTCTTCATGATCATCTTTTGTTCCTATCTTCTAGGACATTCCTTAGTTTGGAGGCTTCTTGAGTCCTTCACTAGTTCTTTTCAGCATGTTTTCCATCTCATTTTGGAGTAGGGGTTTTTCCATGTGGTTTTCTCTATTTTTCCTCTTTTCAAAGATTTGGTTTTGCTTGGATACCTCATTAGGCTTTGTTTCTAGGACCCAAATCTACTTTCACCTATAATTTTTAGGTTTTTAGCTACTCCCTAAATTTATCTTAAGGGGAGGTGTTAGAGTAATTAGATATTTCCTAATTAATTCTAGTTTCCTTAAGCTAAACTTTAAGCATCTTATAATTAATTATTTTATTAGTTATTATGATGAAACCTAGGTTAGACCTTTTTAGGGTTCTAATATCCTTTATAAGGATTACCTCTCTTTGTAAGTATTGACCAATTCACTTTTGATAATATAAATCTCTCTTTTTTTTCATCAAGAATGTCTCATCTATAGATCTAGGAATTCTAGCCTCCATAGCTTTTGCCTTTCTATTTTTGTGATAAGTGTTTGCATGCTGGTGATTCTTGGGAGCTATGGGGTTGATCTTTCATCAACTTCAACTTACATACCAAAAATCTCAAATTTCGCTTGAAAAGTTGGAATATCAAAATTTACCTACATGTTGAGTGGGTTTTCCTGCCAATTTTTAAATTGCTTGGACTAGCATGTAACTCTCATTTTTCAATGATCCATAAAAATTGTTGCATCATTTCTTCATGTTGTTTATTTAATGCCTCTTCTACCAGTGTTTTGAAGGATTCATCCATCCCCTCTGATGGTTTCTTTTTCATCTACGACCATGTGCATCTCAAAGGAAGATAATCTAAGAGATCTCTTATGACCAATCCTAACCTTCGATAAGTTGACCACATATAATGGGATACACATGAGTGAACTAGTCTTTGATACCACTGATCTAAATTAGGAATTCAAACTACAATACCTAGTTTAGAACTTGCAGTATTGTCACTAAATTGAAAAAAAAAAATGCAATAGTAGATGTTTCTATAAGCCAAAAGTGAACCATTCATTTCGAAAAATAGAGTTTATACAAGTTTGATGGATCCCAAGGGTCACCATTATCCCTTGGAAATGAAAAAAAAGTTCACAAGCTAATTTATTATGAAATAAACTCTAACAACTGTAAAAACAATAAAAATCTATATGAAAATTTATGTCTACTTGTAGAAGTCATAACTTTTTACTCGTAGCTTGAAATCATGGACCATCAAAATTTCTAGAAAGATCTTCTAGAGTTCTACATTTACTATGTAAGGTCTTCAGATGTTGAAGCCCAGAAATGCCCTGGAGGCCTCCAAAAATGAAAAATACTAGAACATAGAAAATAATAAAAAATTATATTTCAGATTTTCTCGGTTTTCTAATGAAAAAATCCTCAGCATCTTCGTAGACTATATTTTGATCAATGAGTCAGTTGTTGGACCAAATAATGATCTATATTTGCAAAATGAGTTGTATTTTTTAGATCAACCTAATGTTACTTTCTAATCATTATATTAGTATTGAAATCCTTTAATCAATGTTGATCTAACAATCATATTTAAATCCTTTAATCAAGGTGACATTCTAATGGAATATTCTTAAGCCCTCTTACAAGGCCACTCCTAAAAGGGTTACTAAATCCTTTAGCAAGGTCACATTTAATGATCTATTTTGTAACATTTAATAGAGTTGGCTCTTAATAGAGCTCACTTCAAAAGAGTGAAAATTTGGTAACATGTTACTGTAGATTTTTCCAAATTATATTTCCATGTAAAATCATATTATCATACTTTTGTGGATGTAATATGAGATGCTTTATTGTAAATGTTTTACATTTTGCAAGTTAAGTACTATTAGGACAGCGGACTACAAGTTTATGTTATTGATTATTTTCTGTAGAGACTAAGCTACTAAATGTTTAGATCTAAAGTAGTTGAAGTGATTATAAGCACAAATGGTGCATTTGGACCTAAGGATAAATGATTCACCCCCTTCTCATTTATTCTAAATAATTCTAACAAATGTTGTTGACATAATTTCATAAAAAAATGAACATTTTCAATTATTGACCAACTTATAACCACATCAATTTTTATTTAAAATATAGCTAATATAAAGAGTCAATATCTTTGTTCCTTCAAAGAATTGCAATTGTTATGGGTTGGGTAGAGCTAGAGGCACATGCATATATGGGTTGTGTGAGTGAACCAAGAAAAAATCCACATTTAATTTCATCTATAAAAGGTTGATTTAAAGAGTTGACTTGGAAAGCTTTAGTTGCTAACAAAAAATCCTAAAGGTACCATATTTTACTTGTGTTACCATTCAATGAGGTCTGTTCTTAATTGATATTGCACCTTGCATTGCCATGCCTAATACCAGTCCATTTTCATAGATGATAGTAGTTGTATTATTTGTTGTTAACAAGTTAATTTCTATTGTAATGATGCTAAGAGAATAATGGAGATGACAAATGATGGATTGACTATGAAAATCAATGTGACTAAAGAAAGAATAGTTCATCCTTATTTAAGAAATCTTTTTTTTTTTTAAAGTTGTTTTATATGGATACAACACATGTAATAAATTTTAGTAAAAGAGGTATACAACCCAAGGTCTTGACATAAGTTAGTGAGAACCATGCATGCAACCAATGTATTAGTCAACATATTTAGTTGATCTAATTTATGGGCTTGTTTCATAGCATACTTTTTACCTATGTAGTATGTACATTACAATATTTATTTTCTTCTATATATACATCAGCTTGTTATAATACTTTTTCAAAATTTTGGCTTCTTTCAGTCCATTTCAATTTAGATTTTAGATTTTGGGTAAGGTGAATTTTATTAACATCATTGCATTTTTTTTCTCCTCTTAGATGGTGCATGTTTCTTATGATTGCACTTTTTTGGTCAATCTATAAGCACCACCTAGGGGAGAAGACCCAAAACTTAAGCACCCTAATTTCATGCTTATCAAAATTTATGTAGATATTTTTTTAATTCCAATTTTTAGCAAAAATGTGCTTTGTAATTTGTATGCTTAGAATTAAGGTTTCAAGTCCACATCATCAATTATGATATCACACCAACATTTTTTGTACCAAATTTTCCAAAACAATCCAAATAAAAAGTGAGAGCAATGGTCATGCAAAAAGGGTACCCATAATTTCATAGTCAATGTGGGACCACTTGATTGGTTGCTTTCTACAACTAAGATTTTTTTTCATTCAACTATGGGTAGTCATTATTGTACAAACAACTTTACAGTCATAATTATTGGTGTAATAATATCGAAGAAATTGGACATTAAGATAATAAGTATAGATATTAAATTAGTAAGTGTGGTTATCAAATGCACTCTGATCAAAACCATTGGAATGCATTGAAGTATTGGGTCCTTTCCCCTAAGCCTATTTCCTATCAATGATATGAAAAGCTAATGTTCCTAATGCATCGACTTCCAACTTATTCATATTATAATATTTTAGAAAATTATTTCATTACACTAACAATTGGTGACCCTTGAACTTGCTATGTACAAGTGCTAGTAGTACAACAAAGGAGATGTGCATCAATAAGATTTCTATCAGTGAGACAATATATTAAATTAATGTTTGTGCTCCATAAACTTGTTCATGCTATCTAAAGATTTTTCACTAAGGCATAATTTTTTTAAGTCTTGAAATTTCTCTAAGATTTCTCCCATTATGAGAGTATTTAAATGGGAGTACGGGGAAGTTGTCAAGCTCCTTTTGCACAAATACATGTCAAGTTTAAGTTAAATGTTCATAAAGTATCTATAGAAACACATCAAATTGGAATTTAAAAAGATATATTTAGTAGACCACCTATGTATGAAATTTTTCATATAATGCATAGTATGAACTAGAATATCACTAAGCGAGAGTAGATTCTAGTTGAATATCATATGAAAATTATCATATTAAAACTATTTTTCATGTAATGCTCTACTATTTATTTATGTAATTCTCTATTTTTATTTTTATTTTTATTTTTAGGAAAAATGTGGCAAGCCACCATAAATATAAATATATTAATAAAGCTAGTTCAAGGGCTCATGAAGGGAAGAACTCAGCAAGAAACCCTTCAGTCTTTACCCAAAATACCTTAATTTGTGATTGGCCATCCTTATTTTTGCTAGTGGCTTAATTAATTTTTTTGGTTTAAAAAATATGACCTATTACATTCACTTTTTTTTTAAAATTACACAAAAATATTTTATAGGACAAATTTTTAAGGAGGATTGATTCATTTCACATTTTTTATAGGACCATTTTTAATAGATGCCACACATAATTATTTTATTTTATTGTAATTTTTTAAAATTATTAATAAAATGAAAAAATTTATGATGTGAAAAAATATTATTTTTTAATTACATATTTATCTTCAGTAATAATGTGAATACAATGATTGATTTTAGTAATTTTAATATTAAAATTAATCTAATTTTAAGCTTTGTTGTAAAAATATACATGAAAAATCCACATTGAAAAAACATTAAAAAGATCTTATTGAATATAACAAAAATTAAGTATTTTATGTAGTATTATTGATAAAAATTACTTTCTTCCTTTTGTAAATACAATTATTTGATCAATGAATAAATAAAATCACTTTAAAACAAATCAATCAATCTAGACAATTTTAATAATTACTTAACATTTCCCATTTTAATTAATTGTTTTTATAGTTAATATGGCATATTCACTACTTTATCCAATGTAATCTAATATTTCATAACGTAAGAGTACAACTTGCCATACTTGCATTATAAAATTATGCATTCACCACTTCACCCAATGCAACTTAATATTTGATAACATAGGAGAATGACTTGTTGTACTTGCATTATACAATTATGCATCTTGTTCATAATTAAGAAAGTTCTCTACTATCAGCACTAATTAATAATGCAAAAGATGGATGTGATAGAATATTTAGAATAACAAAGAGGGGGGAGTGGGGGAGGGTGGTGAATCAATTATCCTCAGGTCTAGATGTACCAATTTAACTTTTAATAACTTCAAACAACTTAGATAAACTCATTAAACAACTTGGTCTATATAATATCTCATCAGTAACTTGACATTATGTTCACTACTTAACTCTCTACTTAGTATATGTGTCAACTGACAATAAACTTTAAAATAGTAAAAATAAAATGGATAACATAATATTCAAACAAGTAAATGACACTAGTATTTAGCATGGAAACCCAATTTGGAAAAAATTCCACCAATAACATGCTACCAACTTTTCACTCTTCTGAAGTGAGCTCAGTTAAGAGCCAACCCTGTTAAAGGTTACAAAACAAACTGTTAGGTGTACACTATAACCATGTTAAAGGATCTAATCACCCTATCAAGAGTGGCCTAGTTAGAGGAATTTGGATTATGTAATGTCCCCTTTTGGGACATTTTCTGATTTCCTTTCTATTTGTATTAGTTTGACAATATGTGATGTGATATTCCTCTCAATGTTTTGATTTTGTATATATATGCATGTTTCATAGAGTCATGTCTTTTCATTAATAATAATTATATTATATTAAAAATTGTAATTATATTAATTATATATATTTATATTAATAATATACCATATATTAAACATATAACATATATTATATCTATCATTATTAATAATATTACTTGTTATTAATATTATTTATTCATTAATCGGGTATATCATAGTATTGAGATATATATAATTTATTTAAATAAGCTTTGATTATATTGATTAATATCATAAGATATATTATACATCATTATAATATATCAACTATTTATATTATATTATATTATAATACTTTATTAATATAGTATTGCTCTATTAAACATATCTTTATCATTATTTATTATTTCATTCATATTACTATTATAATACGACATAAATAATATAATTATTATAATATTACTTATAGCATAATAATATTATTTTAATATTGTTTATTAATATTACTTTATATATATAAAGTATTTATTATTAGTTAAATTACTTGTCAAAATGGGGACATCACAGTCCTCCCCTCTTGAATTTGCTTGTCCTCAAGCAAAATTATTCATACACAAACTTTGTCATAGACATAAAACACATTTGCATTCAAGGACAAGAGAGATTTATGAAAAACATGAAGTAGACATGATGCAGATAGATGAAGGCACCAAAAAAACATGACGAAGACACATCATACATAACCTTGATTAGATCCTAAAATTAACAATGCGCAATGACTATACTTCTTCATAGGCTTATGAACCCTGCAACCACAAAATAAGCATCAGTACATGCATATAAAAATATATATAAACTTCAAAGAAATTTGAATAATAATAAGTTAATCCGAGTCGCTTCCATACTAAGCCCAAGAGCAGAACTTTGGCTCCCTTGGCCCTAGTGGTGGGTGTTAGGCATCCACACGAGGTGGTCTACTTAGTGGATTGCTTGTTTGGCTAGAAAGGTTCTTGTGAAAAGGAGCCATTACTATCTTTCCCTTAACTAGCACTACAATAGGGTGTCCTAACTGCTCTCCCTTGATTGCAGACTCCATAGGAAAGTTGGTAGGGTGCCCTTGCTATCTTCCCCTTACCTAGTACTACAATAGGGTGTTCTCCCCTTATTGCAGACTCCATAGGAAAGTTAAATATGGCATTTCCCTTAACTAGTACTATAATAAGGTGTCTTAACAAACCTCTCTTAATTGTAGACTCCATAGGAAAGTTATATATGGTAGGGTTTCTATATGGTCTTTCCCTTAACTAGTACTACAATAAGGTGTCTCAACAGACCTCCCTTAATTGCAAACTCCATAGGAAAGCTATATATGGTAGGGTTTCTATATAGTCTTTCCCTTAACTAGTACTACAATAAGGTGTCTCAACAGACCTCCCTCAATTGTAGACCCCATAGGAAGCTATTTATGGTAGGGTTTCTATTTATTCTTTCCCTTAACTAGTAATACAATAAGGTGTCTGATAGACCTTCCTTGATTGTAGACTCCATAGAAAAGCTACTTGAAATCCCTAAATCATTTCTCAAATAATTAATTTTACACCTTTATGATTACATTGATTAAGAAAACTTACAATTTCATATTTTTAACTATGGTTGAACTTCCTCAAAGCTCCATTGGCTTCCCTCTCTATTCATTGACTGAATGTTATTGATGTTCCCTTGATCATATATCATCTTCTTCTGATGAAAATAGTGAAAAAAGGATCTTCAATGTTTGTCTCACCCATTTTAGTATACTCTTCCACATACTTACCTTCTAATTTTATGTGCCCCTTAGTGTTCTAAGAATTTTGCACACCAATTATCTGCAATTTTCCAAAAGCCTCTAAGATGTAACTTTCATCAGAACATGAAAACTTATTACTATTCTCTTGAATAGTTGATTGGATGTTCACAAGTTCTTGAATGATGTCCCCACTATCAGGGCATTCAATAGTTACATCTTTATTTTTAGTAAACTCTTTCAAAGACACATGGCTTGAAGATTTAATCTTATTAATTGAAAATTCATCTCGAAGTTTCTTTGAAGGTTTGAATTATGAAATGAAAATCCATCTGTTGATATTTGAATAACTGAATTGGACAAAGAAGGATTAACCTTATAGAATTTAAAACCATCTAATGATATTAAAATATCGAAAGATGCTGAGGACTGAGATAATGCAGAAGGATTTTTGAGTATAAGTGAAAGCATATCCATACAACTACTAAGTTCACCATCTGAAGTGGGTGGAAAAGATTCACCTCTAGACTCTTCCCATACAACATCAAGATCCTTAGCCAAATCCTTCAATGGAAACAATTTTCTTGTATTCTTGGTCTACGGTTTTTCCTATTTAGATATTGTTTCCATTCATTCCATACATTAACAATGTGACATCCATGGATTAAATGATCTTTAGTTTTAGAATTGCCATTTTTTAACATAGTAAAAATACATTTACTATAACATAGTAAATATATGTTTACTAGTATTTTTTACTTGATAATGCATGATCCTAGGGCTGGAACATGACACGAGTAGGGTTGGACCATAGCACAAGTACAGATTGTACAAGGCATTCAATTTGAAATGTAATTGTAATATAGTCTCTTGACTATACCGTGGCTTATGTATGCTGCCTACCCTTCTAACCATTTTTCCAAACATTTTCCAAACACAGATTGTTATATGCAATGTTCTTTTATTATAATCCAATCTTTGTTGTTGTATTCCATGTTGGAATATTAAATGAAGTGTACATTTTCCCCTTGAGCCAAATGCTCAACTACCACCTCTGATACCGAAAAAATATAGAAACATAAATACAATGGGTGAGATCTTTTGAAATTAGAAAAGAGGAGGAAATGAAATAGGAATGTTTATTCATTCATTCAGTGAGTTCAAGCAGATCAGAGAGAAGTTGCAGAGCTGAGCAGAAAAGGAAGAAGGAAAGAAGTTTGTGCCTACAATTGCACGTGTTTTCCCTGTTCACTTTGTAAGTTTGTCATTGTTAGATTCATCCTATTGAAGCAGTGATTGCTCCAAGCACCATTGTATACAACCATTAGAGATGCAAGTTTAAAATTTTATTGAAGTTTGAAGTATTATCAGTTTAGAGTTATTTTATGGTTTTCTATTTGAAGCCGAATGCTCCCAGATTTTGTAATAGTTTAATGAAAGATTGAATAAAAAGAAAGCAAGCATACTTGAATCTATCTTCCTCTTCTATTCATTGCATTTGAAAATTTTGTTTGAAAGGTTAAAGCTTTGGCTTTCTAGTTTTAATGGTGAAAGCATTCATGTTGAATTTCTCTAAGTTATAATATTTCAGTTGAAACAGAACACTCGGCACCTACTGCATTTTTGTCTATCGAGCTCTTCAAGTGCTGAGCATTTCCTTTGTGAGCCAAGCTCACTCGACATCCATTGGTGTTGAGCTTTCTCCTTTGTGTGCCGAGCTTACTCAGCACTTGTTGCCTATCACTCGACACCATCAAGTTCCAAGCAAGTGCCAGGAAAAACTGGCACTCAACACGTTCATGTGCCGAGTAGTTTTCAAGTGCCAAGAAAAGATTTTAGGTTTAGGGTTATGAGTTGTAATTTAAATTTTTTATATTTCTCACATGGTATCAGAGCTTTGAGGCCCTACATCCACAGTGAGTTAGGGCATTTATTTTTCTTGTGATATTTGACATGGCAGGAGATGTAGGAAAGATATGGCAATAGCCACCACCATTCAATGGGAAAAATTATGATACATGGGCAAACAAGATGAAGATCATAATGGTTGCAAATGATTTGTGGGAGTTTGTAGTTAATGGATTCAATGATGTAATAGACCCAACTTAGTATGCTGCTCTCACAAATGTATAGAAGACTCATTTGAAAGAGTCAAGGAGGAAAGATGCAAAGAAATTAAGTCTTATTGAAGCAGTAATGACAAAGATAGTATTCCCAAAGATTGCAGCATAAAATTATGCAAAGCAAGCATGGGATATCCTTGAGAAAAACTTCAAGGGGACTGATAAAGTCCGTACTATAAATCTATAGAACATTAGGAGGGAATTTGAGAACATTTAGATGAAGGAAAATGAATTAGTTGCAGACTTCAGTTCAAGGACCTCCAATGTAATTAATCAATTGAAGTCAAATGGAGAAGACTATTAAGAGCAGAGGATAGTGGAGAAGATATTGAGGAGTTTACCTCATAAATATGACAATTTTGTCATGACCATAGAAGAGGCAAGAGACCTCACTATTTTGACAATGGATGAGTTGATGGGTTCTCTTCAAACCCATGAGCATAGGATCAATAGATCTACATCTTCTACTTCCCAAGAGCAAGCATTCAAGGCTCAGTCAAATCCAAGAGGAAGGGGGAGGGGAAGAAATGGCTCAGGTAGGAACTCCAAAGGTAGAGGCTGAGGAAATGGAGAACAAAGAAATGCTGCAGTAGAAAACTCAGGAAGAGTAGATGGAGCAAGTAGCTCACAAAATACTTCAAGAGGAGGTAAGAAAAACTACAACTCAAATAAGAGTAATGTAGAATGCTACTACTATCATAAATATGAGCATTATGCAAATGAATGTTGGAAGAAGTATAGTGATCAGTCAATACAAGTAAATGTGGCTAATGTGAACATGGGAAGTGGACTCAATGTTGTTGCCTCCATCATGTGTAATGTTGGTGAAGAAGGAAGCCTTGAGGTTTGGTACCTTGACAGTGGATGTAGCAACCACATGAGTGGAAATGAAACCTTATTTTCATTCATTGACAAGAGTTTCAAATCTGAAATTAAAATGGGTAACAATGGAACCCTACTAGTTGTGGGAAAAGGATCTATTATGGTCCGCACCAAGAAAGGTGAGAAAAGGGAAATACAAAATGTGTATTTTGCCCCTGGTATGAAGCACAATTTGATGAGCATTGGTCAGCTCATTCAAAATTGATACAAAGTGTTGATGGAGAATAACATGTGTGTCATTCATGAAAAGGATGGGAGCAAGAACCTACTTGCAGCAGTTCAAATGACAAAGAACAAAATGTTTCCCTTGAGGATAGAGACATGTTTCTTATCTCAAGTTAGTGTTGCACCTCCCACACAATCAGCTCTAAGGAGTGTGCTTGAAGACCCCTCACGGCTATGGCACCTCAGGTATGGTCATCTTGGCTATGTTGGTTTAAATTTATTATCAAATAAAAGAATGGTAGAAGGTTTTCCACGTATAGGAAATTCATGTGACAAGTGTGAGGCTTGTATTTTGGGTAAGCAACATAAGCTTCCTTTTAACTCTAAAAATTCTAGGAGGGCTAGATTTCCATTAGACTTAGTGAATATTGACCTAGTCAGTCCTATGCAAGTTACTTCAATTGGGGGGAGTACTTATTTCATGACATTTATTGATGATTTCAGTTGTAGGACATGGGTGTATTTCTTAAAGAATAAATCTAAAGAATTTGATAAATTTGTAGAATTTAAAGCCTAGGCTGAAAAAGAATGTGGACACTATATTAAGGTCCTAAGATTAGATAGAGGAGGGGAGTATACCTCCAATTCTTTTGTAATTTTTTGTAGAAAACATGGCATAAAGAAAGAGCTCACAACCAGCTATACACTACAACAAAATGGAGTGGCTGAAAGAAAGAATAGGACCATTGTTGAAATGGCAAGGAGCATGATGAAAGAGAAAGGTCTCCCAACTAAATTTTGGGGAGAGGCTATGGCAACAGTAGTTTACCTAATTAATAGGTGTCCTACAAAGGCATTCCATGATAGAATTCCAATGGAAGCATGGTCACAAAGAAGATGGACAGTTGAACACTTAAGGGTGTTTGGATGTGTTGCATATGCACATGTGCCTAAAGAGAAAAGGCAAAAATTGGATGACAAAGATGTGAAGTGCATGTTCATAGGGTACAACTCAGAATCAAAGGCATACAGATTGTATGACCCATTGAACAACAAGATGACTCTTTCAAGAGATGTGGAATTTCTTGAAAATCAGTCTTGGTATGGTTCAATTAATGAGTCACCAAGAACTTCTAGTAAAGTGCAAGTTATGAGTGAAGAAGATGCTGATGAATAGCAAGAAGAAGGAGCAAATAGAAGAAAAGGCAAGAAGATTCAAACATTTCTGAGCTCTTCTAGGCATGATCGAGTGTCAATGTCGAGTACCAGTGAATACCGAGTTGGTCAATAAAGCAACAACAATGAAGATTCTAATCCCACACTCTCCTCCCTATTACCAAGAAAGACCAAGAGTCTTAGGGAGATATAACAAGATGAAAGGTATGAAGATTATGATGAGAGTGTTAATTTTTCATTATTTTCTCATAGTGATCCAATATATTTTGAGGAAGCAATCAAGGAGAAGAAATGGTGTAAGGCCATGGATGAGGAAATAGATGCTATAGAAAGAAATGAGACATGGGAGCTAACTAAATTGCCTCCCAAGAAGCATGTGATTGGAGTGAAATGGGTCTAGAAGACCAAATACAATGATGAAGGCAAGATTGATAGGCACAAGGAAATGCTGGTAGTCAAGGGCTACAAACAATAGTATGGAAGAGATTATGATGAGACATATGCCCTAGTTGCAAGAATGGAAATCGTGTGTGTTGTCATAGCAATTGTAGCTTAGCACAAGTGGAAGGTATTTCAAATGGATGTGAAGTCTGCCTTCCTAAATGGTGTATTGAAAGAAGAAGTATATGTGGAGCAGCCACCTAGTTATGAAGTTGCAGGTGAAGAGAACAAAGTATATAGGTTGAAGAGAGCTCTTTATGGGCTCAAGCAAGCTCCACGGGCATGGTACAATAGGATTGACTCATATTTGATGAACAATGGCTTTAGCAAAAGAAATGGTGAGCCTACTCTTTACATCAAGGTAGAAGATGGTAATGTATTGATTGTTGTCTTGTATGTAGATGATTTAGTTTTTACTAGTAATGATAAGGCTCTAATTGGTGAGTTCAAAGAGGCTATGAAAAGTGAATTTGAAATGACAGACCTAGGTCTTTTGAAGTACTTTCTAGGCATAGAAGAAAAACAAATGGATGATGACATATTCATCTCTCAAGAAAAGTATACAGGGAAGATCTTGGAGAGATTTAAAATGTAGAATAGTAAGGCAGCCCCCACACCAACAACAATAGGTCTGAAGTTGAGCAAGGAGGACTCTAGCAAGAGAGTGGATCCAACATTATACAAGAGTATGGTTGGAAGTCTAATGTATTTGACTGCAACTCGGCCAGACCTAATGCATGCAGTAAGTCTAATTTTTAGATTTATGGAAACACCAAAGGATTCTCATTGGCAAGCAAGAAAGAGGATCCTAAGGTATGTGAAAGGTACCAAGGGATTTGGAATTTTATATACTGCAAATGATGATTTCAAGTTGGTTGGTTATACTGATAGTGATTGGGCTAGAAGTTTAGATGATAGGAAGAGCACTTTCAGATACATGTTTCATATGGGATGAGGTGCACTTTCATGGGCATCAAAGAAGCAACCTATTGTTGCTCAATCTACAGTAGAAGTTGAATACATTGCAGCAAATGCAGTAGCATGTCAAGAAATTTGGCTAAGGAGGATTTTGATAGATTTGAATGAAAGGAAAGAGATTGGAACCACAATTTATTGTGACAACATCTCATCAATTGTATTGTCCAAGAATCCAGTCTTCCATGGGAGAAGCAAACATATAGAGATCAGATATCACTTCATCAAAGAGTTGGTGGAGAATGGAGATATCAAGATGGAATTTTGTAGGTCTAGGCAATAGCTAGCAAACATATTTACTAAGCCTTTAGGCATTGGAATTTTTGTATACCTAAGAGAGAGTCTTGGTGTAATTGATTTGAACTAGCACTGATCCTTGTTTGTTTGGCTCAGGACAAAGGGGGAGTGTTGGAATATTAAATGAAGCATATGTTTGCCCCTTGAACCAAACGCTCACCTACCACCTCTGATGCCCAAAACAAACAAAAACATAAATATGGTGGGTGAGACCTTTTGAAATCAAAAAAAAGGGGGAAATAGAATGTGACAAAAGGAATTTTTATTCATTCATTCAGTGAGTTCAAGCAGATCAAGCAGATCAGAGAGAAGTTGCAAAGCTGAGTAGAAGGAAGAAGGAAAGAAGTTTGTGCCTGCAGTTGCACATGTTTCCCTTGTTCACTCTGTAAGTTTGTCATTGTTAGATTCATCCTGTTAAAGCAGTGATTTCTCTAGGCACCATTGTATGCAGCCATTAGAGCTACAAGTTTAAAATTTTATTGAAGTTTGAAGTATTATCAATTTAGGGTTATTCTAGGGTTTTCTGGTTGAAGCCGAATGCTCCCAGATTTTGTAATAGTTTAATGAAAGATTAAATAGAAAGAAAGCAAGCATACTTGAATCTATCTTCCTCTTCTATTCATTGCATTTGACAAGTTTGTTTGAAAGGTTAAAGCTTTGGCTTTCTAGTTTTAATGGTGAAAGCATTAATGTTGAATTTCTCTAAGTTATAATATTTCAGTTGAAATAGAACACTTGGCACCTACTGTAGTTTTGTTTGCCAAGGTCTTCAAGTGCCGAGCATTTCCTTTGTGAGCCGAGCTCACTTGGCATCCATTGGTGTTAAGATTTCTCCTTTGTGTGCCAAGCTTACTCAGCACCTATTGCCTATCACTTGGCACCATCAATTGTTGAGCAAGTGCCGAGAAAAACTGGCACTTGGCACCTTCATGTGCTGAGCAGTTTTCAAGTGCCGAGAAAAGATTTTAGGTTTAGGGTTGTGAGTTGTAATTTAAATTTTTAATATTTCTCACATTCCAAATGTTTTCCTGCCTGATGTGATTGTCCACATCTCTTTTTATTTTGGAAAAATGGTGAGATATATGTAACTCCATAATGTTATCACAATTAAAGGTATCAAAATTCACATAGATCATAAACTATTGATTAATCTCATCCTCTTTAAGAATCTCTTTTTTGAAAGTTTGATTGAATTCTGCTAATCAAATGTTTAAGATAAGATTCACATTGGCTATATTAAATTCTATTTTCTTCAAGGAAAAGAGATGAATCTCGTTCGTGTTAATGGTGATTTTTAAGTAGTCTTATCATTTCTTCTTGTTGTTCATTGACAATACCACTCAACCCCACATTAAAGGAGAATGAATGTGCATTATATATGTTTCTTGATGACTCCATTAACTTCCATTCACTCCTTATGCCTTAATAAGGAGTGTTACCATTCAAATTTCTCAATTGCTATTATTGTCACCATATGGATTTTATTGATATTTATGATATCTGGAACAACTATATAAGATTATCAATTATGTTTCTTCCATTTGTCCATTTCATATATTATCAATGGGTGACAAACCAAAACACTCCTATGACAAGATATTATTGTGGAGGAGAGTTTTGACAATTATATTTAATCATTCTTTTATCTATCATATGCATACATAGAAAAGAATAAGTTTGTGGAGTTTCTATAATGATATCTAAGTATGTGGCCATTCAATGAGTTTGAATCTATATCCACTGTATAATTTAGCATATTTTTTCTTAATTGATTTATCATTCCAATATCCATCATGATATCAGTTTTGGGTGCTTTAGAAACATATCTGGTGCTAAAATACCCAACCTCTATGCTTGACTATAATTTTTTAAATATTCAAATCAGTCCATTTATTGTTGTGTTTTCATTTTCTAACTTTGTATGTCTCCCTTTTTAACAAAGATTCTTCTGTTATCCTCTTCAAAACCCTATTTTCCTTAGTCAAATCTAAATATCTTTCATTATTAATGCTTATAGCAATAAGTTCTCCATTTCTGATGTATCACTCTGATATTGTTAAATTATATTGCTGGGTGTATATAAATTCTTTAACTTCTTGTTTTCATATTTTCTCTACAAGATGGCAGGATCATGCTCTGATACCATTTGTAATGTCCCCTTTTGGGACATTTTTTGATTTCCTTTCTATTTGTATTAGTTTGACAATATGTGATGTGATATTCCTCTCAATGTTTTGATTTTGTATATATATGCATGTTTCATAGAGTCTTGTCTTTTTGTTAATAATAATTATATTATATTAAGAATTATAATTATATTATATTAAGAATTATAATTATATTAATTATATATATTTACATTAATAATATACCATATATTAAACATATAACATATATTATACCTATCATTATTAATAATATTACTTGTTATAAATATTATTTATTCATTAATCGGGTATATCATAATATTGAGATATATATAATTTATTTAAATAAGCTTTGATTATATTGATTAATTTATCATAAGATATATTATACATCATTATAATATATCAACTATTTATATTATATTATATTATAACACTTTATTAATATAGTATTGCTATATTAAACATATCTTTATCATTATTTATTATTTCATTCATATTACTATTATAATATGACATACATAATATAATTATTATAATATTACTTATAGCATAGTAATATTATTTAAATATTATTTATTAATATTACTTTATATATATAGTATTTATTACTTTTTAAATTACTTGTCAAAATGGGGACATCATAGATTATTTCATTAGAATATCACTTTAATTAAAGGATTTACAAATAACTATCAGGTCAACCTTGATTAAAGGGTTTTTACTACCAAAATGGTTATAAATTAACAACATGTTTGATCTTCAAAATAGAACTCACTTTACAAATTTAGATCTCCATTCAACTCATGCTAGTTCATTGATTGGACTTCATTATCATCTCCATCATTGATCTTCTTGGAAACCCTTAAAGCAACCAGACTTCACCAATCTTCTCACTTTTCTTGTGCTACTTTGTTCTTCAAAAGTTTTCTATAAAATTGCCAATCAAAAATGAACCAACCTTAGAAAACATCTCATATGCCTTCTTAAATAGGTATCTTTCATCTGTTTTCCACTTAAACATCAATGTAGATCTTAGGGTTAGGTTAGATTCATGAATCTATCCATCATTTTTTCCTTCTACTCCTTTCTTGATACTTCTAGAAATTTATTCTTAAATCCTTTCCTTTCATCACATAATAATCTCTATTCATGCATTAAATATGCCAGGTCATGAATCTTGATCATCCACACATTTTGACTAATTTGAAAATTCAACTGTGTCAGCCTCAAACTTGATTCTTTCACAAGCTATAATTTTGTTGACACTTGGTTGACAATGTGTAGCTTGATCACTATTGTTCTATTTTGTTTGACTTCTACTAGCTCACTTGGTCTTTACTATGCTTAGTCATTACTTCAAATTACTTGGCCTAACTATCACTTAAATAATATTGTTTACTTAGCTAACATTTAAGTTTCTTAATCTTTTGCTTCAATAACCTTGTAAAACTATCACTTGATCAAGCTTAGTGTTTTACTCAATTTCATGTCTTCTCTTCTAGACATCAACTCAACTATCTTCCTTACTTCATATAATGATTAAATAACTCACTATCTTGTCAAAGACTAACTAATCAAGTGCCCATTGTAATTTGATCATACTTACTCCTCAAATTCACTAGTTCATCTAGTTGTCTCTCTTTTCAAATCCTCTTCATCAATCAACTAATATGGCACTCAAAATAGGTAGTAAATGTATTACTAGTGAGGTTTGAAATCAATGAAAACATAGCAATCATTCTGTTGGTCTAGTTTTTCATCCTTACCATATGCTGAGCTTCATAGTGAATAGCCCTAGGGTAAATTTTAAAATTTATTTTTCTCAGTCAAAACCTTAGTTCAAAATTCCTAAAAGATAAAATAAAACCCTAGTTGTGTGCCCTAGTTTTCAAAGAGGTATTCATTTTCAAAATAGTGTAGGATATAGTTCACCCTAAGTTTTCTTTTATAAAGATTACTTTACTTTTATTTTCCACGAATAGACCTCTTAATTTCCAATCTTACCTTAACCATGGTCATGTCTCCTAAGCATTAATATTAAATGTTTTAAGCTTTGGATGAGCAATTTTGGTCAGCCATCAATCTTATTAAGATCGACGGATGGTGCTTACTCACTTTGAGAAGTTGTAAGGCTTTTAGATAAAGCAGAGAAGCCCCCTTGAGCCACATAGAATTTGTTGACAACATATCTTTTTTACATTGTAACACTCTGACAAGATCCATTTTCCTATGATCTCATTGGTGGGCTTGTTCCTAGTGGGTTGTTCTACTTTCAGTTGTGATGCACCATTGATCTTTCCAAGATCAACGGTGGGCACTTTACCCCAAGATGGAGTTGCTTGAACTTTAAGTAATGCAAGGAAGTGCTTTGTTTACACCTATCCAAAATGATGACAAGCAAGATGTCACATATAGCTCTCAGGTGTCATATACTAGTACAATAGGTGTAATGCATTCATTGGCCAAAGTTTTTGACTTAATAAAACCTAGTATAACTCTGTTCCACCATTGATCTTTGGTAGATCAACAGACAACATTTTCCTACTATCCTAAGTTACAAGATCTTTAAATAATGTAGGAAAGTGCCTCAATGACACATGTCCATGATGATGTAATCACTGGTGTCTCACATTGTGTAAAAGATACAAATTGTTCCACCATTGATCTTTTCAAGATCAATGGCTATTGCTTTACTACTTTGAGAAAGTGATCAATGTTTAAACAAAGTGGGAAAGTGGCAACTGGACATGTAGCAGATAATGACATCATGGATCTACCCTTTTCAAAGGTAACAAAGAAGTATTTGTCATAGAAAATGTCAAAACATGTTGGCTAGAAAGAAGATATGTTATTGGTCAATTTAGTTGACTTAGTGCAAAAAAGGTGATTTTTTTTGTGATCGTCAATCTACACAAGATCAACAATTGGTGCTTATCCACAATTTGAAGTTGCATAAAATTAAGGTAATGTGGGGAAGCACCAATCTACCATGTGCTAAGGTTAGACCAATTATGACGGACATTTGCTGACTTATGCCAAGTTAGAAAAAGGTGCTAAAATGGAATGACAATTGGGTTGCAATATTAAATGTCTTATTTGCAAGATGCTATGAATTTTCATAATCATCGATCTTTAGGGATCGAAGACTGGCACTTACCTGTATTATCAAAATGCTCAAACTTTAAACAAAGTGGAGAAGCACCTGCTTGACATGTGTCTAGGATATTCAAAGCTTTAAAACAATTTTACTTTTTAAACAAAGCCATCCGATGCTGAGAAATTGATAGATGAAATTCAAACTTGAAGCATGATATAAAGTTAATGGCTAAAGGAAATTAATATTTCTCAAAACTTTATTGTGTGATCTTAATGCACTGGTGTAATTTTATAATTTTGCCATTATTGAACCACACAATCACAAAAAATTCTTAGAGGGAAAGGGTTTTCAGAGCTAGGGTACAAAATTTTGCAAAGTCTTCAGCAAATTACAACACAATTTATAGAGAAAAGGAAGCATAATTCATTAGGTAAGTGGTCTATAACTATTGAAAATCAAGGAATTAGAATTTTATGAAGTTGAATTTTTTAAAAATGCCTCCACAATAGGAATTATTTGGTCACATTGATTATCTTTAAAGATTTTTCCATGATGATATCCTTGAACAATTTCCTTTATCGATACATGAGATAACAACAAGTAGAGAGCTTATCCCAAAAAGTCCTAATTTGGTTGTGGGCGAAGGTTTTTATGATAAGGCCAATTGGTTGAGAGATGCCCAGGTTTTTGTAGGACGGTTAGAATTGCTTAAGAAATGGTTTGCCAAATGCAACCAAGATGCCCGTCTAAGTAATTCTTGGGAATTTGATATCAGCAAATTGGTGGTTCCTGGGGTTTTCTTTGATAGTGATCTATTGTTTGATATGGCCAAAAAATATGACCATATCACCAGAATTGTAAAGAATCATGCTAGAGACAATCTTTTTAGGGTTTCACCTGCATTGATCAGTGAGGTTTGAAGCTCAACCCTAACCATGTAGTTCATAAGCCTATTGATATGGATGATCTTTAGGAAAGATATGATACACAAAGGGTATATTTGAGAGCAGGGCCATTACAACAACATATTGCTAAGATTGGGTCACTACCCTTAGTTATACTAAGCACCCCAGAACCATTGATGAGGAAATTATTTGATCTTAGAGCCCAAGACTTATACTTTACTCTTTACAAGATATTTGAGATGGATAAGTAGGAGTACATCCAGGGTTATATTGTTCTTATTATGGCTCAAACATTGCAATTTGGAATGAGCACCATTCTTGATTTTGTTACTTTCTTATCAAAATAAATTCACAATGGTTTAATTAGAATTTCTCAAGGTAAGGTGAATAGGCCCTTTTGTTGGTATTCCTTGTTGATGTATATCTGTCTTTATAAGCGGGTCACCTTTTTCTCTAAAGAAATGAAGCTAGAACTAGAAAGGGATGGAGAAAAGCTACCAGTTCAATTATGGAGTGTTGACATGACTTGAGAAGCTAGGGATGCCAACTATGTTAGATTTGATAGATACTTTGCATCAAGGTTCAAATTGTTCTTAAGAGGGGATAGTCCAAGGATCCCAAAACCTCTACTAGAACTAATAAGACCTAAGCACCATGCCAAGAACCTATTGGCAGTCATAATTAGGGAGACATAATTCCATATAATGTTTCCATTCTGATTAGGGTTTATGGTTTCTTGGGAAAACCTCATGTTTTACCTTTTCATGTACCCCTGAAGATAGGAATTGCAAAATTGCTATGGAAGATTGGAAAAATTGAGGAAAGGGACATGTTAGGAAAAAGTAAAGGCACTTTTTTTTCGGTTGTCACTGTAGCTCATGATTTTGTTTTTGTTAGGAAAGGATGGAAGAATCTCAGTTTTTTTTTGGATAGATATCATATGGCCCAATCCCATGCAAGGTATATTGATCTAGAGGGATTCTATGACCTTCTAAGGGAGAGGAAAAAAGCTAAGGCTATTACACAACATGTATACTTCCCAGAAGATGTTATTAGAAATATTTTTTCCTTACAGGAATAGGAAGTTAGAAAAGAAAAATGGATAGTCTTCAATAAAGTCTTAGAATTCATTAATGTTTTTAACCCAAATTATAATCCATTGAAAGATAGGAAGTATTAGAGGGCCAAAATGAATGCATTAATGAATAATTTTGCTATGATAATGAAAAGAAGACTATATTAGTTAAAGCATATCTTGATAAAGCAACAGAGGTGGAAAGAAGGATAAATAGCATAATGATAGTTACTCTAGGTCAGTATAAATTATAGAGAAGGGCAAGATATATTATGGTTTAGAATATATAGCATGTTCCCTCTTACAAAAGGCAAAGACTAGAGAGTCCACCTACCACTAGTGCATCTAAGAGATAGAAACCAAAATAAGGATCCTCTTCTCATGTGGAAGAATATTCACCAACTCAAACCCCACTCCAAATAGAAGATGAGCATCTTTAAGAGAAAAATTAAGCCAAATGGGTAGGAAAGGAGATATAGTTGTTACTACTACTGATATAGAAAGAGGAGTGCCTAAGGAGCCTCATATGCCCTCCTTTGACCTCAGTATTACTGATTACAGAGGTAAGGGGTAGATCCTATCATTGTCCAAGCTTCTCAAAGTTTCATTGATGATGAAAATTTTGTTAAATCTAGGGCTTTTGCACAACTTTTGTGGAGAAGAAATATAGGAAATTTTGAGAAAAATATAAAACAATAAAGATAGAGCAACCAAGTAGTTTAGACTCTGAAATTGAAGAAGAGGTAAAGGCCAAATTTTTGGAGGATTTTGCCCGCTAACACCTAACATTGGAAAATAGTTGGTTAGAGAGTCAAGAGTCTTGGTTTTGCCTAAGTGGGACATAGCTAATGCTATGATCTTTGATTCCATTAGAAAAGAAAAGTATGTGCAATATAAAACTAAGGAAGAAATATTGCAAGCACATAGGGGAGTAAAATTTAGTAATGATCATCAAACCCTAGTCATATGGTCTATTGAAAAAAGAAATAATACCAGGATGCAAGAAATCTCAACTGTTGAACATACTGGTACTCTTATAGTTTATATAGTTGATGGAGTAGAGAGTCAGCAGGTCACAAGAATGGCTAGAGAGATGTTGGATTTTGGGGTTGTGGTAGCTGGAAAGGAGAAAAGTAAATTTTTAGAACTCAAAGCCAAGTTTGGAGAAATACTTAAGGCATATGAGGAAAGAGGAAACAAAAAACAACTACTTGAAAGCCAAATATCCCAAATGGATAAACAATTAGGAAAGAGGAAGATAGGAGAACCTAGCAAACCAAGAATTTCATATCCTTGCCCCCCAGTTGAGCCATTTAAATCCACCTCCATTTTTGAGTTGCTAGATACCCTATAAAGATTTGAGTTCTGCACTACTAAGGAGTTTGAAGAAGAAAAAACCAAGTTATATGAATTGTAGATTGAATTGAATAACCAATATGAGGAAAAAATCAAGAAAACAATCTTATACTTGATGGATAAGATTGAGTGGCCAAAATTTTATAATCATTTGGCATGAATTCTAGACATGTGGGATGAGATGAAGAGAGATGAAGACACATTAAAACCCATTGTCCAGAAGTGAAGTGAGAGAGACAATGATGTCACTTCTTTGTGTATCTCTATCATCTAGTTATCTTGTGATTAGATTGAGAGAACTTTTGGTATGGTTAATAATAAAACAAAGTTTAGTGAAAAAGGAATTTTTTTCAAAAGAGGATAGCAATTTGTTTGTCTCAATATATAGCAGGAATTTTTGATCTTTTCCCTAGTGCATTGAAAAAAGTTGACAAATTAAAAGAAAAAGATGAATGGGGAAAAGAATTAGACAAATTATTATGCCAAAGAATGAATAGTGTTGTAAATGAAAAAGGGCATGTACTATGGGAAATAACCAATGAATAACTTGTCAAAGTACACTTATTCTACAATGCCATTAGAAAAGAGTTTATTGAAATTGAAAAGGTTACAAATTTTGTGATAAAAAAGCAGAGGGAAATCCTAAATTTTGATTAGCCTAATGATGCTATTTTCAACAAATGGAAAGAAGAACTTTTGTCTTCAGAAAAGGTGGTAGAAGATGATGGGGTAGATAAGGGTGCATAATTAACTATTACCTTAACAATTCATGATGGAGATGGTTAAGACTTCCGAGTTGAGGTTAACTTGCAGGTACTAAAACAAGACACATCATTAATGAGCTTGATGGCCCACATACTCCAAGGAGTCAGAATAACAAAAGAATTAATCATGGAATTCATAGTTTTGGAAGTGTAACATAAAAGAGGCCCACCTAAAGAATATCTTGATGTAAAGTTTTTTCTATTACACATGATTTTTTCTTTTTGTGACAGCTACAAATTGTCCTTTTATGTAAATTTTGCCTAGCTAACACATGAGGTAGGATTTAATTGTTGTGTCTTGAGTCATTCTGGGTTTTGTTCAATTGTATACAATTTTCAAAGGAAATTAATACAAAGATGGATTGTCCCCACTTATGTTCTTACTAAATCTTGTCTCCATTTTTTTATTTGGTTATTTTGAAGTTGTAGAAGCAAAAGCTTGTCCAATTGAATGCAATTATATCAAATTGTATGTCAATTCATTATTGTTGTTAATTCAATGAATTAAGTAAATGCTTTAGTGATGTTGATAGGGTTTCCATGGTAGTAGGAAGGATATTGTTGAGGTATGAAATTTCAATGAAAGCTATTGATAATATTGATTGTAATACAATCAAAAAGATCTAGGAATTGAGTGGACTCTGAATCCCAATGGATAAGGCACTAATCTGATTAATTCAATTTGCAAATGGAAAGGTCATAGATAAACATCAGAATTATTTTCAAAATCAATTTTATTTTAGTATTTGAAGATCATCAATGCTGGTTAACACTTGTTTGCATTTGATCTCTAAGTCTTAGTTAGCTACTATTGTCAAAAATATTTGTAAACTTGAGGAGAATTGTGACCAAATCTATTGTTAAGGGATGTGTGTTGTTGTAATGTGTCATGGAATTAACAAATTTTTGTATGTGATAGTATATTGAAAAATTCTTCAATCCCTCAGGTATGCCCACCTTGGTTTTGTAGAGCCTAAAGAGTAGAAAATCAATCTTGATTTTGTTGAAGTAGGATCTAGATAAGAAACATACAAAATTGTTGATGGGAATTAGCCAATCCTTAGATTTTTTGAGTTTCATTATCTTGGTATTGAGCATCTTGTTGCTTAGTAATTTATAAACACCAACATGTTCCAAATGTAGTTTCCAATAATATCCCTCTTTGACATTGATGGAAACACCTCTAGTTACCATGCAAATACAAAAGACATCATTAGATATATAAGAAAAAGCTCCTTTTGTGATTTGAGATAGATCTTCATTAATATCCTTAGTTTCATTTTTATGCTCATCCTTGTATCCACTTGTACTTCTCCCTCTAAGATACCAATTGTATACTCTTCAATGCTAACACCAATTGTATTATCAACTATATTGGCAACACCTCTTATTATAATTTCTAGCTCATATGTCTCCCTCTTGTGACAATAGTAATATTCAAAGATTCTCCCTCTTCTTTCTCAACACACACACTCTCTCATGATATCTCATGATATGGTAACTTTACATACTCTCCCTTTTTCATTCATATATAGGATGGTAATTGTATAACTTCTCCCTCTTTGAAAAAAACCATAGACATCAACCATTCACATACACAACATCCTCATGTCATTTTCTAGTTGATATTGATATATCACTCTATCTTGCATCTTGAACTTGACTCTTTATAGTTGCATCTACTTCATGCTTCACTTCATCTTTTCAAAATCTATAGGCTGCTCCTAAAGTGTGACCTCTTTGCATCAATGAATAAGATATTTTCATTGTAACATTTGATGCAATGCAACATCTCTTCTCAACTTTCTTCATATAGGGGAATTGCCCATAGCTTACCTCTTAGATACTCATAAGAATCCTTAGGTAACACCTTTGTGAATATGTCACCTATCTATTTTTTTGTGTTCACATATTCTACTCTCACTTATTTGTCTTGAACTAGCTCCCTCAAGTAATGATACTTGATAGAAAAGCGTTTTGTCTTTGTATGCATCACATGATTCTTAGATATGTTTATAATACTTGTATTCTCACAATATATTAGTACAAGTTTAATGATCTCTTCCTTCATAACTTTCAACAATTTTTGGATCCACACAATGTTAGAATAATTAATTGTTGTAGCAACATATTCAGCCTCTGTTATGGCTTGAGAAATATAATTTTTTTTCTTGCTTGTCCATCGAATCAATTTCCTACCTAGAAAGAAAGCACCTCTACTTGTACTCTTTCTATCATCAGTGTTGCCTTCCCAATCAACATCTATGTAAACCTTCAGTTCAATATTTTCACTCTTTTTATACCATAATCTATAGTCTTTAGTTCCTTTTAGATATCCCAAGATTCTTTTCATAGCCATCATATGATTTTCTCTTGGATTAGCAAAAAATATATCTACAATACCAAGTTTTAATGCAATGTTAGGTCTATTGGCCTATATTTTCACCATATTAAAAATGCTAAGAACCTACTATGAAAATCCAATTTTACATGGAAGAGTAGGGTTACATGTTTCATGTTGTAAAGTTCTCCTAGAAAAACCTTAGTTTCATATCCTTGTGTGTATTTTTATGTTCTAAACCCTTCTTGTTTTAAATTATGTTTCATGCTTTTAAAATAATTTTGAAACTTTAAGGTTTGACCTTGCAACAAAAGGTTATCACTCTATCACTACCTTGTTAGGAATTTAACTCTTTTATGGTGTGATGGTGCAACTCGGTCAAATGTGTCATGCCCAAAATACGAGGGCAAAACACACATAATTTTTTTTAAAATTTAATAATAATTAATTCAATTAATTAATTAAACAATCTAATTTTAGTAAGTTAAAAGGTTTAACTCATTAACACCTTTATCTACTTTTAAAATATTTAAATAATTTGAATAGCCATTTAAAAAAATACCAAACTAATTATTTTGAAACATTTGAACTAAAAGAACTTCTAATTAAAATAACATTACATCCACCATTAACTTAAATGAAATTTTCAATATATATTTTTTAAATCTATAATTTAATAGAAATAAAAATATTCCTAATAATAACAACAATATTAATTAACTAAATACAATTATACCATAAAACAAAACAAAATAATATTACCTATTCATCTGACATAAATTACACTATTATTATGATGCTAAAATAATATATACTAATACTAACTCAATTTTATTTTTATTTTTATTTCCCCTTTTAAAAAAAAAAAAAACTAATCAATTGTAATTGCTACTAAGAAAATAATATTAAATAACTAATTTTTTTTATTAAACATACACATATCACATAAAACTTATTGAACTACACTTAAACTTATACTAATAAAAAAATTAATACTAACCTAACTTTTTAAAGAAAAACTAAAACAACATACTAACTTAAAACCAATGAATCATATACTAATATTTAAATCTAACTATATTAATTAAATATTATATATATATATATAAACACTCAAAACTAACAAACATTAATACTAATATAAAAACAAACAAATTCATTAATAAAACAATTATTACAAACACTAAACTAACATTATTAATAACATAACTTAAACTAAACTAAAACTTATTTTAATACTTTATAATAATAATAAACTACCCCAAAACACTACCCACGTACGTGCAAGTAAAAAGTGGAGGGATGGTAAAAAGGTTTAAATAAAAATAAAAATTCAAACTTTATGAAAAGTTTTGCACACCCCCCCTTAATAAATACATCCTCTAACTTTTTACCCCCTCCCCCCACATTCCTTAAATGCATACAACTGCCCAAAAATATCTGAAGAGAGGGTGACATCAGCATGCAAGAAAAAGGTAGGAGGTAGTTATAAAACATTGTTTAGAATTGCTCTTTTCTTAACTTTGTTTTGGGTCCTACGCAGGGTGATGGCATCTTCACTAAAGATGGCTTTAAAATCACAATGCCTAGGAAAAAGGCATGATAAGGCATGATGAGAGAGTTGAGAGGAGTGATTAGATAGGATATAGTTATTACAAAAAGTTATATTGTTGAGGGTAGGATATTTTTAGGGAGGTATTAGGATATTTTAATTTATTAATAAGTATTTTCTCTCTCAGTATTTTTTTGAATTTAAATTCTAAAATAAAGAATCTACAGAATATTCTCTATTACAAAAGAGAGGCTTTTTTTTTTGTTCCTCTCATACAAAAGGGAGTTTTTACTCTTTGGAGATTTTTTTCTAAGAGTTATAATTTTCTTTTTAATACAAATATTGTTAAGTGTTAGATATATATTTTTTTTACAACTTTTTTTTTTTTTTTTTTACAATGGTTATATAGATATATATATATATACTTTTTCTAACAGGATTTATACTCAAAATATCAAATTAACTAAAGATAATATTATGAATTTGTTCCTAATGATGATTCGTAGTAATGCAAAAGTAGTTCTCATCCAATATGATTTCTCTTTAGCATAAATTTGAACTTGAAAATTGCATAATTGATCATCACCATTTAATCTATCTATCAATAGACATATGCAAGATCTGAATAACATAAGATACAATGCAAGAAAGTTTCTCAATCTTTTCTCATCTATTAATCAACCTAGTTCGAGGCTCCGTCAGGAAAGAACTAGTAAGAAAACCTGACATCCTTGCCACTGCATCAAAAAATTTAAATACCTTTTTACATAATATTACAATACAATCTGAATTCTCTTCTAGGTCCTTAACAAGGGATCCTTTTCAATAGCTTCAATACGTTACAGTGATAATGGAGAAGACAAGAAATGACCTAGAGACAAATCAAGCATATCATGAAGAACAAATCAGACATGCATTCCCATGCCGGTTTGCACAATAGGTACAACACTGAACCAGACTAGAGAGAAGGTGGATTTTCCCAATAGGAGATGTCAATCACAATACCACAACATAGCCCTTTTGAGGCTAAAAAATTCAAAAACTTTTGTTCTTCCACAAATGCCCTTTCGAGGCCAATATTACAAAGATTTTCATTCTTCCATTTCTTCAATTTTCAAAATTCCAAAACATGGTGTGTGATGACAAGTAGGGGCCCATAACACCCTACCCTCTTTCCCTCTTCTCTTCATGGGAAGAGACTCTACACTATTGGGGTCCAACTAAAGCCCTTCCCCCATACATGGCCACTTCTTCCCTATCCAGGGGTGAGTATGCCAAAACAACCCACACAATCCCATCGAAATTCAAAGCAAAAATGCAAAGGAAAGACATTCAAGAAAACATGTTTCAATCCCTCTCAAGCATACTCAACACACATACAAACATACCAATGAAAACACAATAACATATGCATGAACAAAGTATGAACAAAATGAGCTGAAGAATCCTACCTTCACAACAAGGTTATAGCCAAATGAACCAGTTTGAGATGAGCTTGCTTTCCTCTCCTTCTCCTTCAATTCTGAAAATCCCTCTAAAACTAGAGGTTGTGTGAACAACCCAAACCTTCTCAAAAAAACTTTTAAATAAGATCCTAAACTCAACCATCTCTAAAAGCAATAACTCCCCCACTTGCCCAAAAGTTTTAGAGGCTTCTAACTCAACTAGACCTAAGGCTAACCTCAAGGTGGAGTTAAAGTTCCCAACCCATAATGAAATCAATCAATTTTCGCAACAAAGCAAAAATTGGATTTTTGAGTGACAATAAAAGTCAACAAAAGGGGCTAAGGGGGTGGAAAATGCCTCCAACCCTTACCCATACCCCTTGGGTATTAAGATTTCATGAATTTAGGCCTTAGGGATAAATTTGGGACCTAATAAATGCTAGAATTTTTTTAGGACCATCTAACAACTTCAAAAAGTAGATTAAACACTAATTTGGATTGGGGTAATTAATCTTGATAATAAATTGATTAGCAATAGGGTCACTAACCTAGTCTGACTTAAATCCTTAGGTTACTCAGTTAACCCTGACCCACATGTTGGGATGCATATACAATTCATGAGTGTCAAGTGACACTATAAAACACTTGTTATGAAACATTAACATAAACTGATTATGGAACGACACATTCATACATCTCACAATACAAATAAAATTCATACAATGAGGTTTCCACAAATGGTACATAGGGTTCAGTTTAATTTCTCCATTAGATTTCTTGGCTAAAATATCCTGCACACTCATCACACACATTAGTAGCTCAAGAAAACTACTTGTATATATGTATATAATGTATCAGGGAAACACATAAATTAAAACATCTATATTCAAGTAATAAATTTTTAATCTTGTTCTACTCATATTCTCAATCATTAAAATTTCATAATCGAGGTGTTAATTCTGCATTTACTTACTTCATCAAAATACATGTTCATAAAGCATTAAAAGACGAAATCATGTATCTGAAAGTAAACATCATGCAACATGAAATAACATAATATGTTCACTGGATCCGATAGTGTCTCGACATATCGATTCATGAGTATCAAAATAATAAAGTATCACTATGCTACGATGGGTTGGGGTGAGGCCTCACAAAATGCTTAGTGTTCAGTTGGTCTCCATAGTTTATTACAAATGGTTAATTCATGAGACAATGAAGGCATGACATAGCTAAGTGATGAGCTTTCACATCTTTGCACATTTAAGTATGAAGTTAGAGTTTCAAGTGGTGACCATGCAAAAGGACACTCATGCTCAATCACTACCCTAATGGTAGTTTGAAATAGGACATCTAGAAGCATCTTGAATTCTACAAGGTCATGTTATAACATAAAGATTTGAATAGTGAAGGTGCTTCTAATGTTAAGGAATTTGTTTGTGATTTTGCAACTTAAAGCATAAGTGGTTGGTATGATGGAGCAACCTGGTGATCCCTTTGATCACATAGTCGCATGGCTAAGGTTTTAGTTTGATAAGAATAGTGAAGATCATGAGAAACAATTAGTGCTACATTTAAAAATGCTTGATTGCTCGATCTCATGATTTTAGTTGTAAAGAGAAATAGAAACTGCAAATTGGCGAAAAGGGTTAAAAGCTTGTGAAGTTTGTTTGATTGTGTGGTCACATAGTTAAAGTTTTAAATAGATATAAAAGGTGTAACACAATGATCACTTAGTCTTAAGGGTTTCACTTGGTCACAAGCCTAAAATATTAATGTTAAAGTCAAACAAAAATGGTGCAATTGAGGGTGTTCATAGGTTCACAAGGCATAAGATATAGTTACATCAAATCAATCAGATCATGTGATATAGTCAAGAGATATAAAGGCTTATGTGATCTCTTAGTCATACATTTATGAACACAAGGTGAAATATAGATTGTGAAACAATGATCAAATGTGATAGTAGTGTTTTCTCAATTGCACAAAAAATGCATAAAGGGAAAAGGAAGTTGTGAAGTAGGAATGAGGTGTTTTAGAAGGTTTCTCTCTTTTGCATGGTTTAAAGGTCAAGAATGAAGATAGATAGTGATGTTGTGATCAATTGTTTCACATAGTTGTACGTAGAAATAAGGGTTAGAAAATAAGCCGCATAGAGCCACAAACATCTCATAGTACCTAGTGTTCGCATGATCACAACATAAGACTTGAACACTAACGTGACTATTGTAACCTCATAATTACCAAAAAAATAGAAGTATTGTGTGAAAAGGTTTAAAAAGGGATTTGAATGTTGGCAGTATGAGCACTATAAAGACAAATTGTAATGTTTTTCTAAGTTTTCAAAAAAATCATGCATGCTAACTTAAAGACACCATCAATGTTATTCCTATACTCAACTACTATTAGAAGGTGATGCAATAGATTTCTAATTATAGCATTCATAGAGTTTAGAGCTAAAGAATAATTGAGTACAAATTTTTTCAAGAGAATTGAGTTGCAAAGAAGTGTTTGAAGTTTCTAAATTTTGAAAATGGTACAAGAAGAGGGAAACTTGATAGCATAGGTTAGCATAGAAGAAGTTTCTCAAGGTACCAAGCAAGCTAAAACCAAGATATCTAGTCTATATGCTAAAGAGTGGATCTACTTTTTACTAGGGTCCTCAAATGCACAAACAATTAATGAAAATCTTTTCAAAGATGCATACAATTTTTGTAGAGATGCAACAATGCCAAAAACAAATGGAAATGAATTATTATGTTACTTCTACAATAATAGGTTCTTTGCACCACCAATCTCAAATCTACTAGAATAGAAACTTGGAAAATTTGATTATGCTAGAGGTGATTATCAATGTAGATTTGGTGAAGGCCTTATAAAGGTGTACAATCCTTTAACCCACAGGTTTCATAGAAAGGATAGGAGCATCTTATTTATCCTAGATAGATAGATATTCATAGAAGTCTTTGACCTTGGAGGACCTATGAAAAAAATCATCGAGCAAGAGAAAATGGATGAGACATTCAAGAATCAAAAGAGCTTTTTGACTAGAAGGGTTATGCAAAGACATATCCCTAAGTCCAAAAAAAAAAAAGGATGAGCTACCTAAGTATGTAGGAGACTTCATGCCCTTGGAATTTTTTAGCAAATACTCCTAGTATACTATTTTTGGAGTGGACATGGTGATAGGATTAAATGGCACCACAAATGTTCTTAACAACATCTATATCATGACCCTAGACATACACGATTTGCACCATAATGCAGGGCATGATTTTGTGATACGTATAATAAATGTATTGCATAATAAGATCATAGGTGAACAAAGGGGATAAATGGGGAATTTCAAATCCCACCATTATTCATTGTTGATGCATATCATCCTCTACAAGAACATAGGACACATCAGTCCTAAATTTATAGAAGGGATAATGGAGAATGGAGAAATATTACTAGTATAGTTGTGGACCGAGGTATGGAAAAGGTTCTATCCTTATTCTACTACTATAACTTTTTATAAAGATTTTGTCTTTCCAATTTCAAATATGTTAGTTGATATAACACAAAGGGTTCCTAGGGGTGTTAGGATTTTAATTAGACCATCTACATGCCCTAATGAGGATAAGAGGTTAGGACATGACTGGGAAAGTCTTTTACTTTTTGAGAAATTTTCTATCATAATGGTTTACAGATGCCTCTAGCCCCCTCATGTTTTTCCTAGGCACAATCCAAAGAGAATGGGGATTGTAGAATTCTTCTAGAAACTAATCATGATTAAATGGGAGTAGCTAGGACCTATAATCAAGAAGGAATACTTTGTGTGTAGAAATATCAAGGTAGGGAATTTTTTTATAGACAAGGATGCTATTGAGGAGTTAGATGAATTCATGAGAGAATTTCTACTACTTACAATCCCTGCTAGTACTTATGACCCAAATGATTTATTTAGGCATGCCCTAAATAAAATGAGGAAGTTCAACCTACCCAATAGCAAGGCTTATTGGGAAGAGAATGTGATAATGAATTTTCTAGAGATAAAGGTATGAAGAGATAGGACTATAAAATGGAGAGAAATCATGAGGATTGAAGAGGAGATGGAAATAATTGATCTATCTTTCAAAGGCTTTGATCATAATGAGAGGTACCCAGATAGATTCAATAAGTGCCTCAACAATTATGAAGCTATAATACCTCTAGTGCCTCTTGAAATAAGAGATAGAGAAACACCTAAATCCCCTAATTAGGATGACATTATTGAAATTAATAATGAAGATGATCATCCAGAAAGATTTTCTTGGGCACAAGGTAGTAAAAAAAGCATAAGTTGATAGAAATTATAGACAAAGCAAGGGACAAAGTATTGTAAATCATGCCAAGGGGAACCAATTTTTTTATTATATCATACACAACTTCCTAATAAGGTAGACAAGTCAAAATGAATGAATCCCCAATAAAATTGAGCTTGAGACAAGGATGATAGATGAAAGAATAATTCAAGCTCAAGAGTTTATGAAGGATGATAACTTCATAAATTCTTAGGAGTTCAAATCCATTTTGTTTAAGATAAAATAGAATGAACTCAATCTACAATCATGGCTAGGAAACTCATAAGAGATTTTTTTTGAAATGGTGCAAAAGCTATGGGCATATGATCCAAATAGTGAGACTCTCACTGTAGATAAAGCTAGGGAGCTGGTCAAAAGAAGTAGTGTGTTGCTCTTCCTTGGATGGGAGCTCAACTCATCTTTCATGCTAGATAAAATAAGAAGACTAAGAAAATTTATCTCATTTGAGGAGACTAACATTGCAAGAGAAGTATAGGGGTCTAGATTTAATGTTGATACCAAAACAATGGTAGTATGGATAATGTGATATTCTATAATGTCACCACAACATTAAGTGACCATATTCACAACATGATGAACATAGTTTCACTCATGGGGAAGAGAAAAATGGATATGCTTGAAGAGAAATTATTTCAAACATATACCATATTCATTGAAACCAAAAGGAAATACAAGGAAGAAATTAAGAAGACTTATGTACTTGAGAAAAAGGTGGTTACCCTTGAAAATAAGGTGAGAACTTTGAAGAATGTAACTATAGCTATAATGCAGGTAAAGGATCAAGGGGCCCAAATAGATGTTGATGCATCAAATCTGGGTATGGATCAACAAATGGAGGTGGATGATCTAAAAGAAAGAAAAGAAGTTGAAGTCAAGATAATGGAGAGTATGCTCTATTGCAAAATACATGTCCTTAAACAAGCTTCATAGAATCTCCACAATAGTTACATTGCATTGTAGGGAGAAGAGTATTAGTGCTCTAAGGCCTTATCCATTCTTTCTCCATTTTTCACCAAGTGGGGGCCCTACATTCCATTCTTTGACATGTTGGTCCAAATTTTGGCTCATAAAAAGGAATTGCCTAAAGAGACCATCATTTCTACAAGAAAAATGATAAAAATGGTCAAAGAATTGAATGCATTCTTTTCTAGTAAGTTACAATTAATAAATAATAAAATGAAGACCATTGCTAGTGGTACACTTGACTTCATACAAAGAATTATTGATGATGACAATAAGCTGAGGGAATGGAAAGAGCGGTCAAATTCTCTTGACAATGTATTAAAATATGAAAGATCTATAGCTGTAAGGATTTGACTTAAGGCAAAATTCACCAAGAACAAAGAACACAAACACAAGCACAACAGTAGACCAGAAAGAGTATGATCAGAATAACAATGTATTCATTCAATGTATTAAGAGTAGACTAGGAGTGCCTCTATATAAAGGCCTTTGAGATGCATCTAGAATTCCTAGGAATTAGCAACATGATAAGTCATACAACTAGGCACATGTTGACTAGATATGGGTTATCCTCCATTAAGCACAAGAGTAAGTGTGATGATGAGAGGATAAGCCTACAAAGCTGTAGCATGCAAATTTAGGTTGTAGACACCATGTGCTAAATTAGAAGTGCGAATAACTATGTTGTCTACATGACAACTCAAATAATGATGCAAACTCCAGTGTTGTAGATACCATGTGTTGAACTAGAGTTGCGTACTTATGTGTTGTCAACATGACAACTCATAAAGATACACAAACTCCTAAGTGCTTCACAAAATAAATAATAAAATAATGCATTAACCTAAGTAAACTTAAGTAAAGTGTAAATAGTAAATATGTATTTACACCAACACCCCCCCTAAGTGTAACTTAGGGGAATGCACTTGAGCTCACAAAATATAGGATGAAATGCACAATGGGTCCTGGCTACTAGGCAATGTTAGGTACCCATGTACATAATGAAATGCAATCTCTCATAAAGCAAAGAAAGAGGGAAAACCTTATGGGGAAAACCCTCCCCCAAAAAGAGAGATGAAAAGAAAAGATACATGGATGGATGGAGTAATCAAGACCCCCCTATTACAATATACATCAGTTATGCACAATAGTGAAGAATGAGAAGAACAAGACCTCATAAGAGGAAAAAGTCCCCCCATAAGAAAGAAGAGGAAGAGAGAGAAGGTAGTCCCCTTCTAATGAAAAATGTTGACTAGTGATTGCTGCTCCAAGGAAGAAGGTAGTTGATGAGTGCAAAATGATGTTCCTCCCCTTTGGAAGAAACAATGGCAAAGGTAAAATCCTGAAGATGTATGGTGGCCCTAAAACCTGCTCAAGTTTCCCTATGTCAATGTTGATGGTCACCCCTTCCAACACTACTAAAAAGAATGATGATAGATCTGGTAAGGATGTTTGTAGAACCTATCCCAATGAACCATCTATCTCCTCAACTAATAAAGAGACCTCTAACAACTATTTTCCATAAGGATCCACAATCATGTAATGTCCCGCCAAGGGATCCAAAAGAATTAACCTAAAGTTTTACTAAGTTTGCTAAACATTTTTTTTTAAAAGTAAGAAAGTATAACATACACATCAAACACATAGTAGCGAAAGAAATAACATGTAATCATCAACAAAAATACATAATAGGTTACATTCCTTAAGGATCTCAAGATGTTGAGTCACATTTAAATTTAATTAATTCTAAGTCGAACAACTACCACATCCATATGAAAGAATAATAAGAAAGTCCAATGTCCATAATATACATTTGTTCTGAATGCCTCTTGGCAAATTAATTCAGAATACTCAATCATCCACTGTACATGTCACAGGGTATGAAAGGCTTAAAAGAATATACATAAGTAGAATTATAAAATACAACATCCTCGTCGGATCTATGATACAAGTACAATAAAATAAATGAAACTAATAACATACATGATACATCTATAAATTATAAAAGATATAAACATACAACATGAAATACAACTATCCATCTATCATAAAAAATAACTAATCTAAGTGTGTGGCTCCTCTCAACCATCAATAGCATCATTATACCATTGTGGGCCCTAGCCATCCCCCACGCATAACATCCCAAGTCACCGAAGAGATCATCGGTAGTATAGTAATAGGGACATCACTCCTAAAACATACTACCTCATATGCATAAAGAAATCTAACATGTAAAAATAAAGCATAAGATGATCCTCCAATGTAGATAGTATCACCTAAACATGATGAACAAGCATCCCAAGAAGCTCCAGCCACGGTAGCAATGGACGGATCTCAAATGGTAAGAGTAAAAAGCACTACCACCCGACCGCGTGAAACCTAAATGGTCCACTCCCATCGTGTTGAGGAGATAGTCTCAAGTCCCAAAGAAGATACCAAATCACATAAAACAAATACTCTCTAAGTCCAAGAAATCCTAAAAGTATACCAACTCAAAGGTTTCAACACATAGATAGACATCTAGACCCAGAGGCACACAAAGAAATGTAGGAAACCTACTATATAAGTGGGAAAGTGTCATCAAAAAAGTCACGCAGAAGTTACCTAAGCAATCCCTTAAGAATCTTGGGTCCCTAGTGATCCCTATGGCCACTAGTATCCTCTCATATTGATGGGACATACTACGGAATGCAAGGTCATAACCAAGCATTCTCTCCACCCCATCCTAGTTTGTACTAGCACTCAAGGCATGGGAGAGAACATACAATTAATCTTGTTAGGTTCATTTTACTCTCATTTAATGTAAATGTTATCACTTATTAAAACAACCTATAATGAGTTGCCCTAGAAGCCACTTAGGGCCTCGACCCCCATTGCAAGCCACTTCCTGACACTACACATAGATAACCTACCCTAGGCTCATGAAATAACAAAATACGAAATCACCTCAGCCCTATACAAGTGGCTAGAAAGCATCAAAGATAAATCACAATAATCACATCAGTTCTCCATGAGAAATTGGAAAGCATCAAATAATAATAATGATGATCACAATAGTTCTCTATCAGCAACTAAAGGCATCAAGGATAAATCACAATATCCAATGGTTCTCCAACGAGCAACCAAAAAGTATCCCAATAATAAATCACAATACTGATCGAAGACTTTAGAATGGTCAAGTCAAACATGTCACAACATGACATCATCAAGAACAAATCATCCAAAGCATCTCAGTCCTCTCAAGCGACTAGAAGACAAATCAAATATAACTGATCGATGACTCAAAAATGGTTAAGTCAGGTATCACATAAACATACACCTCAGCTTCACACAAGAAGATTGGAAAGCAATAACAATTAGTAAATTCATCCATCATAGAGCATATCACACATCACCATGGTTGGGTTTAGAAAGATCGAGAAAAAATCATCATAACATCACAATCGCATAACCCCCGAGCCTCTGGTGACAACCTAAACTGGGCAACACTAGAACAAACCACAAAACATAGACAATAGAATAGTCACATAGAAAACAAAATCATCGCTTAGTTAGGTATGAATGATAATACATTATTGAGTTAATGTAAGGTTTGAAGTTCTAGTTTTAGGTATGTCTCAAGAATAAGTTTCCACAATTAGCCCTTACAATTAACCCATTGCTATATTTAAATGATTGCACAATTACCCTATAAACAATCTAAGGATAATCTTTTATTAAAATAATTATATTTTCACTTTTTAATTTATTTTAAAAACTTAATTGATAAAATATTTATTAACTCAAATAACAATAACATTTAGCATTTATTTAAAAATGAACTCTAAATATATTATTATTAAATTAAATAAATATTATCATGTTCTAAATTTATCCTTAAACTTTTATCCTCAAATTTAATTCTTTTTATTTAATTAATTCTCAATTAATTAAATATAATTAAACATTAAAATGTCATATTAATTTTCCATTGAATTAAACCATTAATTAATCTTTTTAATTAGACTTAATTAATAGAAAAATACACCAAGGACTCATAAAACAACATACAAAAACCCATCATAGTGAAACACATACTAAAACAACAAAGGGTTATAATCATGAATTAACGTCATCCGACGCATTCAGAGGGTACTGACTTAGATACTTGTCCTAATTTTTTAATTAGGACAATGGCTTAAAGGTTTAGGATTTGGACTTGAGAATTTATTACCCCTCTCTTACCATTGAGATAATGTGATAGGGTACACTCATCCTGACAATTTAGGGAAGTCGATACCTAGTACCTACAACCTACATAAAATCCACGAATGTACAAACAAAATATTCTAAGCTAAATAGGAAATGGTAGGAAGTGGTGCATCGTGTAGATCCTGACTAGTAGGTGACTATGACTCCCTTCCTTAACCACATCAAAGATTCCATACATAAAGAAAACAAACACGCACACCATACACATGCAGGATGGGGTAAGTATCCATAAGAAACACATATTATAATCCATCTAACTTATCATCATCAATAACTAAAAATATTGAATAATTATCATGCATACATGAAATATAGAGTACCAAATAATCTCATCATAAAAATCAACTGAATCTGAAACAATAACTGATAAACTCAAAGTAATGCTACCAATCATAAGCATAAAACTGGCCTAAAAGAGTTCAATAATGATAATAGAAATGTGAACTAGGGGCGAGCACTACAAATCATGTCAACCTGCGAAGATCAATCATGTAGAGAATGGACATGAGGGTCAGAGTGAGCCCTCACAACAACTATAGAAGGATCATCTTCATCAAAGAGAGGATTTAAATCATCAGGGATGTCTCCCAAGTCTACTATGTGTGACTCCACCAAAAAACTTGAAATGTCTATTATGTAGTCATCCTCTGTTGCTAAAGTTTGAAGACAAGGTGTACCCTTCTTTATTGGACCTATCACTATGGCAATGTATGGATGTGGACTATACTGATGTCTTGACCTCTCACTACAACTGTCGATAGAACCCCACATATCTAAATCTATTGAAGCACTATCATTGGTGTCACTATCAATTTCCATAGTATATGAAGTGCGGAGAGGATTAGAGGATAAGCTGGATGAACTTTCCTTAAAGTGAACATCCTTCTCCACAAAAATCTCATGTGTCTCAGGATCCATACGATTGTATGCCTTAACACCATCTTCATATCCAATGAAAGTAAAAGGCCTAGGTAGTGGTGCCTTACATTCCTTAGAATATAGGTTTGTCCATATAGGACAACCAAATACTCTGAAGTGACTCACAACTAGTTTTCTACTACACCATGCCTCAAAAAGAGTCTTCCCATCTAGGGCATTACGAGGAGATCTGTTAAGTATGTGAGTAGCGCTGCTAATGGCTTCAACTTCAAGTGTAGGATGAAGAGACTTGGCTTTAATCATGCAACTTGCCATGGACTTAAGAGTTCTAATCCTCATAGTTGCAATATCTGTCTTGTGTGGATTGAATTTTGGTGGATTCTAAAGATCAATGTCTTCAAGTTTGCAAAAGTCTTTAAGTCTTTTTCCCACATATCTATTTTCATTGTCCATTCATAGAACCTTGACGAATTTCCTTGATTTATGTTCAACATGACTCTTAAAGGCTTGAATCTTATCAACCACTTCATTCTTATGATGAAGGAAGTAAACCCATGTGAAGCATGAAAATTCATCAACAAAAATAAGGATGTAGTGGCCTTAACTTACTGATGTAACTGCAAAAGTTCCTACTAATATGATGTGAACCAACTGAAGAAAAATTGGTACTCTAGAAGACTTCCCTTTATCATACTTCTCCTTGAGATGCATATCCATTGAATATGATGAACACTCACCCTTAGAAAATTTGATATTAGGTAGACCTTTGACCATGTGTTTGGAGAAAGGTTACTAAAGATAGCAGAAGGCAAGATGACCATACCACTCATGTCATAGTTTGATTTGTGAATTAGATTGAGTTAACAAGGCATGTGAAGGAGACTTAGGCACAAAGTGAGAGAAGGAATAAAGCCTCTTGTCGTGATTGAATTTTCCCACTATAACCAATGAATCATCTTAGACTTTGTACCATTACTGAATCTAGAAGGAACTCAACTTTGTTGCCATCTCCAAGGTGAGTGATTTGGTAAATTGAGAGGAGATTAGAGCTTAGGTTAGGAACAAAAAGAAAATCTTTGAATTCCCCATTTTCCATTTCCACATGTCCTTTCCCTTCAACTTCCATTTTAGTATCATCTCCCATAAAGATGTGTGGTATCTATGACTAATTCAATGAAGAAAAGTCTCCCTTTGAAGAACCCATGTGATAGGAGGCACCTAAGTCAAGAATCCATTTTGATGAAGAACTTGTATTTTCCATTAGTGCTTTCCCTTTACCCTTTGAAGAGGTTGGAGTTGAATCCTTGGAAGTACCCAGCACTTGAATTTTGTTCTTCTTGAGTAGGTTTTCCAACTCATCAATTCTCTTAGTCTTGCAATGATTCTCATCATTATTTGACTTTTTACAATATGCACAAAAATTTTTGTCCTTCTTTTCATTACTTCCCTTCTTTTTGGAAGAAGAATTGCCTTGTTGTGTCTCAAATTGTGATTTTTGCTTCCACTACTTCTTCTTCTTCTCATTAGAAACTTTTCCTCCTTGACTTGATTGGCTTTCATCACTAGCCACCAATGCTTTGGTCTTTGATGTCATGAGAAGTCCCAAATCTATCAACCGAGATTGTTCAAGAATTAACATCTCTATAAATGCATCAAAAAGTAGGCTTCTAGAAAGCACTTCCCATGGTTAACCTGTGAGTATTATAACTTGAAACAAAGGAAGCATACTCTGAAGGTAGCCTCTTTAGGATGTGATGAATCATAGCCTCTTTAGGATGTGACGAATCAACTTTTCATCCTTCATGGGATTTCCACAATATTTAAGTAGTTCCCTAAACTCATTGGCTTTGTTGATGTAATCTTGAATTGTGTCAAAGTTCTTTAGATCCAATAGAAGTAGATCATCCTCAATCTAAAAACCCTTTTCCTCATCCACCTTACCATACAATGATTGAAGTTTATACCATGCAAGTTTGGATTCCTTGAAACAAGAAATGTGGAAGAAGAGATCTCTATGTACACAATTCCTGATAATTCCTAAAGCATGTTGGTCTTTGGTTTTCCAATCAACAAGTTCTATAGAATCAATGGGTTTGGGTATTGTACCATCAACATAAAGACTTAAACATTTTCCATTAATCTACTCCATGTAATATCTTTCCATGTAGAATAATTACATGAAGTTAGAAGTTAACATTTAGGTGAACCCATGATGTAGAAAATGAAAAGAGCACACAAGAGAGACACAAGAACACAATACACACCCCCTCTTTTCACTCAATCAAAAGACCCCCCCAAAAAAAGATGCTTTTGATGCTTTATATATAGTGCATGTACAATAGGCCACTTGTTAAAATGTACAAAGTGGACTTCTAATTTTTCTATTTACAACTACTTTTTTGAGGTCCAAATCTGTTACTAAGCATTGTAGCTTAGATGTACCATTACAATGTAGAAAAGGTCCTAAGTTTAAAAGTGATATTTTTGTCCACACAACCCTATAATTTGAATGTAGATCTAGAAAGTAGATGAAAATTAATGCACTTTCAAAAAAAATAGAACCTAAAAATGTGTCCAAATGAGCTAGTATAGAGCTTTTGAAGTTGTAAAATGTAGGATTGAATAGGTATAGTCGCCAAAAAATGCAATTTGTAACAAATCCTTGCAAAAAAACTAGAAAAGAACAGACCATTGAAATGATCAATAAATTTTACCCAAAAAAAAAATCACACCTACTTTGGAGTCCGGATGACCGAGTTACGGCCTCTCAAAATCGGGTTATAAAATCAAAAATTCATCTGGAGAGGGGTCTAGGAAAAAATTTCAAGCTTAAATTTGATGGTCAAATAGCTATTGCAGTAGTTATAAAATGTCTCCTAATGATGGTCAGATATCCATCAAATTTAACTTCATGTTTGGATGACGTTAGTGAAAAATAGTCACCCAAGGTGATGTGGCAACTAACTAGACCATACGAAAAAAGTGACATAATATTCATGGCATGGGTATAAGTGCTAACTGGGCTAGCCCACATAGAGGACACATAACTATCATGATGGAAATTTTTGATGTGGTTTGGCATTACACATGGAACATGTGGCATGTCAGACATGTAAAGGTCTGCATGGCACTTTTAATGGGTGCCATGTGATGCAGACTCAACAGTTGTAGTTACACCATGTGGCAAAAACCAATTTCAAAAGATGGTCACAAAGTTGCCAAAATGGGATCAAAAAATTCAAATGGTTAGTGGGAACATTGGAAATGCATTGCTATCTAGTGTCATCACTATGCAAGGTGTTAAATTTTGTATCATAGTTAGTGGGAAATGTGAGACCATCATTAGAGTCACCAACTATACTCATGGCTAGAATCAAATTCTATGAGCTACCAGAGTTTAACATTGTAGCGGGCTAGCGTTCAACAAGATAATGTCAGGGCTTTTAACCGTGGGGCTAGAGAAAAAAAAAAAGCAAGTGGGGATTCCTTATTTAGTCCCATATACATGGGAAAATTGACTTTGCAATGTTTAAAAACAAGGCACTATGAAGACCAAACAAAGAGCTCGGTCGGAGGTGAGAGTTGAAATCGCTAGAAATTGCAACGTCTAAAAATTGTAGGGTCCGACACTGGATTTGATATACTATCCACCAAATTGGAATATTCTTGTAATATAGAAAATATTCCACACAGGGTGCAGGGTCAAGATGTGACTACCTGGTGCCTATACCAAAATAAAATTCTTTGTTGCCCAAAAGGTAAAAACTAAATTTTGAAAAAATACAGAATTCAAAAAGGAAAATAAAAAATTAAATCTAAAAAATAATTAAATAGATCTAAAAAATGACCATACCCAAGTTGCAAACCAGACCTTTGGGTGTCGATTTGCAAAAAAAAAATTCTTCACAATTGACTGTGGCATAGGATAGCCAAATTTATAGTTGATTTTCACCAAATCAATGTTTTTCATGCAATGGCGAAGTCTGTTCTGGCTTTAGACACTCCCAATTTTTTTGGTACTTTGGATTTGGGTCGAGGTGATGAAGCAACAATGGTCTTGAATGGCTATGTGAAGAGAGATTCTCCAAGCTCTGATACCATGTAAGAATTTTCCTTAAGGCAAAATTCACCCAAGAATAAAGAACTCAAACACAAGCACAATAGTAGACCAAAAAGAGTATGATCAAAATAAAAATGTATTCATTCAATATAATGGAAGTACACTAGAAGTGCCTATATATAAAGGCCTCTGAGATGCATCTAGAATGCCTAGGAATTAGCAACATGATAAGCCATACAACCAGGCACATGTCCATCACATATGGGTTATCCTCCATTAAGCACAAGAGTAAGTGTGAATGAGAGGATAAGCTTACAAAGGTGTAGCATGCAAATTTATGTTGTACACATCATCTGCTAAATTAGGAGTGTGAATAACTATGTTGTCTACATGAAAAATCAATTAATGATGCAAACTCCAATGTTGTAGACACCATGTGTTGAATTAGAGTTGCATACTTTTGTGTTGTCAACATGAAAACTCATAAAGGTATGTAAAATCCTAAGTGTCTCACAAAATAAATAATAAAATATTGCATTAACTTAATTAAACATAAGTAAAGTGTAAATAGTAAATACGTATCTACACCAACAATAGCAATGGTGAAATAGACATAGTAACAATTTTTGATATTATTGATATTTTGTATAAGCTGGAGGTAGATATAAATAAAATATTTGTAGAGGTTAGAGCCCTAATAGATGCTAAATGGAGTAAGTTCCTGAATGAGCTAAATGCAATTCAAGGAACTACTTGGCCAGATGAGGAATTAGATATTACTATCTAGGAGGTTATAGTAGACATAAAGGAAATTCCATCTGGAGATAGTGATTGAATAAGATAAGAAAAGTTAGAGTAACATGAAGACGGAGGCCAACTATCTAAAAGAGATACCTTATCTTTGTGGTTCACTTGCTATGGATATGCTCTCATTACAAACAATAAAGTTGATCCTGAACATCTAGGTTGAAAACTATTCAAATTTTGGCTATCTCCAACATTCTTTTGTAGTTGTTTTGTCTTATATGAAAAAGTATTGTTGTGTCTTATTTTGGAACATGTGTCCTCCCATCTGAAGCATGTTGCAATCCTTATTCTATAAAAGGATTTCCAATATATGGAGTGAGGGTCCAAGATTTTTAGTCTGGACAGAGTTTTGTTCATATTTGAGTTGGTCCATGTATACTATATAAGTTTGTTCTAGAAATAGAATGAAAAAATTTAACAATTGCTAGTCTAATTAAGTTTTCACTAATATGAGTTGATATATAATTATATTTTTCAAAGAAATTAATGCAAAAATGCATAATTTTGGTTGTTCATTTTTAGATCTTGTCTCTTCTTTTGGTTTCCATTTTATTCTCTGAGATTTAATAAGCAAAGTTCATTAAATTTCAGTTGTAATTTATTCTAAATTATATTTCAATTTGATTTTGCTAATAAACTAATGGGTTATGTAAATACTTAATGTAAATTGGAAGAATCTTATGTTGGCCTTATGGTCAAATCATTTGCCAGTTAGTTCCTATGGCCAAATCATTGGGTTGGTTACATTGCTACCAAGCTTCATAGAGTCTACCGAGCTTCACAAGAAGAAAATAGTTTAAGCCAATCTTCACATAGTCTAGTGAGATTTACAAGAAGAAAGTAGTGTAATTCAAGCTTCATAGAGTCTATCAAGTTAGTTTTGTTAAGCAAGAAAAAGGAAGTTAGCATTGACCAACCTATAGTGTCAACTGAGCCCTTCAATATAAACTGAGTTCTCCAATGTTCACCCAGTCATTGGTGCTAACTAAGTTCATATCTAATGTGGACTGAGTACTAGGGTCAACTGAGTGTCAAAGTTGTTTGAGTTGACTATGTTATCGAGTGTCAAAATATCACCCCAGTGGTCTTCAGAACCCAAGTTTCAACATTGAGCTGACTTAGTGAAGATTGTTGAATTAGGTATTGTAGTCTACCTTGGAAGGTAATTATTTGGATTGGTATATATGTAAGATATCTTTTCATATCCAAATGAGAGAGTGTGTAACAAGTATGAGTGTGAATTAGAAGACAAAGGCTATGGGTAGTATAAGGAAAAGAAGGGTCTCATCTATCACAACAAGTTGATCATTTCTACATCAAAGAAATCTCAATTAGCAAACCAAGTTGCAAAGTAGAGATTAGTCATTGGTTCATCCTAATAGGTGCATTAGTCAAATCCTCTAACAAGGTGGGCTCAATAGTATTATATTGAATCTCCTAACTGAGTGCATATTTCATTGTATTGTATAAATCCTTTTACAATGTGGACCTAATAGTCCTTATTGCTAATAGGGAAGATCACCAAAAGTGATCATTTGTAAGCATTAATCATCCCCACCCCAATTTTACTTTCTATTTGGAAGGTTTTTGGGTTTCCAACTATTGTGTCAACTGTTATGAATTTTTATTGGTTTCAGTCTTTCATGCAATTAGATAAGATTAGCTTAAAGAGGATTAATTGGTGAATTGAAGTTAAAGTTTTATTAGTTCCCAATCCACCTACCTCCACCTCTTAGTCACTTATACCACCATAAATTTACAACAATTAGTATCAAAGCATTTGGTTCTCACATCATAAATTTAGTAGCTTGAGAAAAGAGCAGAGGCAATGGAAGTGTATAGACTTGAGCAAGCTATTGAAAATGAAAAGGTGGATCTGTAAATGGCATGGAAAAATTCAAGAAAATGAAGGAGCAACTCTCCCAATCCTTGAAAAGAAGAAAAGAACTAGCAACACAAATGAATGAAAATATCTACATAGAAGAAATAATTGAAGACATTTCCCAAGATAGAAGTTTAGATGAAGCTGATGCAACAATCAAATACCTACTTGAGAAGAATCTCACTCTTCATGAAGAAGCTAGAAAGCTAAAAAGAGAACAAGAAATTTAGTTAGTCATAATATGTGAGGACATGGAACAAAAGTAAATAGAAAATGAAGATAATATATTGCTAACTAAATAGATAGAAGAAAAGGACAATAAAATTCAATGCCTATCTCTCCAGCAAGAAGATTTGATAAGTCAACTCACTTATGCAAATTGAGAGCTCAATGAAAGATTGTAGAATGATCTTAGTATTGAAAGAAAAAAAAATGAAAGGATGATGAAATCTCAAGAAAGCATGAATTAATTGAATGAGAAAACTCAATTCAGACACAAAGGCAAAACATGATTAGGCTATATAGATAAAGGTGAATCATCTCATCAAGGAGCTCAAAAGAACAAAAGACCTACTTGTAATTATTGTGGAAAGATAGGGCATACATAAAGAAAGTGTTGGAGAAATGGTAAATCAAAATTTAGTGGAAAATACTATAGTTTTAAAAAGAAAGGTCATAGAGCAAGTGAATTCATAAAGAAAAGCAAGTTTGAAGGAAAATATTTCAATTACAACAAACGAGGGCACAAATCTTCAGAATGCAAAACCAAGAAATGGAATCTAGCATAACAAATTATGAAAGCTATCTTTGGTTGGGATTATAACACATGGTAAAGATGTCACTTAAGTGGTGAACATGGACATAGTGGAGAAAATTGCATAAGAAATCACATAAGGAAGAGAGACCCTACAAAGAGATGTTTTGTATGCACAAAACTTGGATATTTAGCTAGAAACTATATGAACTAAGTTAAAGTTGAAGATGAAAAGAAAGAAAAGGCTAACAATATCAAAAGTCAAATGAGGAATAAATGGATAAAGAAATCTCTAGAGAATGCAATTCAAAGTCTTGAAAATGTTGACACCCAAGTCAATGAGGTGGGTGATTCAACCATTTCAAACTAATTAGCCATGGAGATCATTGGAACTATGAATCAAAAGAAACATCCTATACTAGTTCTATTTTGCAAGAAAGAAGATCCAAATCAGCATTTAATATGTATTGGGATCACTGAGTTGATGATCTTACTGAGAAAATTTAGGTTGCAAGAGCTTACCAAGAAAAGTCAAGTTACTGACCTAACTGAGTTTTGAAGACTTAATCGAGTTAAATAGGATGTCATTGAGATATCCTTCATATGAACTCTTAATGGAGACTTAAAGACATAATTTGGTTAAAAGGAAAGAATTAGAGGTTTTATTTTTCACCACAAATTTCAGAACAAATAGAGCAGAGCATTCCTAAGCCCTTGAGAAATGCAAAGACAAATTTTTGAAGAATTATCTTTGCATCACCAACCATAATGACATCTTCGGCCAACAAAAAAGTTAAGAAAGGTTAGAGATGTTGAGAATGAAACCTTGACATTCAAACTTTGTCTAATGATCATGGAGGAACTAGACCCAATCAAAGCACATTCATAAATTCCTCCAAAGGTACTTTTAATCTATGATATTAGGTCATTTTACCATTGTTTGATTCAAGATTTGGTTACATTTGAGATAAATCAAGCCTATGATGTGTTGTGTGGAGGAAAACTTGAAACTTGACTAGAAGCATCTAGAAACAAAGGGTTTAACCAAAATTCTACATATGTCAAGGGATTTTCAAGGAAAATGGATTAGGTTTTGTTGAGCTGTTGTTATGCATAATGTTAAATGACATGAATTCTTTTGAACTCCTTTCTTGAAAAGTCAATGTTGTGAATCAACTCCAAGGTTCTAGGAAATCTTGTGACATATTGGAATCTACTCAATTGAAGATAAGTGTTTTTGTTTATGAAGATGCCTTTGTTGGTTCATTTGATTTTGGATAAGATGTAGAATATGTTCGCTACTTAAAAATACAGTACACAAAAAGAACTATGTTTTTGTATTTTTTATAGTTTCCAATGAATGCAATCTAATGATACAACTAATATGAATTACTAATTTAACAAGGGGTTAGTAAAGAAAATAATAAGAACTTTAAAGAAAATAACATGAAAGTAAAATCCCAATGGACATAAGCTATAGAAAATAACACATCTGCGAGTTAAGCTTTTCAAAGAAACTGGTAGGTAACCAATGAAAATAGGAGCAACACTTCCTTGATTCCACTAATGCAATTTTTGATGGAAAAATTTAATAATCATATGATGTTTTTCTCTTCATCAAATTGTAAGGCCACAAAAAGTGTGCTCATGCAAGATAGAGAGTTATGTAAGCACAATTTGGTGATTTCTTCTCGAGCTAGATATGTTAGTGGAGTTCATAAAATTGTAGCAAACACCAAAATTAAAAGATTTCACAACCAAAAAAAAAGAAATAAACAAACATGTGAATAAAAAGAAACACACGACTGAAAAGAGACACACAACTTAAAGAAAACACACCTATAGAAAATAAAATCCAACTTTTTTTTTTCTTTTAGGCTTCAAAATAATGGTTCATAAATTGCCCATTGAATGACAATGGAACTAATTACTCTTGTAAGGAACTAAGCCTAAAAGTATTTTCTTCAAGAATTTCCACAATCTAATAAGGACCAATCCACAAGTGTTGAAACTTGGTGTGGCTGCTCGACTATTCTTTCACCTTATCCCAAAGTAAAACAAGGTCAAAAATTCTAAATTATTTTATTGTGGCTCTCTTGTCAAACCATCTCTTCATGAAAACTTGGTGTTTAGCCATGTGATCCAATGCAACTATCTAGTTTTCATCCATCTCTAAAAGATTCATCAATCTAATTTGTACTTTGTCAGCATCTTTAGCATACCCACTCATGAATTTCAAAACAAAAATCCTAGGGTTAAGCAAGAACACTAGCTCTTGTCCATAAACAAGAATGTAGATGTCCCCAAAACATTCTTGGCCCTCACTTAATCTATCCATAGAGAATATTTGAGTTGCATATGCCAATCTTTAGGATGCTCCTTTAATAATCATCTTATTACTATGATCAAGTTCTTATTTGTAGATTCAACTACCCCATTTCCTTGTAGGTAATAATTCAAAGAGAACTTGATAATAACATGATTTTCAAATGCCCATTGAGCCAAGATTATTGATGCAAAATCTGATCCATTATTGCACACTAAAGTGAATGGCATCCCAAATCTAGTAAAAATGTGTTCCTCCAAGAAGTCTATTACCACTTTAGTGGTGCAATTTCTGAAAGTTTTTGCTTTTGTCCATCTCATACAATAATCCATGGCTATGAGAATATAAGTATGTCCAATTGACAATGGTGGATTTACTAGACCAATGAAATCCAACCCCGACTTTGAAAAGGGACGCACATCGTAGATTGGTTGTAATGGCATTTTTGAGTGTCTTTCTCTATTGGCACTAGTTTGACAAATATGATAGGAATGTACATGCCGAAAGGTGTCCTTGAATATTGTGAGCCAAAAATAACTTGATCTTAAAATCATATGAGCAGTCACTTCTACACAACCATGCCCTATACCATACTTATTTTGAAACTATTCCAAAACTTCCTTTGCTTCCTCACGTCCCAAGCATTTTAGGTAGATTCCTTCATAATTCCTTTTGTACAAATTTCTATCATGCAACATGTAGGACTCACACTTCATTTGAAGTCCCCTATGTTGTGAACTATACATCCTGGTACCAAATATCTGTTATCACACCTTGACCAATATCAACTTGAGATACAATCATTTTCTTGTAGTCTTTCATATTGGTCTCATTGTAAAATCTAAATTCCTTTTCATCCCCAACCTAGTTATCAACTATCATTTTTGATAACCCTTGACCTCTAACTAGTCGCACGGGCTGAATTTCTAAGTCAAATTCTTCAAGTATTGCTATCCATTTTCCTTGTCTTTCACCGAGTTCATTTTTCATCAACAATGTCTTTACTATTGGATCAATTATGATGGCATAAACCTTACTTCTTATTATGTAATGGAAAAACTTTTTCATTGCCTTGATCAAAGCGAAAGACTATTTATCGAGGTTGGAATGATTCAACTTGGCATTTCTCAAGGGATAACTCATGAAAGCAATAGGTCTTTCATCATCCTTTTCCCTCTTTTTTGTTAGGATTCCAATGCACAAATGCTCTAAAGAAAAATAATGTATCTTGAAAGGTAGCTCATAGTCAGGACTTACCAATATTGGTGCCATGGAAATGGCCACTTTGATATCCTCAATTTTTTTTTAATTTCTGGAACCCATTATGTCTTAGCTCCCTTTTTGTGTAAATCATTAAGGGGATGAACTATTTCTACAATCTGCTTATGAATTTCCATACAAAATTTATCTCCCCAAAGAAAGACTTGAGTTCCTTCCAGCTCTGGGGAGGTGATAACTTCAAAATGGCCTCAACTCTATTAGAATCAATGGAGATCTTGGCTTTAGAAATGATATGACCCAGGAGCTTTCCTTTAGTGACTCCAACTAAACATTTCTTGGGATTGAGGGATATGTCATATTTATGACATCTATTGAATACCCACCTTAAATAAAAAATGTGAGTGCTTCGATCCTTTAGACAGATAGTTAAGTCATCCATGTAGATAACTATACACTTGTTGACCAATCACTTAAAAGATTCATCCATGGTTCACTGAAATGTAGCACCTGTGGTAATCAATCCAAAAGGCATTCTTTTGTAGGTGAAAGTTCCCCATTTTTTTGTAAAAGCCATCTTTACTCAATCTTCTTCATCAACCATCACTTGATTATATTTTAAATATCTATCTAAGAAAGACATCATCTTTGAACCATTCACAATTTGTAGAACCTCGTCTACTGAGGCTAAAGGATAATTGTCCTTTTGAGATGCCAAGTTCAAGTCACAAAATTCAACACAAAGATGAATCTCTCTAGTCTTCTTTCGTATAGGAACCAAATTGGCCACCCATGTGGAATGATGAATAGGGAAAATGACCGTAGCATCCAGTAACTTCTTAACTTCATTCATTATCAAAGGTTTAATGATAAGATTAATAGATTTTTGTCTTTTTTGAAAAGGCTTGGCATCTAGTTTCAAGGGGATATCATGTGTTATAATCTCAGGGTCATACATATTTAGCTCTTTGTAGTTCCAAGGAATAACATCTTATACTCAGTAAGTAGTTTGAGCATATATTCCCTTTCTTGTGCATTGCATGCTTTCCCTAGCTAGACCATTAGTTGTATGAAACACACTCCTCAATCCCCTTTTCTTCAATCATTTTGTTATTAAGTGCCAATTCATCATGATTAAAGATGTGATCTGATTCAACCATTCCCTTAGGAATAGTCTTGGTTTTCAGGTTAAGGATCCTATCTTCATCTTCAAGTTCATTATCCTTAGCCTTTTCATCCAGAGTGTCATCAACTTCTTATCGTTTAAAGTGGTCATTGCACATGATAAACTCAAGTATGTGTTGATCATCTTGAAAGAGTTGAAAGTTTGTAATATTGTTTGGGATAGATGGAGCAGAAACCAACTCTACTAAAAATATTCTCAATTTTGTTCTTTCAATTGGTTGCAATGCACTTGCTAAAATAGCAAGAGCATTTGCTACCATGTTTTTCCTTCTTGGAATGGACCTTATGTTTAAAGCTTTAAAATCATCCATTAAATCACATACTATTTTCTATAAGCAAGTAACCTTTTGTTGTTGCAAGAGTATAGCGATTTCACTTGTCGTATAACCAACTAAGGGTCTCCCTCAATTATGAGAGCTGTAATTTCTTTCTCCAGTGCAAAGAGAAGTCCTCGGATTAGTATTTTGTATTTTACAACATTGTTAGTACATCTAAACTATAATCAATATGCTACATAAAAAGACTTACCTTTTGGGTTGACCAATTCTATACCTATGTTAGTCCCTAATTTGCATTTGGAACCATCGAAGTGAAGTGTCCAAATTGAATCCTCCTTGGGTTTTCTAACCATGTGTTTGTTTGTCCTTAGTCTCTCTTTTACTTGAGCTTGGAATGACTATTTCTTGGGGACCCATTGTAACATCTCACAAAGTGGAGTTGACAATTCTCCTTTATAACTTCTTGATAGAGGGAGCATATGTTTTTCTTGTTTGTCTTGAATCTCTCATATTAGTTCTTTTATTTCATCAAATTTAGGTTTAGGATAAATGACTATAGAAGTCCACCCTTGACCTTTCACGTACTATCTTCTTCTCTAAACTTTGATCACTCCTGGGGGAGGAGAAGATAAAGCTCCACCATCTATAGAGGTATTGCTATATGACAAATTTAAATCTTTGATTTCTTCTTCAATATATCCCATAGATTTAGATGAGTTTATATGACTTTGATTTTCCATGGGTTCATCTTTTGAAATTTTACTATCCTTGTCTTGCATCATGTGTGTTAACACCTTTGCAACTACTTCTTCACATGATAAGCATTCAAATTCAGAGTGACTTACTTTCTATAATAGGCAAAATCCTGGGGGGAGTAAGATAATAGGGTTAGCTTCTTCTCCCAAGAATTGTAAATTAGCCATGATACTATCAATGAATTGTGTCATAATCTCATTCTTTGGGATCAATATCTTGAGTTCGTTATCTAGATTACCTTATATTTTGATGGGAATCATATCAAATTCCATCACTTTCTTTGAGCCCAAATCTTATTGTAGGAATGCCACCTCATTCAAAGCATTGTATTCTATAATCATTATTTTCAATATGAGTTTTGCATCTCTCTTGATTTGATTATCCAATCCCTTCCATGGTAACCATAATTGGGTGAAATATATAGAGAACCATCCTCTTAAAATTTTGTCCATTCTCTACTTAGGAGTAACCCATATGTCTCTAGAATATCAACCAAATGTATATTAATAACATCTTGAAAACTATATCTAAACATCTTTCAATATGCCCATGACTTTCACCTCTATTTTGTCCAACTATATCACTATCTGATTGGAAGGTTAAGGACTAACCCCTAACCTTTGTGTTTTTGATAGTGGCATGAAATTACATGAGGCTCCCAAATAAATCAAGGAATTGTGAAGATTCTTCCCATATATTTTGATTCTAAGCAAAAATGGTGGCACCTTCACCTTGTCTTTAAACATATATAGTGGGCATTGCTTCTGCAGTATTAACTTGTTGAGATATTGTCTTTTAAGGGACAATGTTTTCATTATGGGGAGTCTTTGTATGATCCGGAGTCTTCATGAGAAATTCACGTTGTTGTGGAAAATTTTGCAACATGTCAAACATGGACATATAGACCAAGTGGGGTTTTTCAATATTGTTGGCATATTTGCTTGGTTTTGATTCTACTATCCTCCCTATGGTGGCTTAATTAGTGCCAGATTATTACTCACTCTTGGATTGGAAGAAGTTGGTTGTAAAGTTGGAGGAATTCCATCTATCATAGGTTATTTTCTACTTCTTAGATTGTATGTATTTCAATTTTCATTGTGAAAAGCAAACATCTCTTCAAGTTGAAGGTCAGGTTCCTGGCTAAATGGGAATGAGAACTCTTCATTGTTTGGCTATTCTACATGTGCATTTTGTGCAACATCATAGGATTTTAATTGCATAGCATTAAATTATATAGGAGGAGCATCATCATTTACTTGTGAACTTTGAGTCATCTCTTGATTTCCATTATAGTATGATCCATCATTGTTAGAAACATCTTGACCATCATCATACTAATTAATATTTGCATATTGAATGTTGTTATTGTTATTTTCTAGAGGAATGCTTCCATTATTTTGATGGGTGTTCTACTATTGGTTCTATCTTTGGAAACCATTATTATGATCAAAAGGATTGAAATTGTTTCCCCCATTATTGTTTCATACATTATTGTTGTTGTTTCCACTGAAGTTCCTATTATAATTTTGGCCATAATTGTTTTTGTAAGGACCAACATTATTCCTTTGGAAGTTGTTATTCTATCCTTGTCATAATATTAGATGTGTTAGTTCGTTGTTCATTTGTGACATAGTCTTTTTCATTTGACCAAATTCAAAAACAAAGCTATTATCTACTTCAACAGGTACTACTGCCTTTTGCTCAAAGAAGGCAGCTTTCAGAGGTTCATACCCTAGATATGTTAGAGTGGGGTTTTGCATAGCAAGTTCTTGTTATAATGGAACTAGATTCATAGGTATGAATTGAATAGGCATTTTGGGTACTCTGATAGGGTATGTTTGCATTGTGGTGATAGCTTGAGCTGAAAACATTAATCCTCCTCCATTAGGATTAGCTTACTTAGTGAAAGTAATTGCTTCTACAAAGACTTTATCTAATGTTTTGATATTTGTTGTAGGAAGTATTCAAAAAAATAGTAGTAAGATGGTCCATAGCATTTAGATAAATTTGAATAACTACTTCAATGAGTATAGTGTATGGTGCTTCTAGCTTGCAATATGCCATATGGAAGTGATGGTTGAAGCATGAAACTATCTCAGTTGAGTCCCTTTTGATTGATATGAATTGTTGATGTATCATAGCTGGGTTGATGAAAGTTTTGAATTATTCCAAGAACAATTTTTTGAAAGTATCCCAATCTCCAATACATCCAAGTGGAAAATTGACATACCAATTAAAGGAAATTTCCCTTAAAGAGTAGGAGAATAAACAAAGAACCACATCCTCATTGGCAATCTATTTTCGGTTGAAATTTTTTTTGAATACTTTGATGTGATCTTTGGCAGTTCATGTTTCTCCATAAATGAACCTTGGGAAAAACTTCTCCGGATTGTTGGGAAGGTCATGGAGTGCACCTCTCAAGTTTATTGGTGAGTCTACAACATTTGTAGAAAAAGGCATTGGAGGATTTGGCAGACCTAAAGGTGGTTGTTGCAGAGGTGAAACTATTGGAATATTAGTTGGTTCACCTAGTCATTGAAGTGGAGAAGGAGTTGAAGAAGATGATGAAACATCAAATGGAAGTGGTTGAATTCAAGGTATTCCTTTGTCACTATGTGGTTTGCAAAAATGGATAAGCTCAAGAACCCCCTGTGCAGTTGGTGAAGATCTTAAAGCTCACTAAAATGGAGATTCTAGATCAAAACCCTCCAGTTTGAATCAACTCTAGAAAAAGTGCACCTCTACAGAAGTACATTTTCTCACAAAATGAGGTGCACCACATAATTTAGTGTAGCAACACACTAGCTCACTAGTGTACCAACTCACTTGAATTTCTCAAAAAACTCACAAAAAAATTTGAACTTGTAAAAAGTGTAGAATTTCAAAACTTTGGCAATTTTTTCTTCCATTTCAAAAATCAAAATTAGGCCCTCATTCTACCACCATTTCTATTGAGTTTTCGTTATGCACAATGCTAAATGGTAGGAATTCTTTCAAACTCCTCTCTTGAAAAGTCAATCTTGTGAATCAACTCCAAGGTTCTAAGAAATCTTGCAACCTACTAGAATCCACTTAGTTGAAGATAAATTTTTTTGTTTACAAGGAGGCCTTTTTTGGTTCCTTTGATTTTGGATAAGATGTAGAATATGTTCACTGTTTCAAAATAAAACATGCAAAAAGAACTATGTTTTTGTATTTTTTTATATTTCCAATGAATGCAATCTAATGACATAACTAATATGAATTCCTAATATAATAAGGGGTTAGTAAAGAAAATAACAAGAACTTTAAAGAAAATAATATGAAAGTAAAATCCTAATGGACATAAGTTATAGAAAACAACACGTCTACGAGTTAAGCTTTTCAAAGAAATAGGAACACCATAGCAAACACTAGAATTAAAAGATTACACAACCAAAAATAAAGCAATAAAATTTTGGCTCAATCACAATTCTATGAACATAAATTCACAAAACAATGACACATTTAGGCAAGAATCACTACACTCCAAATGCAAGCACCAAAAGCATAATATTATTGCAAAATAATGGTGGCCTCGATTATATATTACAATCTTGTATTTATAAGAAATCATCTCCTCAATTTTTGTTGAGATTGAGAGATACCTTCATGTAATAATATGCTTTTAAATTAATAAAAAAAACTAATTATATACAAACTAGCAATTTAACTGGTGCTTAGTAGGACTTCATCCATTCTATATTCATTAATTGGATGCATGAGCCTTTACATGTCATAAAAAAAAGAATTTATTAGAGAAAAAGAATAAGAAATCCTTTAGTCAATGTGAAAGTGTCTAGAAGTGTCAAAAATAGAAGTTAATCCCTCACTGGGCATCTGTCAAAGTTAAATTACTACCAGAATACATTTATGATGCATGGAAAGCTCTAATCCTAGAACTAGCAGTTAACAGTTAGCGCACCTCTAGAAAAACATAGCTCAAAAAAAGCACATAGTGCACCTCTCAAAAAATCTTCCAACACTATAACAAAAAGTGCACCACTACACTAGCGCAAGTCCAAAAATGATTTTTTTTACCAAGTTTCAAAATTGAAATTCTAGCATCTAGGTTTTGTTCCCCTTCATACCAGAGCTATGTCTGCATGCTTGCTCTTGAATTTTTAAATAATCTTGGTGACCTTTGCTACATCTAGTAGGTCTTAGGAATTATATTTATCCTTGACCTTTTTCCTATAGTTATATACCTCTATACAGGTCTCAGCAAAATCCCTGAGTTTGGTGATCAACTCTAACAAGGCTTCTTCCTTTCTACATGCTTGCTAGATATCCTCATCACTACAAGCTTCTTCAAAAATCTTCCTAAATTTCTCTACTACTACCTCTATTGGAATCAATTTTTCTCATGCATCATCTTCAAATATGTTGAGACATGCATCACTATAGTGTTTCTCTACCTACAAAATCTACTCTCGGGCTTGGTCCTTGAGCTGGTGGATCTCCGCATGTAATGATTCAATTACTTTATTACTATCCACTATTTTCTCTATCCAATAATCAAGATAATCTAACTCTTCCATAGTATATACACCCATATGAATTATGTATCTTTGGCCCTTTATTTCTTGTAGTTTTTGTAAATCCTTACCACATGCATGCACCTCATCCATAATACTAAAATCTTGGTTCAAAATTGCTACCATTTTATCTATATTTTCCTGCATAGCATGTAGTAGCTTCAAGTTTCCTTGAATGATAAGCACACCCTTTTCCTCAAAACTTTCCTGCCATTACTAATAGGCATTCAAAAATGGATTCAAACACACTCCTCCCTTATCTCTCCTTTCAAATGGAACATTTAGAGTCTCCTCAAGGTGTTCAGGATCCAAGGGACCAACCACTTTGGCTAAATATCCTTTTAGGATTTCATTTTGCCTATGAAGTGTCATCACTTTTGCCCCTTCTTGCTCCAAACTTCTAAACACCTCCTCCATCCCCATTGTGAACATAACATCTCTGATCTAATAATCTTGTGGACCGAAATCTTCTATTTCCAAATGAGGAGGGATAGCCACTTGTATGAATAAATCTTGATTTCAGTCATTTTTGATGAATGCCAATTCTCCTACCTCTCTTGAGGGCAACTCAAGTTTCCTTAGAACCTCAATCAACTCAATCATATCCTCGTCATTGGTGTTGAATTGTTGTCTTTTACTTCTTATCATTTCTTTGTGTAACCACCTTGGGACTCGTTCCATTAAAGGCCTACCTCTTGAGGGTGAAGGAGTTTTCTCTACCACCCCTTTTCCCTTATTGATCCTTTCTAGGGTTTCTCCCTTTGTGATGGCTCTCTCTTTGTAGTTTCTATCTTAGTGGAGCCCACAATTCTTACCTTAGTGTCTTGGGGAGCTTGCTAGGGATATAGAACCATTTTCCCTTCCCAAAACACTTCATTGGTTGATATTTGTTGTGGTTCTTCCTCCTGCTCCTTTTGAATTTTTTCTTCTTAAGTACCTAGAGGCAGGGGAGTAGTAGAGCCTTTTTCAACAATTGTGACCTACAATGGGGATGAAGGAATTATTTTTGGACCCTATGATTCTGGTGGCATTTAAGTCCAATCTTCCTGTTGGGGCTCATTGGTCAGCGTATCCTAAATTTTGTCCCCCACCAATTCCATCCTTATTGGCATAAAATTAAAATATGACATCTTAAATATGTCAGTACCCTCTACATCCTGCTCATCAATCCATTGTTGCATTTCATCCTCTAATGTAGTTATCTATAGAGGTTCTTCTGGAATTGATGGTGGTGTAATAGTGAAACTTCTCCTTCTTTCTTGTTCCTTGGCTCTAGCTAGCCGTGTTCTTCTATTCAAAGGTATATCATCCTCCTCATCTTCCTCTTTAGGAATAGGTTCTAGGATATATGGGAAAGGAACCACCCTCTTGGTCACCCTTTTCCTTTTCTTGATAAGAGTCTTAATCCTTTTTCCCTTTTTAGGTGCAGAAGGGGATACTTGTTCTACCTATCGAGGAGGGGAAACTTCTTGAATATCAACCTCTATTTCTACTTAGCTAGGTGCAGTTGGTGGCACTTGAGGGTCTACCTAGACTTGTGGAGCTCCAATATCTTTTGGGCCTTGCATATTTTCTTCTTGTTGCTATAGAGGTGTCAATATTTCACCCTCTTCTGGTTCAACTCTTTTAGGAGAACTCCTCTTTCTTTTTCCCTTTCCTTTTCTCTCCTAAGGTGATAGTATCTAACTATTCTATCAATTTGGTATATCATTTTGAGCCTAATGGGTGACTAAGCTATGAAGGCAAGGATGGTGACTTTCTTCCCTCTACCTTTGGTTGGGTGGGCATGTGCATGAAAAACCACTGTCTCAAGTATTGGATCAAGTTTAAATGGTTCCTTGATCCAATCCTGCATCATTTTGATGACGTGCCTGACCTGATGATTAATATCATCATTCTCTTCCTTATCAACTTTAACATTCATAATGGGCTATTCCCCAATTTTATCTTCATTGAACAAAGGGTCAAGAAGCTCCCCTGAGTCTTGTTGCAATATTTGCAATAGAATCTTTATCTTTAAAGCCTTTTCTACCAAATACAAAGTCATCCTACAATAATCCCCGATACAAACATCATAGTCATTTGTCACATTCATCCAATGATCTTCCATAGATTCTTCATGTGTGAATGTTTTTCTTTCTATCTATTGTATTCTCCCAATATTATGAAAAGATGGTCATGGAGAATTGTACTCTTCCAAGGGATACTAATCCCATTCAAACTCAAAAGAAGGAATATCTTGCTTCCATTTTACTTGAAAAGGCCCTATGGTTAGAGGCCATGTCCAACACTATTTACATTGTTTTCTAACCAAGTCGTATGCAGATGAGAGTTGTTGGGTGATTTCTAAGAGAACAAGTCTATCAATAGGATATCTTGGGAGCTTCTTTGGATTGACCATGGTACCAACTACCCTTAGATATGCAAATTTTCTAAATTGAATGTAATATGCACCAAGTGTCATTATCTGTGATGCTATATCATCTGATAACCTCTTTGCATAATCTCCCTCTATAAATATGATTATGGAAAATATGAAGGCATCATTAACAATTTTGTATTCCTTGCTCTACCCCAAGAGTCTCTTCTTCACCAATTACGGATTGATAATATATGGACAAGCATTAGGATCCTATATGTTGCCTCTTTTGTATAGCGCTAGGTAGTTTTTCACCCTTGCAACTAATAAGTACACTAGGTAGGAAGTCATGTAGAACTTCCTTTTGTCCTTAACTACCTCCAACTATTCACACAAGTTTTCACTCAAAGTAGTGGCCTAGTCAAGTGGCATCTTCACCATCTTGATAGTCTTGATAAAATGTACCATAAAGATATTTAGGTGTCATGCTACTGGCAGACCCATTACTCTACTCAAAAGTATGATTGAGTACCTAATATCTTCCTTCATATATCCCCTTGTCATGTCCAATTTATTAGTTGTCCTCCCCAAAGGAGTCTTCTCTATAAGATAAGAGGATTGGATGATCTCAAAAGCCTCTTTTAAGTGATCTCTATACCATCTCTCTCTTACCTCATAGGTTAACCTAAAGATTGAATCCACCCTTAGGGGATGGAATACTTTCTTAATGTTGTTGGGTCATAGGTCAAGAATGATCTCTCCTATCACACTCTTCATCACCCTTTCTTTCAGGACAAAATATTGTGCAAATTTCATAATGAGCTCTAAAGATTGCACTGACATTGGTTGAGATGCTGCATTTACTAAACTTGAATGAATCAAAGCAAAAACCATTGCAAATCTCTCAATGGGTTTGTTACATATCTTCAAGAATTATCCCAAATCTGTGTGCCCCAATTTTGTGTCCTTGATTTTTGTGTAGTCATCATGAAACCTTGATTTCATTGGAGAAACACCTTGGAACTTGAAGATGATAGGTTTTGGTGCCATTTTATCACCTGATGAAGATGCCATTATATCTACACACAAAGGATGCTCGTTAGTCTGAGATTAAAATAATATAGAAAAATTGAAACCTTAGCATTAATACAAACAAAATCTACAAAGAAAAATTGATCAAAAAAATAAAAACTTATTTTATCACTCAAATGTATTAATTTAGCACACCTAACACACCTGATATGCATTTTTAAAACAAAATCTCCACATATGTGGTGCACCCTAGTGCACCTAATCAGGTGTGCAAGTGTTCACCCAATATGGTTTTTTTTTCCTTTTAAAAGTTTTTAAAATGATTTTGTTAGTGTTATCAAGTGTGCACTAGCACACCAAATTAAGTCTGCTAGTGTGCACCCTATTCTAGTGTTTAAGTTTCATTTTATGTTTATGAGGCAAAAATAGGTGTGCATTAGTGCACTCGGGTAGGTGCACTGATGCGCAACTATTTTTAGTGTTTCTTAATGTTTTGGATTCTATTTTTTTTGTAGGTGGTCGGATGTGCACCTCACCTAGTGTGGAGGTGTGAAAATGGGGGGTGCAGTGATTAAGACTTAAAGTGGGGTCTGGGTGCACCTTGTGAATACAGGGGTTGCAGAGTTGGAGTCTAGAGATGCAAAAATGAAAATCAAAGTGGAGAAGGAAGTGGGAGGAGGGAATATATAGGTGCAAGGTCTATTAGGGTGTTGTGAAAGTGCATTTTTGCACACCTGCATATGAAAAATTTATCTTCATCTTACTTTTTTGGCACAATGGTGCACCTCATCAAGTGCACTGGTGTGCCCTTTTGCAATTTTGACTTTTTTCTTCTCCAAATTGATCTTCAATAACCAATTTTCCCTATCAATACCTGGGAGGTAAATTAGGGGGCTAGGTAAGACCTCAAAAATGACTTAGACCCTAGACTAGGGCCTTAAAAAAAGCCAAAAATAAAGTAGGGGGTCTGCATTTCTAACTAAAATGTGGTGCATGTTGTGGAATTACAATAGGTTTATCCTTAGTCATGTTCATGACATGTAATTATAGCTTGACCAACCCATCCAAATGATAAATAAAATGTTTCATAGGGTTATTAGGTTTTTCATGCTTGATAGACCTAAAAAAATAAAACCCTAGGTCAGGTTGAGCTAGCAAAGAAGACTTTTGCTAAGTTGGATGGAAGAGGAACAAAGCTTAATAGTGTAACAAACATGTAGATCAAGTTTGGAACTCATGTGATTGCTCACAAGATATATAGTTCAAGCCGACTAAATAGTGTCCCATGTGAAGTTATGGACTTAGCAGTTAAGCTAGTCAAGAACAATATATCCTTAGACCTCACTAAGTTGTAGCTGAGCTAGTTAAGAAAGAACATGGAGAGCATCCAAGCATCTAGGACTAATCCATGTAAGTTTGGATCACTTCTTGTATGTTTATTATTTTTTGTTCAAAAGTTTTCCCTTCAAAAGGTATTATAGTATGGAAGAAAGACTTTCCTATTTTATATTAGATCAATGAGTTTCTAGCTAAAATGGGAGATAATTTTGAGGGCATCATGGATGAAAATGTTGAGACCTTTAAGCAAAGAATGAAAAGTAGGTTCAAAATACCCAAACATCTAGTTGTTTTTTATGAACAAGACATATGTTTCCTTATGGACTCTAACAAGGTACATATTCAGGAAGTTAGGCCAAGAGTGGCATGGGTAAGACCTTTTGGTTATGAGATAAACATTGATGACACAAGAGATATCATTGAGGCTCTTGTCAATGAGCCTATGGATCGAAAGGCACCATATTTTGGCACATATGAAGAGGCAAAGACTAGGATTTCTTTGGAAATCAAGATTCCTCAAGTCTTGAAGAGAGGAAGGAAGAAAGTTGAAAATTTTCAAAAGTAAAAGAAATATGGTTCCCCTCTTCTTCTCACAGAAGGAAGAGAAGATGACATTAAAAAAGAAGGAGTAGAGGAACATGAAGAACAAGAAGAGGAAGAAATAAAAAAGGAACCTCCAAAGAAAAAGGGGAAAGTAACCATAACAAAAAGAGATACAAAGTCCTCTCCCACATTCTTCACTAGAAGGGCCACCAAGTCAAGGAAGAAGCTCAAACTTAAAGAAAAAGATGAAGAAGAAGATCAATAGGTAACTTTTTAGAAGTCTACTCCTAACTTTGAAGAAAGATTCAAAAGACTCACAGAAGGAGGAGATATAACATATTTCAAATCTCTTATGAAACTAGGAGTAAGGAAGACCAAAAATAGATTGAAGAAGCCTTAGTGGTAAAAATGGATAAATGGAACTACTCTTTGAGTGAATTGAAAATCCAAGTTCCATATATCATACTAAAGGAAGTTACACCTCAATGGGACAATGTTGTAGTAGTTTCCAAGGATACTTGGGAACAAACCTTGAGGAAGGTTATGCCATATCTTTCAAACAAGGAAGTGAAGGAAGCATTGACTAAGCATGAACAAAAGCTAACTCCTAAATTCAATGAATTCCTAATTTTGTCTAATGATATTGAATATATTGTGTAATCAAATACAAATGCATGGAAGAACATCTATGGATTGCATGATGTAAAGCCCATTGAGGAAGTTCTGCAAGTTGATGATGTTGATGATAATGAAGAGGAATAGGATGATAAAATAGTTAGTGAGGATCTACTTGAGATTTAGGATATTCAAGATTCTAATCCTAAGAAGATTACAACAAAGGTAATGGCCTCCCTTCCTAATTCTTTGAGAAAAAGAATTGGTTATATGAAGTTTAGAGAAGGTTGCTACCAGGTCACAGATGATTGAGTTGAATATTATTCCACTGAGCACTTAATTGACTATTGGAGCTATCCTCCTAAGTGCAATGATGAGTGTTGTTACTACCACTTCATCTATTGAGTAGTAGGCTCCACTCCTCACAACTCCAAACTAGACCAAGTCACAAAAAGTTATTATAAATACTCCTACTATTGTTGTTGTTTCTCAAATTAGTAATATTCTTTCTGTTACTAGTATTTCAATATTAAGTGCAATGATAGTTGAGATTAAGTATCAACCAAGAACTGAGGATTTAAGTAAAGGAAAGGAAATTATTCCTTCCTCCATTCCAAAGGAAAAGTGTAAAGAGGTAGAAGCCTCCATTGATGAAATTAATCTAGATGAGGATATAGTTATTCCAAATTGGGATACCTTTATTATCACTCCTAAAGAGATGAACACCCTTAGAGAGCTTTGGAAGAAAAGGGGAAAAAAAATAGAAGTTAAGAGTAGAAAGGAAGAAGAGGAATCAAATGCTAGAAGACATAAAAAGTATATCTGTTAATACATTTATTATTCAAATTGATGAAAATAAACCTATATTGGACCAACTTGTTATATAGTTCACAAGTTTAATGAAGATCTAAATGACCAAGAAAAACTTCTACAAAGGGCAAAAAGAAAGTTTGATAACAAAGTTTTGTAGAAAGTGGCACAAAAAATTGCCATTGATCAAGTGGAATTGTCCATTATTCTTGTTAATTTTGAAAGTTCTATAAATAATGTTGTTTCCTTATTTGTAAAGTTAAGTGATACTAAAAATTTCACTAAAGAAATAAAGGAAAAGTTGTCTAAGATAGATATTGATCTAAAGGCAAGTGCACATCAGTTGTCACTTGACCCAAGTAAAAGCTCCACACATTTCATCAAGATCAGGTATTTTATAGACTTGCAGGAAGAATTATTGAGAGAAGAAGCCATAATCTAGGCTACATTGATAGATATTTAGAGTTTGATCATTTCTAACATGGATGTAATGTATAAACATATTGTTCATGCTAAAACATGAATCCATGACAACAACATTTCTATTGTTGATCATATGACGGAATTATCAGCTGAAGTATAGATAACTTTGCACACTTCCAAAGTTTTGCTAGATAATTGGGATAAAAAAATGTCCATAATTTTGAAGGTATATAGTGATTTTCTTTCACATTTTGGTGTTACTTTGTAATTATGCATTTTTTTTGGCATTTGTGTCAAACAATGAGGAATATATCTATAAGAATATATCTATAAGAGGGAATACAAAATATAGCATATGTATAATAAGGAAGAATACAACATCCAAGAGGAAATATAGAAAGTGAGAAATATAGTTATATACAATAGAGCTAGAAAATCAATTTTAAAAAAGAAAAAAGAAAATTAGTGTCAGTCGAGTATCAGCACAATAGTCAAAACCAAGTTATAGACCTAAGGACATTGATAGGGGGAGTTTTGACTTATATTATTTTTGAAGTATTCATAATTTTGGTATGATAAGTGTTTTTGTCACTAATTCCAAAGGGGGAGATTGGTTATCTTATGGTCAAGTCATTTTTTAATTAGTGCTTGTACATTTAATCATTTGGTTGTTTATATTCCTATTGAGATTCATAGAGTCTATCGAGATTCATAGAGTCTGCTAAGCTTCACAAGAAGAAATTAGTGTAAGTCAAGCTTCATAGAGTCTACCAAGCTAGCTGTGTTAACCAAACATAAGGAGGGTAGTGTTGACCAAGATGTAGTGTCAACCAAGCCCTTTAATGTCAACCAAATTATCTAATGTTTTCCAAGTCATCAATTCTAACCAAGTTCATGTCTACTCCTGAGTTTTAGAATATCACCTAAGTGATCTTTAGAACTCAAGTTTTAGCATTGAGTCATCTTAGTGAATATTTTTGAATTAGGTATTATAGCCACCCTTAGAAGATAATTATTTAGATTGGTATATATGCAATATATCTTGTCATATCCAAATGAGAGTGTGTGTAACAAGTATGAGTGCAAATTAGACAACAAAGGCTACAAGAAGTATAAGGTGTTGGTCTTACATTGGCTTTGACAATTGAGTGTCAACACACTTAAGAAACTTTCTAAGTTAATGTTGAGTATAATATAGATGCCAAGTTACAATATGTGTCGAGCAAAAAATTCAACAAGTTCCAAGTTATTCAAATGCCAAGTAGATAGACAATGTAGAGAAAGTTTCAACTACTAAGTGACTAATAGATGTCAAGCCAGTATATCTACCAATTAAATTATAGGTATCAAGCAAGACAAAATTTCTATATGTACCAAGCATCAGTAATCAATAAGTTTTGAGTAACACAGAATCAACATAAGAGTTTGTGCCCTAACAAACTAAGATGTAAACCATTTTTGAGTTGACATATGGTAAATCTTGAAGGATTAAAAGATAAGATCAAATCTATCTGATTCCCTATGCAATCAACATGCAACCAATTAGAAAAATGGAAATATTTGAGCAACAAAGATGGATGAATCTCAATCATAGGTTCATACCTAACCCTAAGTCATGAAAACTTTTTAAAGAGGATGAAACCATATAATTTAGAAATGTATGAGAGAGTATGCGAGAAGAGAAAATCAAAAAAGGAATGACAGAGTGAATGAGAGAAAAGAACAGAAGGGTGATGAATACATTCAAAAGGACTTAGTAAAGTAGGGGAATTGCTAGATCAGTTAACAATAGAATAGAGTATCAGTACTTCATTTAGAATGATATCAAATCAAAGAGGATTAGATCAGAGTGGACTAAACATCAATCTAAAATCAGCAATTGAAGATTGTAAGTGATCAAGTCAACATATTCTACTATATTTTCTAGCTATTGTATTAGGAAAATGAAAATCCTATCAAGATAGGTTGGTTTAACAACCATTTTATAAATCCTTTAATAGGGTGACATTCCAAGTAAATGTTTTCAAATCCTTTAGACAAGTACACTTTTAACATGGTGTTGAAGCCTTTAACAAGGCAGGCCTCTCACAGGGAAAACCATTGCTGATGGTCAAACTTTCTAAGCTTGACAAGTTACATATTGTTGTAGTGATAAGTTGTGGATGTCATCCCCACCCCAATTTTACCTTCTCATTTTTGAGGGTTTCTGGGTGATCAAAGATTGTGTTGTCTATTTTCATGCATGCCTTCACTTTCATGTTAATTAGAAATGTTACATGCATGTATTGATTTTAGTTAAAAGTTTTTTTATAGCTTAAAGTTTGGTACTTCTGATTCACCCCCCTCTTAGAAGTATACTTCCCACTTGTGAATTCCAACAATCAGTATCAGATCCAAATTCTTACAAGGAGAAGCCTTACAACTTGAAAAAAAATCTAGAAATGGAAGTCTACAAGCTTGGAAGATTATAGAGAATCAAGAGATTGAAATACATCTCATTCTACATTCTTTGGAAGAAGTTGGGAAAGAATTGAGGAAATCCCTAAAGAGAAGAAAAGAAATTTCCATAGCTAAGAATGATACACAATACAAGGAGATTGACATCACAATAGTGTTTTCCAATGGAGATTCTAAGGAGTTTGATGTAGCAATTGCAGACCTAATGGAGAAGAGCAGAGCTCAAGCAAAAGAGATAAGAACTCTCAAGATTGAACAAGAATCACAAGCCATGATGCTTTATGAAGTGACTAAGTAGAAGAAGACAACCAATGAGGATAAAGCTTTGATAGAAGATGACAAGAGACTAGAGGAAAAGTTAAGTGAGCTTGTAAGAGTTTCCAACATGCAGCTAGAGACCCTAAGCCAAATGATGAATGCCCATCATTAGCTAAATGTCAGAGACATTGCGATCTCCACACTGAAGATGCAAAATGAAAAATTGTAAAATGACTTGAGAAGAGAAAAAAAAATTGTAGAAAGCTTTAATAAACCTAATGATGTAGGAGCATCCAGAGGTATAAGGGCAATCCTGTGTCACCCAAAAAAAAATGTACTTAGACTTGGTTTCTGTTTCATGTGTTTTCATTTCTGGATACCCATTTGGGTCAAATAAAGGTTCCAACTCTCATAGTTCCACTATCAGTGTTCTAGGATAGAGTATTTGAACACCTTGGGATATGTGTAAATGCCAAAAAAATAAGAGTATGTAATTGAGCCATCATTTTGGGGAACTAGAAGCTGTAAATTGGCTAGATGAATGTAATTGTAATTTAGAGCATTCCAAAAAAAGAATCAAGTCAAAAGGCCCCACGGTTTGAAAGTTATTGCAGTTTTTTATTTTTGGAGACATCCTAAGAATGCTTCAAAGTTAGGTTAGGGGCATTAAATGACCTCAAATAGGGCCAAAAAATGGGGGAGGAGAAAATCTTTTCCATAGGGCTATAGAGTGCTTCGAGAGCTTTTCAAAAATGTAAACGATTTGTCAATCGGAGCTACGGTTCAAAAGTTATGCCTCCTAGAAGTTCAGTTACCATTTTAGATTCTTCTAGATTTGCACCAACTTCTAACGTGGCTTCTGGAGTCTTCTACTTGGTTAGTGGATGCCTACTATCACTTTCTAGAATTTATTCCTAATCCTTAACCCTCTAGGGTCTATTTAAGGACATTTCTAGAATTGTAAAAGGCAATTCAGAGTGGAGTTTGAGAGGAGGTACTAAAAGGAGAAATTATCTCCAGACCTATGCTATTGTAAGCCCATTGGGCATGTTTTGAAGTCTATTTTCTCTATACTGAATGTATTAACTTATTTACAAAGTTAATAAAATTTCCCTTTCCTGTTGTGTCCATTTTGTGCTTGGGTTGTGTCCCCATCTAGTGGTATCAAAGCTGCTTTTCCTGAGTGTGTAGATAGAGCATCGACTGTAAGGCAGTTTGCACCAGGACTATGTGGTTGTGGGTTTAAGTTTAGAAGATGCCTCCATGAAGAGAGCATGGTGGAAGGGTGGAGATATTAATCTTGAGGAGGTTAGAGCCCTCCAAAGGTAGGTACAAGCATTGCAGGAGGAGCTCCATAGAGGAAAAAATGTTACTGCAAGTGACAAAAGTGAGGATGACAATGGAGAAGAAGAAATTGGACTAGAAGGGGAATTTGATGGGGAAGTTCTAAATTAGGCAGAGGAAAGGCTTTTTAGGTCCATTACTAAGTTTGGGAAAAGACCTACAATTGATGTGGGTGTATTTTTAGGAAATCTGAAACTAGATGAGTTGATCGACTAGATCAATGAACTAGAAGAGTACTTTGAGTATGAGGATATGAGGGATCCAGATAGGGTTAAGTTTGCAAAGGCCAAACTAAAGGGTCATGCCAAAATTTGGTGGCAAGAAGTTCAATTGGAAAGAAATAGAAGAGGAAAAGAGAAGATCACAAGGTGGGATCATATGGTAGACAAATTGAAGAAGCAATTCATTCCTATTGATTATGAGCTTGATTTGTTTAAGAAGATGCATGGGTTAAAGCAAGCAGGAAGATCAGTCCAAGAATATGCAGAGGAGTTTTATTGACTCTTGATTAGAGTAGGGCATGCAAAAGCAAATAAGGAGAAGGTTTCTCATTATATCAGTGGGTTGTGACCTAGCATCCAAGAGGAATTAAGTTTGGTAAGAATGACTAGCATTGAAGAGGCATACCAATTTGCCCTATGAGTTGAAGAGAAGCTAAATAAGAGGTTTTAAGGGAGACAAAGAGGGCACGGTCAAGGAGGAAGGGGTAGTGGTAGGTCATCTAGAGGCCAAAATGAAACCCAAAAGAAGAATGAAGATGTGGGTACTAGCAGGAACCAGAGGAACGAGGGTTTCAACCGCTCCTATGATCAAGACTTTGGAAATCAGAGAGGAAGAGGTAGAGGATGTGGACAAGGAAGAGGAGGCTTTTGTGGTACCTATTTTGATTGCAATGAAGAAGGTCATCATGCATTTGAATGCCCTCAATGACAAGGAAGAATAGATAGGAGAGCTGAGGGTCAAGCTAGGGTTGCTCATGTGGATGAGGATGCACAATCATCACATTTAAAAGATGCAAAAAGAGGAGAGACTTTAGTAAATGAAAGGGTCCTACTAAGTGTTGAGATTGAACAAGGAAAAAGGAGTTTATTCTGTACCAGGTGAAAGTGTGAGGATAAATGTTGTGATGTGATCATTGATGGTGGTAGTACTGATAACTTAGTATCAGAGGAGATGGTCTCTAAGCTGAAGCTCAAAAGGGAGAAACACCCCCAGCCCTATCAGATTGCCTAGGTGAAAGATGATCATAAGATCTTGGTAAGTGAATAATGTTTAGTGAAATTCAAAATTGGGAGTTACCATGATGAAGTTCTCTATGATGTTATTCCAATGGATGTTTGCCATCTATTGTTGGGAAGACTGTGGCAGTTTGATAGACATGCAATACATGATGGTCATGCAAACACATACTATCTAACAAAGGATGGAGTTCACCACAAACTAAAGCCCATGAAAAAGGAATGCGAAAAAGGTATGTAGCAGTGTTAGGATTTGTCTTGTTGATGGAAGGAAGTTTTTAGATGGCATGAAACATTAGTGTATGTGCTATGCTTTGATTCCTAGGAAAGATAAAGAAGGTAGTAGTGAAATACCACTTGAAGTTTTAGATTTACTAGGTGAGTTTGGGGATATCATATATTCCAGAAGGATTGCCACCAGTAAGGAAAATCAATCATTAGATAGATTTGATCCCAGGAGCTAGTTTTCCTAACAAGGTTGCTCACAGGATGACTCTCATTGAAACTAAGGAGCTAAATAGACAGGTTTAGGAGCTATTGAGGAAGGGCTTGATTTGGGAGAGCCTAAGTCCATGTGTAGTACCTATAGTACTGGCACCAAAGAAGGATGGAGAGTGGAGAATGTGTACAGATTCTTGAGCTATAAATAGGATAACCATCAAGTATTGGTTTCCTTTGCCAAGAATGGATGATCTTATGGATTGCTTGAGTGGAGCTCAGTACTTCACAAAGATAGATCTCAAGAGTGGCTATCATCAAATATGGATACAAGATGGAGATGAGTGGAAAACAACCTTCTAGACCAAGGAGGGTCTTTATGAGTGGTTAGTCATGCCCTTTGGATTGACGAACACCCCAAGCACCTTCATGCCGCTTATGAATGAGGTACTTAAGAAGTTCTTGGGAAAATTTGTTATTGTCTATTTGGATTATATTTAATTTTTATTAAGACTTTGGAAGAACATTTATTTCATATTTGTAGTGTCCTTGAAAGGTTAAGGGAAGAAAACTATTAATTAATCTGAAGAAGTGTATCTTTGCAAAAAGGGAGTCAGTCTACTTGGGATTTTTTATATCACCTAAAGGTCTTAAAATGGATCCAAAGAAGGTAAAAGCTATCTTGGAATGGCCTACTCCAAGGTCTACTACTGACGTAAGATCATTTAATGGTCTAGTTAGTTTTTACAGGAAGTTCATTAAGAATTTCAGTGGCATATGTGCACCTCTGATTGACACAATAAGAGGGGATAGAAAAGAGTTCAAATGGACTATAGCAGTTGTGAGAAGTTTTGAATTTTTGAAGAAGAAGGTGACAAAACAACCTATGTTGGTACTTCTAGATTTTAGAAAGGTTTTCTAGGTGAATTTTGATGCTAGTGGAAGTGCTATTGGAGCTGTATTAAGCCAAGAAGGTAAGCGTATTGCATATTTTAGTGAAAAATTGAATGATGCAAAAAAGAACTATTATGTTTATGATCAAGAGTTCTATGCAATAGTTCAGGCCTTAAAGAAATGGAGGCATTATTTATTGGCAAAGGAATTTGTTTTATATATTGATCATTAGGCATTACAGTACCTAAATAGCCAAGGTAAATTGAATCAGAGGCATATGAAGTGGGTAGAGTTCTTGCAGAGCTATAAATTTGTGTTGAAGCATAGAAGTGGAAAATCTAATAAGGTTGCAAATACACTAAGCAAGAGATAGTTGTTGCTTACAGTAATATAGGTTGAAGTAGTTGGGTTTGATGAACTGAAGAATCTATACCCTGAGGATCCTAATTTTGCTGAAGCATGGAAATCTTGTAAAGAGCCTATTGCTATAGACAAAACTAAGTGGTTAGACTATCTGATTCAGGATGGTATTTTATTCAAGGGCAGTCAATTATGCATTCCAAGGAGTTCCATGAGGCAAAATCTGATTAAAGAGAAACACAGTGGAGGGATGGCAGGACATTTTGGTTGAGATAAGACCATTGCCATTCTTAGACAACATTATTTTTTGTCTCAGATTTCATAGGATGTGCAGAAGTTTGTACAAAGTTGTCAGATTTGTCAAGTTGCCAAGGGATTTAGTCATAATACTAGACTATATCATCCATTGTCTATTTGATCAAAGCCATGGGAGGACATAAGTATGGATTTTGTTCTTGGATTGCCAAGGACACAAAGGGGTAATGACTCAGTATTTGTGGTGGTTGATAGATTCTCCAAAATGGCACATTTCATTCCATCCCACAAAACTCATGATGCTGTCCATATTATAGACTTGTTTTTTAGAGAGGTGGTGAGACTACATGGTCTCCCAAGGAGTATAGTTTCTGACAGATACTAAATTTGTAGGGTATTTCTGGAGAACATTGTGGAAAAAGTTGAGAACAAACTTGAAATTTAGTTTCACACATCACCTGCAGACTGACGGCCAAAAAGAAGTGGTAAACAAAAGTCTGGGAAATTTGCTGAGATGTTTAGTTGGGGATAAGCCCAAGGGGTGGGATTTGATTCTACCACAAGCTGAGTTTTCTTACAATAACTCTGTAAATAGGAGTACTGGTAGATCACCATTCCAAATTGTATATGGAAGTAGCCCAAGGACTGCACCAGAATTGAGGAAGATAGAGCAAGGGGAGAGGACAAGTGTTGAAGCTGAAGAATTTGTTGAACATATCAAGCGTCTACATGAGGAGGTCCAGGCACACATTACCAAGATGAACCAATAGTATAAAGCTAAGGCTAATGAAAGGAGAAGACATAAAGAGTTCCAAGTAGGGGATCTAGTCATGGAACACTTAAGAAAAGAAAGATTTCTAGCTAGTACTTACAACAAGCTAAAAATGAAGAAATTTGGCCCCTACAAAATTCTGAAGAAACATGACTTAGGAAATGCATATGAAGTGGAGTTGCCAGATGGTATTCACATTTCTCCTATTTTCAACATTGCAAACTTAACAGAGTATCATGATGATGGTGCAGATGAGGAGTTGATGTTAGAACCATGTCCAATTCCTACTTCCAAGAAGGAGGAGATAGAAGACATTTTGGATCATCATGTGGGTAGGAGTACCAGAAATAGGTAGTATGAAGAGTATGTGGTCAAGTAGAAAGGACAGTCGATAGAGGACTCAACTTGGATTTTAGCAGTTGAGGTTTCCCATTTGGGATTTCCTCTACCATTCATAAAGTGACAGGGTCACTTTTCAATCTACCTTGGGTGTCTGATGCAGGAGCATCTAGAGGTATAAGGGCAATCCTGTGTCACCCAAAAAAAAAAGTACTTAGACTTAGTTTTTGTTTCATGTGTTTTCATTTTTGAATACCTATTTGGGTCAAATAAAGGTTCCAACTCTCATAGTTCCACTATCAGTGTTCTAGGATAGAGTATTTGAACACCTTGGGGTATGTGTAAATGCCAAAAAAATAGGAGTATGTAATTGAGCCATCATTTTGGTGAACTAGAAGGTTTAAATTGTCTAGATGAATGTAATTGTAATTTAGAGCATTCCAAAAAAAGAATCAGGTCAAAAGGCCCCACAGTTTGAAAGTTATTGTTGTTTTTCAGTTTTTGGAGACATCCTATGAATGCTTCAAAGTTAGGTTAGGGGCATTAAATCATCTCAAATAGGGTCAAAAATGTGCAAGGAGCAAAGCTCATCCATAGGGCTATAGAGCACTTTGAGAGCTTTCCAAAAATGTAAACAGTTCGTCAATCGGAGCTACTGTTCAAAAGTTATGCCTCTCGAAAGTTCGGTTACCGTTTTGGATTCTTCTAGATTTGCACCAACTTCTAACATGGCTTCTAGAGACTTCTACTTGGTTAGTGGATTCCTACTAGCACTTTCTAGAATGTATTCCTAATCCTTAACCGTCTAGGGTCTATTTAAGGACATTTCTGGCATTGTAAAAGGCAGTTCGGAGTGGAGTTTGAGAGGAGATACTGAAAGGAGAAATTATCTCTAGACCTATGCTATTGTAAACCCATAGGGCATGTTTTGAAGTCTATTTTCTTTGTACTAAATGTATATTCTTATTTACAAAGTTAATAAAATTCCCCTTTCCTATTGTGTCCATTTTGTGCTTGGGTTGTGTCCCCATCACCTAATGAACCCATCAAGTACTTTGAATAGCTACTAAAATCATGAAGATTCAGTAATGACACTTAAGGACTAGGTTACACTAGAACTAAAGAAGGAAAGTCATCTAATACTACAAAAGAAAGAAGTGACAAAGGTAAGATCACAAAACCCACTTGTCATTTTTGTGGTAAAAAGGGACATAACTCTAATGTGTGCAGGAGCAAGAATGCCAATCAGTATGACAAATCTTAAAACATGGTTCACTATCACAAGTGCAATAAGCAAGGTCATTAGGCACATGATTGTAGGACTAGAACCATTAGGACACCAAGATTTTAAGTTCACTAGTACAATTGCAAGAAGTGTGGACATAGAGCCTTTGAATGTAGATCCAAGCCTATGTGGACACCAAACCAACCAAAAAAGAAAAATAGACATGGAAATCACTACAATTAGGACTATAACACTAGGCATAGCTATCACTACTATCAATAGTATGGACACATTCCTGAGAACTGCATAAAAACAAACTTTAGTGGCAACTACAATAGGTGGTTGAGTCAAACCACTTTTTTCAACTATCTAAAGATAGGACACATCAGTAAGTATTGCCCAACAAGATCAAAGGCACCCAACTCTAAGTTCAACAAAGGAAAAGGAAAGATTGGTGTTGAACACATGAAAAGAGAGATGAATATAATTTGGAAGAAAAGAGATGGAAGTAGCACATTCAATAGAGGGATCACATCACCTAAAAGGTCAAGTGGTCACACTTCATCCAACTAAGAAAAAGAAGGTATGAGGAATTGATATGAAATGCTTTATCATACATCAATTCCAAGACAAGTTAGTACAAAGGATATAAATAGCATGAATAAAGATGCAAGTTAATTCTCAATAACTTTCATATTGTTTCCAAATATGAAAAGTTACCTTTAGTTGCCAAGTGAAATCATAGTATGTGTCAAGTTGTTGGATAGAACTAGTGGAGGCTGAGTGATTAGTTGTTGCTGAGTAAAACTATGCTAGTTGATGCTAAGTAAACATAAATCCTACAGTTGTCGAGTAAAAGGAAAATTGCATTGATGCCAAGAAATGCGAGAAAATGATACAAGATGAGTTAATAGCTATATAAGTGCTAAGAATTTAATTCTAGGTATTGAAGGGTATTTGTTTGATTTATCAATCATTTTCATCATTCAAACGTAGAGAAAAGAATGAGTAGAGTGAAGAAGTGATTTCAAGCAAAGGAAAAACATTCAAACAAATTTGAGTAGACATTTAGAGAAATTTCATCAATCTAAAGGTATTTATTTGAGTGTCAAGCTATGTAGTGTTTAAATTTGTTAAACCCTAGTTTGTGAAAATGCCATCTAGCTCTAGAAACCCCAAGGATAAGGAGTTGTTTGAAGTTCAACTAGTTAGTAGGGATGTAAAATAGCTAGAATTGAAACCAATCCTTGAGGTAGCCTACAAGAATGATCCAACTGGTTTCCTATCCATCATTCCCCCTAAAGTAGTCATGGTTCAAGACATTTGAAAAAGCTATAATTGTAAAGTAGGTGGGATAGGAGACATGGAGATTAGGGAAGCATATAATAAACTATGTGACAATGGAGTGTTGTAGGAAGAATTCAGCATAGTTGATAAAAAGGGACTTACTTGTGCCCTATACTTCCCTATAGTCTTTAAAGTAGAATGTATCAAACTTTTTCTAAGTAGAATTCATGATGGCTACTTATGGTTAGAAGGAGGACCAGTAAAGATAACCAAGAGAATCATTCACTAAGTCATAGGGTATCTAACCCTAGATTGGCCTAAAACCTTAAGAAGTGACTCAAAGGAGGTCATTGAAAAGAACACTAGTGCTCAATGGAATAAGAGGGGTATGACAATTGAAATAATTAAGGACCCTCTCATAGAATTTTCTATTAGAGTGATCTCTCACAAATTCTATCAATCAAGTAGATTGAACAGTGTGCCCTACATTGCAGTTGATGTAGGATATAAGATTGTGAAGAAGGATCATACCTATGACCTAGCTAAGCTACAATTGCAACAAATCATGGAGAACTTGGGAGCTATAAGAAGGTCTAAGGGTACCCGGTGTAAATTTGGATCAATTTTTATATGCATATTCTTTTATGTTCAGAATGAATTTTCATCCTTTGGCAAGATAGGCTAGAAAGCAAATAGATCAGCTATTGTACAAATCAATGAATATATAGAGCAGATGGGGGCAAATTTGGAAACAATTTTGACAAGCTATTTTGAAGACTTTAAGAAGTCTATGAAATCAAGGCTTAGGATACCTATTTCCTTAGTTGAGTAGCACATCAATGACATATGTTTTCTAGTTGACATTGACTATACATATATTCAAGCTACAGTACCAAGAGTTAGATGGCTAAGATCACTTGGCTATGGAATTAATATTGATGAAGCTTCAATGGAAATAACAACTTTACTTGTAGAGGAAGTAGATAAAAGTGTTGAACCCTTTAGCAATTATGATGTTGTTAGATCCAAGGTGGATATGGAACTGAAAACAACATCAGTTTTGAAAAAGAAAGATAGATTAATAAAGAAGCTATAGGTTGAATTTGGTGAAGGAATAACAGAACATGAAGAAGATGAAGAAGAAGAAGAAGAACAGTGCCAGAAGCTACTTTCCTTGACACAAGGCATAGGAGAAGGTGTCAAGGAGGAAGAGTAAGCCAAGGAAGAACCTAAGCTAGAGCCAAAGAAAAGAAAAGCTCAAAAACAACATGCAGCTCAACCCAAAGGCAAAAGGATAGCCAAGCCAAGCCCAGAAAAGCCTACTACAAGAGAAAGTAAAAGAGCTACAATAAAGGAGGCTAAGGAACAAGAAAAGAAGAAGGCTACTGAGTAGGAAGGTCTAGCCAAGAAGAAGCTGAGAAGAAAGTATATTGCACCTCCTAAATTAGATGAAGAAAGAATAGAGTCTAAGGACATAAGCCAATACAAAGTGGTAAGTCACACCACTAAGTCTAATTTAGAAAATATATGTGATAAAATAAGAGATAATGCAGACTTGTTTGGCTTAAAAAGCATTGATTTTAATAAGTTGAATAGAGAAGAACATAACATAGTTGAAGAATCAGTCTACACAATGATGGCCAAGTTCAAGAACACTCCACTTGAACTTGACAATTCAATGCCTAAGGAGTTATATTCTGTTGTTGAAAATAAGTGGCATTATTGCCTTAATATGGAAAAAGAAATAAGAGAGTCAAAATTGGCTTGAGTAATGCCTAAACTCACAAAAGGGAAAATTAGTAGGGCAAATAAGAAGCATGGGAACAAATTTGCACCCAAATATAGAGCCTTTAGTATCCTTCAAAATAAGATTGAGCATGTTGTGAAAAAGTCCACACAAATGTGGAAGTTAATTGATGGCCTCACAACTATAAAAGGAGAAGAAGATTCCTTTGAAGAGAGAAACAATGGAAAAGATGATGAAAATGGAAAGGAAGGTGAAGGAGAAAAAGAAAAGGTAGATGCTATTGCAAAGAAGGAAACAAAAAAGGATGATATGGCAACTGTTGAAGAGTAGCAAGTAGAATAGAGTATGCAAGACACAATTGCCACCTCCATGTCCTCCACATGTTTTATCCACACTTGTAAAGACAATAATTGTGCAAGATGTTCCTGACAATTCTGGCCAGAATATAAATGCACTAACTACAGAGGATCTTAAAAGTATTCTTCACCAAAAAACCTTACAAGCCCACTTATGTACAAATCCAATCTTGGTTAGTGTAGAGGAATTACAAAAAAATGTAGCTAACATTACAAGGGATAAGGTGAATCCATAAGAACCACCTTCTCATATCCCAATAGTGACTAGTGGAAAACTCCAAGAACAAGTTGCACAAGACAAATTAGCTAAGGTTGAATCCATAGTTACAGTCACTACAACTGTCGAGGAGCCAGCAAAGGACCAAATAGTATATATGGATACTTCTATTTCTACTACACAAGAACAAGGTGCACCACAACTAATAATAATAATTGATCAAGGAAGAATTGAGGAGGAGACCCCAAAGGAGAAGGAATATGAAGCAATTCAAATCCTAGTAAATCTGCCAACCTTTGGAACTTCAACTAGAATGACTCAAAAACCAAACACTAAAGCAATACCACTTCAAATTTTAAAACCAAGCTCAAGCTTTACAAAGGTTGCAAGGGTACTTCACTATGGAGACCCTACACTAGATGAAGAAATAGTCATTCCTAAGTATGACTATGCAACCATGAACATTGATCAGATAAATGAAGTGCAAGAGGCACTATAAAGGAAAAAGAAGTAGGAGATACTTAGAAATGAGTATAAAAAAAGGCAAGCTTTAATTGAGATTAAAGACATCTTTCTAGATGTATTTATCTTGCAAGAACTTGATGAAACTAAGCCAATCATGGAACAACTATCCAATATAGTGGACTAGGTGTAGAATGAAGACCTAAATACAAATGCCAAACCATTATAATGGTCAAAAAAGAAGTTTCAAACAAAGGGGAATGAAAGAATATCTAGTAAAATAGCATTCCCATAGGTAGAGCTGGCCAAGAAGATTGAAAAGGTAAAAATAGTAATTGAGAACATATTCTCATTATACTCAAAATTGTGTGATCCATCAACTTTTCACATAGGAAACTAGCCAAAGAATAATGAACTTGGAGAGTAACTTAAAGATATCAAGCATGCAACTACGTAAAGATCCAACTTAGAGTGAGAAGCATTTTCATACTACACTTCAGACTCTGAAGGAACTAGCTATGATAATAGTAGATGAGGCAAATACAAAGGCCAAATTAATATAGATACAATCCACCATAACCCCACACATGGAAATTTTGCAAAAAGAACTAGCCTATTCTTAAAATGTATTAAAGGAAGACCCCAATTTTACTACATTAGAAGGCCTAGTTCACCTTGTAGCAGAATTAACCATCCAACTTAAATCACTAGAAATTGCACTAGAAAATTGGGATGATACTCTAAGGATAGTAATGGAGGTGAATAAATCCTTTTTGGCAAAATATTTAGTTAGTGTATAGATCCCTTTGACATAAGTGTCAAAAAGGGGGAGATAAAATTTTGGGGGAGATAAATTTTGAGGGGGAAAATAATAAAAGCCAAAAGGAAACTATAATTGCAAGGGAAGATGTTGAAAAGGGGGAGTTAGAGCAAAGTGGATAGAGAAAGAATGATAGGGCAAGGCATATCAGAATTAACATGAAACAAATCCAGCATGAGAAGTTTTAGAAATAGCAAAGGCACATCAACTCAGGGGGAGTTAGAAATTTTGAGGTATAAATTCCTTCACAAAATTTTCAATATTTTTGAAGTTTTATATATATGCCAAACAGAATGTATATTATACTCAAATAGATTAGATTCATCATGTATAGTTAAGTGGTTTTAAAACTCATGTCAAAGGGGGAGATTGCTGGTCTTAGTTTGGTTTTAACAATTGAGTATCAATACATTTTAAAAACTTTCTAAGTTAATGCTGAGTTACAATATGTGTCAAGCAAGTTTCAACTGCTAAGTGACTAATAGATGCCAAGCCAGTATATGTGTTGAATAAACTATAGGTGATGAGCAAGACAAAATTTCTATATGTGTTGAGCATCAGTAATCAGTAAGTGTCGAGTAACACAAAATTAACATAGGAGTTTGTGCCTTCACAAACTAAGATGTCAACCATTTTTGAGCTAACATATGATAAATCTCAAAGGATTAAAAGATAAGATCAAATCTATTTCATTCTCTGTGTAATCAACATGCAACCAATCAGAAAATTTGAAAGATTTGAGCAAAAAAGATGGATGAATCTCAATCCTAGATTCACACCTAACCCTAAGTCATGAAACCTTTTTAAGGAGGATGAAACACCATAGTTTAGCAATGTATGAGAGAGTATGTGAGAAGAGAAAATCAAAGAGAGGAATGACATAGTGAATGAGAGTGAAGAACAAAAGGGTGACGAATACATTCAAGGTGACTTAGTAAAGTAGAGGAATTTCTAGATTAGTTTTAAATAGAATAGAGTATTAGTACTTCATTCAAAATCATATCATATCAAAGAGGATCATATCAGAATGGACTAAATATCAATCTAAAATCAGCAATTGAAGATTATAAGTGATCAAGTCAACACATTCTACTATACTTTCTAGCTATTGTATTAGGAGAATGAAAATCATATGAAGATATGTTGGTTTAATAGCCATTTTGTAAATCCTTTAATAGGGTGACATTCTAAGTGAATGTTTGTAAATCCTTTAGACAAGTACACTTTTAATAGGGTGTTGAAGCCCTTAACAAGGTAGGCCTCTCATAGGGAAAACCATTGTTGATGGTCAAACTTTGTAACCTTGACAAGTTACATATTGCTACAGTGATAAGTTGTTGGTGTCATCCCCACCCCAATTTTACCTTCTCATTTTGGAGGGTTTTTGTGTCATCAAATATTGTGTTATCTATTTTCATGCATGTCTTTAGTTTCATGTTAATTAGAAATGTTACATGCATGCATTGATTTCAGTTTTAAAAAAATTATAGCTTAAAGAGGATTAATTGGTGAATTGAAGTTAAAGTTTTATTGGTTCTTGATTCACCACCCCCCTTCTCAATCACCTAACCCACTATACATTTCCAACATTCTATGGTTTTAATTGAAGATTTTGATAAGAAGGAGATTTGGAAATGGATATTGATATTCTTCTCACAAATTATTAAGATAGATCTGATAAATAGATGTCAAACTCCTAGAAGTTAGTAGCCCAATATATAAGACACTGGTCATCCTTTGAAGTTGATCAAGTTTGGAGTGTCTATATGGTATAAATATTTTATAAATCAATCCTTTTATATTTATTATTGTAGATCTAAAAAGTAATCATGTACTTTATTCTTGGAATTATAGGGTTTGATAAAATAGTCATTTATCATCTTTATTACAGTCCCAACATTAGAAGAATTAAGGATAAATCATCTATTATATTAGAAGTCATATTAAGATTTAAAAATTGAATAAAGAAGATGAATTCTTAGGTATACCTACCTGAACTCTATAAATTTTAAAGTGGAGAAGACATCACAAAGTCTTGTTAGTTGGTCCTTTTAATTTGTGCCTTAGAAATACCCATTATGGTTTCTAGCTAACTCCTAGGTATATTCTTGGCTTTTAAGAGGTTGTTAAAATTATGTCAAATCATAAGCCAACGAGGTCTACTATGTACAACATATTGAAGTTTTTTGATCATTGACCTGTATAATATGTGATTTACCTTAGCTAAATCATCATTCTTTAAAATTTTATGTCTAGACACCATTGGTGTTCCAATTGATCTTGAGTCTTCCATTCCAAAGTTCTTCACTCTCTCCTTAACATACTTTGATTGAGTAATGTAAATACCTTTCTTCATCTAATAAACTTGTAAACTAATAAATAACTTGATCTCTCCAAACATTGACATCTCAAATTCCTTCTTCATCTCATTATCAAATGATTTTCACATAAGATTAAGATCATGTCCTCCAAATATGATATCATCAACAAAAATTTCAGCTAGTAATATATATATATATATAACTTTTAGATTCACTTTTTGAGTACAAATTGATATTATCATTAGTTCTTGCAAAACCAATTTTCACCAAATAAATGTGTAACCTTTCATATCATGGTCTAGGGGCTTGCTTCAAATCATATAATGATTTGTGCAGTTTTAATACCATATTCCTCTTGCTAGAATCTATTAATCTTTTAGGTTGATCAAAGTACATTTCTTCCTCCAAGATTTCATTCAAAAATGTAGATTTGACATCCATTTGGTATACCTTGAATCCTTTGAAAGAAGCATATAAAAGAAAAGTTCTCACCCCTTTGAACCTTGCAACTTGGATAAATGTTTCACCATAATCTACTTGTTCCTCTTGTGCATATCCCTTGCAAACTCTTCTTTCCTTGTTCCTTATGACTTCACCTTTCAAAATCATTCATCTTAATTATGAATACTCACTTAGTTCCAATCACATTCTTGTCATTTGGTTTTGGTACTAATGACCATGTATTGTTCTTTTCTATTTGATCAATTTCCTCATGGATTTTCTTTACTCAATATTCATTCTCCAAAGATTATTTAATAGATTTAGGTTCAACCTCACATAGTAAACATGTATCATTCTTCAACTTCTTGTCATGACTTCTAAAAATTTGCTTCCAATTATTTGGTTAGGTGTATGATTCCTCCTTATATACTTTGCTAAGAAAAGTTTAGGTCTTCTTTCTTCTTCATTTATTTTACTTGGTTTTTCTTTCTCTTCTATTTCAAGTATCTCTAGTTTCATCTCATCTTGGTCTATCTAATGTTCAACCTCCTTATTCTAATGTTAGACTTCTTTTGTATATGACTCAGATCCTATAACCTAATGCTTGGTAGTCCATTGATGCTTGATAGAACTTTTCTATTGAACCATGACAGTTCTTGGTTGTTGATGCTCAACAGCCTCCTTCTCTGGTCCAACTAAAGTACTAGGTTCACCTTCATATATCTAGACAAAGTATATATAATATGTAAATTTTTCCTTCTATTTCTCCTCATACTTTGTTGGATACAATTGTTCAAATTGTGTGTTATCTTTGATGTCACACAAATGTCATATTAGTCATCAGCTAGTGTCTACCAAGTTTAGAAGGTTAGCAAGGCAAAGGATAGTGTCTACCAAGATCAAAAGGTCAACAAGGCAAAGGACACTGTCTATCGAGCTCAGAAGGTCAGCAAGAAAAAGGACAATGTCTATCGAACTTAGAAGGTCAGCAAGGAAAAATACAATGTTTACCGAGCTTAGATGGTCAACAAGGCAAAAGGACAGAATCTACTAAGCTTACTCAGTCATCAAAGGAAATGTGGCAGAAATAGTTCTTACTGAGCTCACTCAGTCATGAAAGGGAATTTGGTACAAGCATTTCTTACCGAGTTCTCATGAAGGAATTCATTTCTTACCGAGTAAACTCGATAGCCAAAGGACTTTATAGATTTTTCAATATTAACCGAGTCAAGAAGGTTAACTTGAGAAATTTTTGGAAGCAATATTTATCAAGCAAGGTTGGCTAGTAAAAGATTTCATTGTTTTATGAAATAACATTTATTTGTTTAGAGTAATATCTATAGCTGACTGGTGTATGGTTTATTGGTAAATGTAACATATAAATGGGCCAACTTGATAATCTAAATGGTATAAGTATGAGGTCAAGTTGCAAATTCTAAGTGTGTGGAAGAGTGTGAAATTAATGTGATATGAAGACTGATTATTGTGGAAGTGAATTTGAAGGATGATTAGAGATCATTGAGGAGTAGCAAAGCCATATTTGATCAAGGAGGATCTAATGATGCTGAATATAGACTTGTAGCCAGCAAATTTAGTTGCATCTTGTTCAAGTCAATTCATTGTTGCTTTCTAACCATTGTAGTAGTGATTTCAAATCTCTTAATAGAGTTGGTTTAACAGCCATTTTGTAAATCCTCTAACAAGGTGACAGTTCAGTTGAATTATTCTAAAGACCTCTAGCAAGGCCACTCCTAATAGGGTGATTAAATCCTCTAACAGGGTCATACCTAACAGTGTGTATTGTAACCTTTAATAGGGTTGGCTCCTAATAGGGCTCACTTCAGAAGAGTGAAAAATTGGTGACTAGTTACTTGGTGGGTTTTTACTATATTGGGTTTCCACATTAAATCTGGTGTCTCTTGTGCTCATTCTATTTTCAATTGCATTTATGAATGCTTGAAGATAAGTAATATTTTAATTTACCGAGTTACAACATTTGTTTATCGAGTATCAGCAGTAACTAGATCTTTAAGACATCTAAGGGATTTGTTGGAATTAATTTTTGTGAGTAACTAATTCACCCCCCCTCTCAGTTACTCTACCTTTAATTCCAACATAGTTTTCTACAAAGTCATCAACTCTAATATTTGTACTTTCCACAATTTTGTTAGTGCTAGATTTCAAACACTTTTCTTTCTTTCTTTTAGTAGAGTATCTTAGGAAAATACCTTCATCACTTTTTGCATCAAGTTTTCCTATTCTTGCATATTTTGGAATGTAACACTTGCTTCCTAAAAAATAAATAATTCACATTAGGTGCACAACCATACCAAAGTTCAAAGGGTGTTTTGTTTGTACCTTTCTTCACTTGAACTTGGTTCAAATTATAAATATCAATAATTATAGCTTCTCTCTAATAATTTTGTGAAAGATTATTTTCCATCATTAGTATCCTTGTATAGTCCACAATTGATCTATTCCTTCTTTCAACTATCTCATTTTGTGGTGGAGCCCTTGGTGCACTCATTTATCTCTTGATTCCTTTATTATTGCAAAATATAATGTTGAACTCATCTTATATGAATTCATCTCTTCTATCTAATCTTGAGAACTCCATACTCTTTCTTGTTTCCTTCTCAACTCTATTCAAATACCACTTAAACAATTGAAATGCATCTTATTTTTCTTTTAGAAACATCGCAGTCATCAGTCTAGAGAAGTGATTAAAAAATAGAATAAATTATTTATCACCATAATAGTTTTGAATCATTATTAACTAACTCCAAAATCTCATCAAAATTATAGGTCCTTCTCTTGGAACTAGAATTTTCCATTTTTCCCATTTGACATTGTTTGCACATCACCTTATAAAGATTTCTTAATCTTGGTGACCCTCTTTAATCTTAGTGACCCTATTATTTCTACTCTTTTCATTCTTACTAATACTTACCCAGTTATCAAAGTTCACATGACATGGCCTTTATGCCATTAAAAAATATCTTTAAATTATGCAAATAAACAAGTATCTTTAGATAGGTGTAGATAGAACAAGTTACCTCTTATTTGATATTTTCCTTTCTATTTTGGAATTCAACTTGGTAGCCTAAATTGATTAATTGTGTCACACTCAAAAAGTTATATTTTAAACCATCAATCCAATATAAATTTTCAAATATAATCTTATCATTTATTTTAATTGACCCTTTACTTTCACATAACATGGTGCATCATTGCCAAACTTAACACTGCTTCCATTGTAATGTTCTAGCTTTTCAAAATTACTTGTATCACCAGTCATATGATGTGAAAAATCACTATATATTATGCATATGTTATTCTTATTCACATGAGAGATTATGGTAATTTTATCATCTTCATCAAAATCATCTTTCATTGCAACATAAATAACTTCATCATTTATCCTCAAGTCTAGGTGTACCAATTCAACTTATAATAATTGCTAACAACTTAGATAAACTCATTACACATCTTAGTCTATATAATATCTCATCAATAACTTGAGATTATGTTCACTAATTAACTCTCTATTTAGTATATGTGTCAACTAACAATAAACTTAAAAATAGTGAAAATAACATGCACAAAACAAAATTCACACAAGTAAATGACACTAGGATTTAACATGGAAACCCAATTTGGGAAAAACCACCAGTGACATGCTACCAACTTTTCACTCTTCTAAAGTGAGTTTAGTTAAGAGCCAACCTTGTTAAAGGTTACAAAACACACTATTAGGTGTGAGCTTGCTAAAGGATTTAATAACTATATTAGTAGTGGCATGGTTAGAAGACTTTAGATCATTCCATTAGAATGTCAGCTTGATTAAAAGATTTAAAAATGACTGTTAGGTTGACCTTGATTGAAATATTTTTACTACGATAATGGTTAGAAAGTAACAATATGTCTAATCTATAAAATAAAACTCACTTCACAAATTTAGATCTCCATGTGGCTCATGTTGGTTCATTTATTGGACTTCAATATCATCTCCATCACTAATCTTCTAATTGGCAACCCTTCAAGCAATTAGACTTTACCAATCTTCTTAATTTTTCTTTTCTACTGTTTTATTCATAGGTTCTCCATAAAATTTCTAATCAATGATAAACCAACCTTAGAAATTATCTCCTATGCCTCTGTAAAAAGATATCTTTGATATTTTCCACTTAAACATTGCCATAGATCTTAGGGTTAGGTTAGACTAACAAATCTATCCAACACTTTGTCCTTCTACTCCTTTCTTGATACTTCTAGAAACTTCTTAAATCCTTTTCTTTGATAGCATAAAAAAATCTATTGTTACATTAAATATGCCAACACACCAATCCTTATCATCCACACATTTTTATTGATCTAAAAATTTAACTTTGTTGACCTCAAGCTTGATTCTTTCACAAACTATAATTTTGTTGACACTCAATCAACATTGTGTAGATTGTTCACTGGTGCTCTATCTTGCTCAAATTCCAATGTCTCACTTGGTCTTCACTATGCTTGATCATTATTTCAATTTTCTTGTACATAACCATCACTTGGATAATAATTTTTACTCTCCTAACCTTTAATTTCCTTAATCTTCTACTTCAATAGCCTTGTAAAATTTTCACTCAATCAAGCTTAGTGATTCACTCAATTGCTTGTCTTCACTACTAGACATCAACTCAACTATCTTTTTCACATCATATGATGATTAAACAAATCATTGTCTTGTCAAATACTAACTAATCAAATGCCCATGTTAATTTCATCATACTTACTCCTCAACACTCCTCAAATTCACTAGTTCATCTAGTTGTCTCTCTTTTCAAATCTTCTTCATCAATCAACTAATATGGCACTCAACACAAGTAGTAAATGTCTTACCAATAAGGTTTGACATCAATGACAACATAACAATTGTTCGAATTATATTTTTCAATGGGATAGAAATATTAAATGTTACACCCATTATGAGGAGAGAATTTTTTATTATTATTTAATCATGTACAATGTGTCATTGACCTCTTGTGTGAGCTTCCTAATTTAGATAGCTTGTGTACTCTTTTTCCACAACTTTTAGGCTACTAAAGGAAATTTAGTAAATCATGCAAATAACTATTATAATTTTTTTTAAAAAATTTATTATATTACATAGATGAGCTTAGGGTAGTGGCTAAATAACCAACAAAAAGGTAATAATAGATAAGGAGATTTAAGGAAAAATATATGAGGATCTCACTTGGTAAGATATGGGTTTTAGTTTTTTGTTTAGACTTTGGAAATTTTCATTGGTTGTATTTTATTTTTTATTTTTCTAACCAACTATGCTTTTGCACATTGATCAATTAAAAAATTAAAAAAATAAGTCATTCTATTTGTCCAAATGTACTAATAATTTTTCCTTGGTTTTATATATGGAAAGTCTTGTTTTATTAATAATCTCTCACTATCATGATAAGGTAAGGTTCTTTACCTTCCACAATATTACAATGCTTGTTTTGATTGTTGGTACTTCTTGTGTTGATTCACTAGTTCTTGGCATTAAATTTAGTTCTAATTTCCTATGAATTGTAAACATTAAACTTAAGTGATAAATATAGAACCTTAACCATTAATGTTTTAAAATTTCTAATGATTACATCTCTTATTAACTCTACCAACCTAATTTTCTTGTGATGTATTGTATTAAGGGTTTATGTATAATATTATGGTACCTATTAGCTTGACTTATTTATTTCATTATGATTTAGTTTTTTTCTTTATTGTGAGGGTTTTATGGTGTTTGACTTGTCACAACCCCACTAGGGAGCCTAGAAGGCTATGACCTAAAGGGTTATTCCTTGTACAATTTTTTTTTACTTTAACATATTTAGACCAAATTGTTTATCTAATATTATTCTAAAAATTTCCTTTAGGTTGTCTAATTTTTTTTATTAATAAAAAATAGGTTTTGAAGGTGTAATGCCCTACTAGGGAACCCAAAAGTACAAGACTAAATATTGTTAAGATTAATGATATTTTTAAGTGGTTGACACTTGGATATGATGTTTATGTGTTGCAATGATGATAGGATCATCAGTGATGTCAACATATATATGCTTGAGTATATGAAAAAAATTGATTATGTATATTAAAGAGGTGGGATTGATCACAGAAGTTGTGATATGATAGGTTAAGCTATGTGAGATTAGATTCATGTTAAAGTATATGTTCAGATAATACATGAGGAGGGCGCAACCAAAGACAAAATGAACACAATAGAAAAAGGAGAATTGTATTGTTAGAAATGATATGTTATTACTTTTAGTACAATGAAAATAGACTCGACTACATTCTCTATGGACTTACAATGTTATCAGATTTTGGAGAAAAACCCTTTTCACAATACCTTCTCCCAAACTCCACAAAAAAATTGCCTTTACAATGCAAAGAAATGATCTTAAGCAAACCAAATTAGGTTTAGGGTTATAAATACATATTAGAATATGTCATTTCACATCTACAACCAAAGTAGAAGGTTTTAGAAGACATGTCAAGAGTTAGTGCAAAATTAAAAGAATCCAGAAATGGCAGTCCAACTTCTAGGAGACATAACTTTTGATCAAGGACATTGATTGATGAATCATTTACATTCTCGAAAAGCTCTCGAAGTGTTATATAGCCCTATGGACCAAATATGCTCATCCCCCATTTTTTGGGCCTGCATAAGGCCATTTAGTGCATCAAATATAACTTTGAAGTATTCTTATGGGGTCTCCAAACAACTTAAAACTACAATAAGTTTTAAACCATAAATCCTTTTGACTTGATTATTTTTCTAGAATGCTTTAAATTACAACTATAATCATCCCTCCAACTTGCACCCTCTAACTCATCATAATTATGGCTCAATTACAAAATTACCTATTTTCTACACTAGTACATATCCCAAGGTACTCAAGAACATCAACCTAGAAAGCCAATACTAAAACTATGAGAGTTGGAATATTTATTTGGCCCAAATAGGTATCCAAAAATATAAACACATAAACATAAACTAACACTAAGCATATTTTTGGGTGATGCAGGATTTCCTTTACACCACTAGATGCTCTTGCATCACTATATTTGTACTCATGTATGTTCATATGAAGAATTGTTTGAGTTATAGATTAGTTGGTGCAGTGCCTCTCATGTTTTTAGTCTATACCTTGTCTATTTTGATTCCAGAGATACTTGATACTCTTATTATATGTATTTTGAGATGACTTAAGGGTCAAATGTTATACTTTGATTCAGTACCATAGATGTTTTACTACTATACTATTTAGTTTATCATACTTGCATGTTGATACTATTTTGAGATGATAGTAGATCTATGATGATATCTAGTTATATGATTTATTGGACATATTTGTTGGATATGTTATGAGATGAATTTTATACCATGGTTATTTACTTCATTCTTGTATCTTTATGATTTTTATGAATGTGAGTGATGTAAATTGATTAAATAGGTATTTTTAATACATGTTACTTCGACTATGATGTTATATGCAATTGCACTTGATCATGTATTTTAGTGTGCAGGAATTATATCCTTGGTAGTGGCACATGGAGTTAGTGATTTAGTTGTTCATCTTTTACCAATGTCATCCCTATATGGTCGATGTATCCTTATTTTAATTGTTTTAATTAAAACCTTTTGGTGATTAGTAAATCCAAACTCATCTGCATTATGTGATTAGACCAGTGAGTGTGTTGGTGCATTTATAAGTTCACATTGTCACGAAAGTGTTAAGTGATTTTCTGTGATTTTGGGTTTTTGGGCTTTAAATCTTGTCAGATTTAATTTCTAGCAGCTTTGTCTTAGCTAAATTTTTGTTACAGAAAATAACCTATTTTCATTTGAGTCGATTTGGAGTCTAGCTACTATAGTTGGCTATTTTCCCTAATCAACTATTCACTCAAAAATTGAATAAGTGTTGAAAGAGGAATTTAATTCCTCACTTTTTCTAATTCAGATTTTTGAATTTGGAGAGCTTTTTGGGAATGCTCTTCTAAAGTATTCAAATTTTGTTCATTCTGGGAGCTGTGAGCATGGGTTTTTCATGAGGTCAGTCTCATTAGATCTAACTCAGGGAATTTATGCTTTTCCATCACTTTCAATAGATTTGACAAGTTATTTATTTTACTGCATAGGTTTCAATTTTTGCCTTCTTTCTGTCAGGTAGGGCCTTTCCATTTTATTGTTTTTACTCCATTTCAACTTCTATTTCTTGTAGCAATATGTTAGGAGGTTGAGAACTAGTGTTCCCCTCCATTTCCAATGTTGGTTCTACCCCTTTGGTTAGGTATGAACATTTTCTCTATTTTTGAGATGGGGGTTTGAGATTTTGAGCCATTATGTTGGACAATTTTTCATACGGTGTTTGATTTCATTTATTTTTGGATTTTTGGGGTTTTTGCACCTAAAGGCCAAATGGGTTTTAATTTCAAAAAATTTCCAAAATTTGGGATTTTTACCTCATTTTGCATGTTGTCATATTTTATTGGGTTTTCTCAGCACAATGTGGTTCGTGGACCTGGATGATCTGTTTGGATATCAGTCAAACCACTATTGCATCTTTCTATTGTATTAGGATGCATGTTGCATCCGTCCTCTTGAGTCTATTTCAGTTGAGTGACTTTATGCTTGTGTTCTCATCCAGTCCTTATGTTGATCTTCATGATGGTGGTGTGCCACACACAACTACGTACATGTACACTTTTCAGGTGACCTGTGGGGCCCGATCTTCCATGTTTCTTCTAGAAGTTATGATCATTGTGGTTGGGTTGGGAATTTTCATGCCTATGGGCACTCATCATTGGATGAGCATGGGTAGGGTAGGGTAACATATGGAGGGGGCTTCTATCTCGTAGCCTAGCAATCATGATGCCATAGGTATAATAGAGGGAGTTTTTAATCAAGTGATAACTAAAGAAAATATTGGGTGGTAATAAAATTAAAGATAATAAAAAGTATGTGTGAGAGCCTTCCATTGAGGGATGTTGTATCTACACAATCTAAGCTTGGGCTTGTCAATGCCAAGTGACTCTCCATGATGTCAGTCCCTACATAGTAGCCCATTGAGATGTCTGACTAGGACTTGTAGTTTATGCATTGCCTATGTCTTGGATTTAGCCATCATACTGCTTAGTGTGTGTCTTAGCCATGGATGTTTTTTCTTGCATGTGTTTTTTGTTGGATCATTATTTCCATCAGCATGGTAGGAGTGGACCTATAGGTGTCATGTGGGACATAAAGCTACCTTCACCATTGATAGGGACTGGTGTATAGAGACAATCTTTTGTTCTAGTGTGACTGTTACTGGATGTCGACACTTGGTACTTTGGGTCTTGAAGTATGCTTTCTTGTGGTTTTTATGCTGTCATTAGAATGCTTGTGTATCATGTTTAGATGATGTTACTTACTAATGCATTTCCTTATTAGGGTGATTAACATGTGATAGGTGATGTTATTTACTTGTAGGATTATCTTATGCTTTGTTGCTATCATGTTTAGTAGTGACATCCCTATTACAATAGTACCAATGATCTAATCAGTGTCTTAGGATGTTATATGGGGGGGATGGCTAGGACCCACAATGGTCTTATGATGCTATTGATAGTTGGGAGGAACTATGTACTTAGCTTGTTATTTTCATTCACTACGATGTTGCTTTCAGTACTCTATGACATTTTCCTTCTATTCTTTCCTTTTTTGTTTGATTAGATGGTTAGATGTTATTTCTAGCTTTTCATACTTCAATTATGGTTCGAGTGTTATTGCCTTGAAATGTGGATATAGTACTCCCCAGTGTGGAGGAATTTCATTCTTAGATTTCTTAGCTTTTTCCTACTTTTTGTTCCTGTGTGTTGATTTGGAATCTCACACAAGAATGAAGTTTCCCACATGAGGATGTAAGTCTTCACATGGCATGTAGGGTTTCTTTGCATGGCTTAACACTTTCTCATGCAAAACCCTACACTAGTCTTGGGGTGTCTTTGTAGTATGACTAGGCACTTCCTCACATGAAAGCACACTTTTATGTGTGAAAAGTTATTTATTCATGCAACCTGATGCACTTCTTCATGTGGAGTTCTAAAAAAGAATGTTCTCATGCAAAAAATAGGGGCTATCTAGGCTTGTCAAAGGAAATTTTGAAATTTGGTTTCGGATACCCTTTTTGGTTTTTCACCTTCCTAGTTCAAAATAGATTTCCTAAGGGTTTTTTTAAGTATAAGTTGACATATATTTAATTCCTTATAATTAAGATATATTTTTATATATGCGACGAATCCTTTGAGATAGGTTCTAGACCTCTACAAGTTAAGATAAAGATTCTAGGAAATTTTAGGGCTTCAAAAATTCAAACTTAGCCAAATTTCAGGGCTTCATGATTTCAAACTTAACCAATTTTCAAGAGTCAGCTTTTTTCTTTTAGCTTGGTGGATCTCTTGTGTTTTCTTGTTATGTTTTGGTTAGTGCTGATGCTTGGAGATCTGTTGATGATGGATGATTGTTAGTCTTCCATTGTGATCTTTGTGATCCATGTATGTTATTGTCATGTGCTCTTACACATGTTTAAAAAAATAAAATTATCTTACTTATATTTCATCCTTGTTTCCAAGGATCTTTGGGTGGGTCATTACAATTGGTGAATATTTGTAGCAAACTAGTGTGCAGGAAAACAAATTTTTGATATTTTTATTGTATATGATGAGTGAGCTTAGATCATGGTTGAAGACATGTTTGTGTTAGCATACATTGAAGATCATTTGGTGGAGGTAGTCAAAGTATAACATCTAATATGCTCACTAGTAGTAGACTCTTGTGTTGGGAATTATTTTGGAATTTATAAATTGCATCATAATATGTAGAACCTTAATTTAATAGCTTAATGAGGTCCTATGTAATTAATTGTACATTTGGGAAGCTCAAAATGTTAATTTGATTAGTTGTTAGGACAAGTTATAAAGGAAAGATTTGTTTTCTTGAATTTGTGTGTGACATTCGGTAATTGCGATGTTTGTATGTTGAGGATACAAATTTGATCAAAATAAAGGAAATAATTACTTTGATGTTGATTTGAGAAATTCAAAGGAACCATATTGGAAATCAAGTTGGAGGTTGGCAAGTTCACTACTTCGAAAAAAAGTGCACTAGTGCACCTACACACCTCTCCAAAAATCTTCCAACACTTTGTGACAAAAGAGCACTAGAGCACCTACATAGTAGTGCCCTAGCACACATGTGCACCTCAAAGGTCAAAAATGAAAAAATTTCACCAAGTGTCAAAACTAAAATTTTGGCTTTTGGGTTTTGTTTCCCTTCATACCAGAGCTATGTTTGGATGCTTTCTCTTGAATTTTTGAACAATTTTGGTGACCTTGGATACATCTAGTAGGTCTAAGGCATTATACTTGTCCTTGACCTTTTTTCTATAGTTATCTACCTCTATTCAAGTTTTAGCAAAATCCTAGAGTTTGGTATCTAGCTCTAACAAGGTTTCTTTTGTTCTAAATACTTTTTGAATGTCACCATCAGTAGAAGCTTCTTCAAAAACCTTTCTAAATTTCTCTACTACTACCTCTACTAGTATTAACTTCTCTCATGCATCATCTTCATATATATCAAGACATGCATCCCTATAATGTTTCTCTACCTGCAAAATCTGCTCTCAGGCATGGTCCTTAAGCTGATGGATCTCCGCATGTAATGTTTCCATTACTTTATTACTATCTACTATCTTTTCAATCCAATCATCAATTAAATCTAACTCTTCTACTATATATACATCTATAAGCAACCTATACCTCTACCTCTTTATGGCCTATAGTATCTGTAAATCTTTACCCCATGCATGCACTTCATCCATGATACTAAAATCCTACTTCAAAATTGCTACCATTTTATCTACATTTTCTTGCATAGCATGTAGTAGCTTCAAGTTTCCTTGGATGATAAGCACACCCTTTTCCTCAAAATTTTCCCACCATTGCTAATAGGCATTAAAAAATGGATCCAAATGCACTCTTCCCTTATCTCTCCCTTCAAGTGCCATAGTCAAAGTATCCTTAGGGTGTTCAAGATCCAAGGGACTAACAACATTGGTTAAATACCCTTTTAGGATTTCATTTTGCCTACAAAATATCATTAGTTATGCCCTCTCTTGCTCCAAACTTCTATACACCTCCTTCATCCCCATCATGATAATCAACCTAGCTATGTCTAGTGTGGGCCTCTCGAACATAACCTCTCTAATTTGATAATTTTGGGGACCCAAATCTTCTATTTCTAAATCAGGAGGAGGGATAGCCACTTACATGAATAAAGCTTGTTTTTGGTCACTATTGATGAATGCTAATGCTATTGCCTCTCTTAGGGGGAACTTAGGTTTCCTCAGAACCTCAATCAACTAAATCATATCCTCTTCATTGGCATTGAATTGTGGCCTTTTACTTTTGATCATTTCCTTGCATAACCACCTCAAGACTCATTCCACTGAAGTCCTACCTCTTAAGGATGAAGGAGTTTGTTTGGCCACCTTATCACTCCTTTCAAAAGTTTTCTCCTTCTATGATGGTTATTCGTCTGTAGTTTTAGTCTTAATAGAGCCAATAGTTCTTACCTCAGTGTCTTGAGGAGCTTGTTGAGGATAGTGAACAATGTTCCTTTCCCTAGACACTTCATCAATTGATATTTGTTGAGTTTCTTCCTCTTGCTCCATTTAAATTTGTTCTTCTTCAGTACCTAGAGGTAGGGGAGTAGCATAGCCTTTGTCAACAATAGCAACCTATAATGGGGATGAAGGAGTTCTTTCTAGACCCTATGGTTATGGAGGAGTTTGCAACTAGTCTTCCTGTTGGGGCTCAGTTGTTGGGGTATCTTGGATGTTATCTCCCACCAATTCCATCCCTATAGGCATGAAATCAAAATTTGACATCTTGAATATGTCATTTCCCTCTACATCCTACTCATCAATTCATTGCTACATTTCATCTTTGAATGTAGTTGTCTATAGAGGTTCTTCTAGAATTAATGGTAGCGTGACAGTGGAACTTCTTATTCTTTCCTATTTCATGGCTCTAGCTACCCAGGTTCTTCTCATTAAAGGAACATGCTCCTCCTCATCTTGCTACTCTTCTTCCTCTCCTTCAAAAATGGGTTTTGAGATAGATGGGAAAGGAACTACCCTCCTAACCACCCTTTTTCTTTTCTTGATAAGAGTCTTAATATTTTTTCCTTTGTTAGGCATGATAGGGTACACTTGTTTTGCAAGACTAGGAGGAGAGACCTCTTGAACTTCAACCTCTATCTCCATTTCACTAGGTGTAGTAGCTGGTGGATGTTGTAGGTCAATCTAAAACTATGGTGCCCCAGTATCCTCAACCCCTTATACATTTGTTTTTCATTATTGTGTGGGTGTTGGGATTTTACCCTCTTCTGGTTTAGTTCTCGAAGGAGAACTCCTCTTTCTTTTGCCCTTTCCTTTTCTCTCTTGAGGGTGATAGTATCCAACTAGTCTATCTAATTGGTATATTTTTTTGGGCCTAATGGGTGACTAAGCTACAAAGGTAGGTATGGTGACCTTCCCTCTACCTTTGGCCGAGCAGGCCTGCATATGAAAAACCATTGTCTCAAGTATTTGATCAAGTTTAAATGGTTTCTTGATCCAATCCTGCATCATTTTGATAATGTGCCTCACCTGATGATTAATATCATCATTCTCTTCCTTGTCAACCTTTGCATTCATAATGGATTGTTCTCTAATTTTATCTTTGTTGAAAAAAGGGTTGAGTAGCTCCCCTGAGTCGAAAATCTACAATAGAATCTTTATCTTGAAAGCCTTTTTTGCTAAATACAAATTCATCCTACAATAATCCTTGATAGAAACATCATAGTCATTTTTTGCATTCATCCAATGGTCTTCAATGGCTTCTTCATGTTGGAATTCCTTGCCTGCTAGATATTGGACTCTCCTGATATTATCAAAGCACAACCTCAAATAATTGTACTCTTCAAGGGGATATTGATCCCATTCACATTCAAAAGAAGTAATATCCTACTTTTTCTTTACTTGGAAAGGTCCTATGATCAGAGGCCAAGTCCAACATGTTCTATGCTATTTCCTAACTCTGTCATATGCAGACTCAACTTGTCGAGCAATCTCCAAAAGAACAAGTTTGTCACTAGGATATCTTGGGAGCTTCTTTGGATTGATAGTGGCACCAACTACCCTCAAATATGTGAATGTTTTGAAATGAATGTAATATGCTCCAAGTGTCATTATCTGTGCTACTACCTCCTCTAATAACCTCTTCACATAATCTTCTACTATGAATCTGATTATGGCGAATATAAAGGCATCATTGAAAATTATGTATTCCTTGCTCTACCTTGAGAGTCTCTTCTTCACCAATTATGCATAAACAATATATGGCCAAGTATTAGCATCCTACATGCTACCTTTTTTGTATAGCCTTGGGTAGTCTCTTGCCCTTGCAACTAATAAATACACCAAGTAGGATGTCATGTAGAACTTCCTCTTGTCCTTAACTGCCTCCAACTATTCACACAAGTTTTCACTCAAGGTGTTGGCCCAATCAAGTGGCATCTTTGCCATCTTGATAGTCTTGATAAGATGTACCATGAGGATATTTAGGTGTCCTGTAGCTAGTGGACCCATTACTCTACTCAAAAGTATGATTGACTACCTAATATCTTCCTTCATATATCCCCTGTAAAAGCATAGATCTGTGTCACCGTTTGTGATACAAAAACCTATTTTGGTCAAATCTCGTTTCTCTATCAAAACTCAATTTTAAAAAAAAACTAAAAATACCATTTTGTAGATTTCAGATTCAATATCATCATTATATAAATTTTTGAGTGTTTTGATTAGTTATAATATGTTATAATCTCAAAATATTATAAGTCGACATTTCAACATTTCAGAAGATGCTCTCTCAAAAAATGAAAAAAAATAGTAAATCATATCAAAAAAATAAAAAATATATATTTATCACTAAAGGAGAGAATCCTCTTCACGAATATGTAATTCATTTTCAAGAAGGTATAGATTTGATAGGGAAGTTTTGACGGGAGGAAAAAACTATTGGATTCTAACAAGGTCGAACTTGAGTACTTACAACAAAAAAAATATACATCAAAAATAATTATTTCTTTTTTTGTGCACTAGCTATACATGTCATCTATAAAATATTTTCAAATTAGAACAAAAAAAGGTGATTTGCACATACTTGTTTGACGGGAACTACATCCTATATTTTTTACAGTTAAAAAAGGGACTTCAAAATAAAATAAAATGAATAAATTCTTAGTCAAAAAAATTATAAAAATTATAGGCATAAAATTCATAGAATTCTACACATTTCATCAGTTTACATCATCTTCATATTTTAAACACAAATACCATTTTTTTTGTCATTAATGTTGAACTGTCACATTCTGATATCACATTTCTTTATAAAAGGTGACACAGGTTTGTGCTTTTACCCCCTTGTCGTATCCACTTTACCGGTTATCTTCCCTAGAGGAGTCTTCTCTATAATATTAGAGGATTGGATGATCTTAGAAGCCTCTTTTAGGTGCTTTCCATACCACCTTTATGTTGCCTCATAGGTTAACTTGATAAATTGATCTACCAACCCTAATCGGATCAAAGTGAAAACCATAGCAAATCTCTTAGAGGGTTTGTTACATATCTTCAAGAACTCCCCCAGATCTGTGTGTCCTAACTCTCTATCTTTGATTTTGGAGTAATCATCATGAAACCTTGATTTAGCTGGAGGAATGCCTTTTCAGATCCATTTTCTTGTCTGATGAAGATTCCGTTATATCTGCACAAAAAGGACATCCATTAGTTTAGAATTAAGAAAGAACAGATTACAATAATGCTTAGTCCCATCCTAAACAAAATCTAAAAAGTTAAATGCATGAAAATACACCATTATCCTTTAAAAAAACCTATTTGTGTGCCAGATGCACAATTTTCAAACCAAATTCCTATATAAGGTGCACTAATGCACACCTATTTCTTTTTTGAGTTTGTTTTAATTTTTGTTGTTAGGAAATATGGTTGGATGTACACTAGCACACCAAGTTGGGCACACCTAACCCTTGGTTTAAACATCTTGTGTTCAAGTTGACTAGGTGCACTAATATGTACCCATTTTGAGTGTTTAGTAGAGTAAAAAGGTTTTTTTCTTAGCAAAAATGGGTGTGCACAAGCACACCTAAATAGGTGCACTGGTGTGCACCCATTTAGGAGTTTTAAACTTATGTTTGTGTCTGCACAGGTTGTGAGGAGGATATCGAGCACACCTAGGTAGGTGTAGAAATGTGTTGAAAGCTTGTGCGGGAGAGGTAGTGAAGGGAGAAGACCTCTTAACAAGTGTAGCTAAAATTGAGGAGAGTGAAATTAGTGAAATGAAGAAAAGTGGAGTGAACAGGGAGGGGAGCTCCACCCTCTCCTTTATATAGACTATGAAAATTCTAGTACAACTACATATGTGCACAGATGTGTAACTATGCAGTTGCACATGCACTAAATTTCTTCAGAAGGATTTGGCATAGTAGGTGTACTAAAAGGTGCACCTATTACACAAATTTTTGCAATACTTCTTTTATGCTTTATCTAGGCTTGATTTCCAAACACCCAAGTTTCTTGAACGAGACTAAGTAGGACCCTAAAATGACTCGGATCTTGAACTAGGACTCCAAAAGCCCAAAAAAGTAGGGGGTACCCATTTCTTGATAGTAAAATGGGGCATGCATTGTAGAGCTACAACAAATATCCCTAATAAAAGGAAGAAATGACCAAGGCATTTATTCATCAACAAACATTCTTTCAACATATGTCAAACATCAACTGAATCCTGAACATTCCAAGCAAATTTTGAATGACATCATAGTCAAAACTTCAGGATTCAAAACCTTCAAGCTTAGTGTGTGTGTTTAGTGTATTCATTTCCTTCATCATCTCAAGATGTGATTAATAAAAATCTTCTAACAACTCAAAAATAATCTTCCACCCCTTCTGGCTCATCCATCAAGAATCTTCGTAGAGGTTGTTTGTCAATCCTTTGCTTGACTAGATGAGAGAATCAGTTCGAGGACTCTTAGTGGGATGTCACTTTTCTTTTGAATTTTTTGGGAAATCCTTTGGGTAATTGATCCATGTAGTTCATACTATCACCATTTGATTCTTGGATGAATCAATGTTTTCATTTGGATCTATTTATCAAATTACCCCTTTTAAATCCTTTAGAACCCTTCAGTCTTAACACCATTCTTCTTTTTTCTAATTTTTTTTTTCTTTTGTATCTTGACTATGCTTAAACTATGTAGCCAGGACATCAATGTCATTTCTTGGAATTGATCTTTGGTGAACATTCCTTGCGTTCCTCTTTTAGAAGTTTTAAGAAAATCTCACACCATACAATGATCTTAGCAATCCTTCGAGAAGACCCCTCTATTTGAACCAATAGGGATTTGGATCATCCCTTGCTACTTTCAACCTTGATTGTACAACACTTGAGATGATCAATCTTTAAATTTGTAAAGTGTTGAGAAGTTGGTCTAGAATTCTGAATTCAAAACTGAGAATTCCCCTATTACTGCAAGTAACATTCGTTTCGCAGTTGGTATAAGACACACAATCATCCAAATGTTTTGACAAAGAAATACCTCTTCTGGAAATTGGAACCAAAAGAATAGTTAGTAAGATATGTCAAGATAAAATTTTGAGTGCACCTTACCCCCTAAACTAACACAACTTTGAAAGAAAACACACAACTCAAAGCAAACACACTTGCATAAAATAAACACACTTGCAAAAATGAAATCTAACTATTTTATTATTATTGTTATTTTTATTTTTATTATTTTTGGGTTGTGTTCTTCTAGGCTTTAAAATAATGTTTCCAGAATTGCCCATTGACTACCAATGGAACTAATTCCCCCTATAAGGAATTGAGCCTAAAAGTATTTTCTCCAAGAATTTCCATGATCTGATAAGGGCCAATCCATAGGTGTTGAAATTTGGTATGACTACCTAGCTTTTCTTTCACCTTCTCCCAAATTAGAACAAGGTCAAAAATCCTAAAGGATTTTGTCATGGCCCTCTTGTCAAACCATCTCTTCATGACAGCTTGATGTTTAGCCATGTGCTCCAATGTAGTTGTACATATCTCATCCATCTCTAGAAGATTCATCAATCTAATTTGTACTTTGTCAACATCTTCAGCATACCCATCATGAACTTCAAAACAAGAATCCTAAGGTTGAGTAGGAATACTAGCTCTTGTCCATAGACAAGCAAATATGGAGAAGTCCCCAAAGCATTCTTGACCCTTACTTGATCTATCCATAGAGCATATTTGTGTTGTGTATGCCAATATTTAGGATTCTCCTTCAAAAATTGTCTTATTACTGTGATCAAGTTTTTGTTTGTAAAGCATATTTGAGTTGTGTATGCCAATCTTTAGGATTCTCCTTCAAAAACTGTCTTATTACTGTGGTCAAGTTTTTGTTTGTAGATTTGGCTATCCCATTCCCTTATGGGTAATAATTTGATGAGAACTTGATAATAACCTAATTTTCAAATGCCCACTAAGTTAAGAATAATGATGCAAAAGCTGATCTATTATCATACACTAAAGTGAATGGCATCTGGAATCTAGTAACAATGTGTTCCTCCAAGAAGTCTGTTACCACTTTAGTAGGTCTGAAAGTTTCTACTTCTATCCACTGCATACAATAATCAGTGGCTATTAGAATATAAGTGTGTCTAGTAGATGATGATGGGTTGAATGGACCAATAAAATCTAGCCCCCACATTGTGAAGGGGTATACCTCATACATTGGTTGCAACAACATTGTTGGGTTTCTTTCTTTGTTAGCACTAGTCTAGCAAACATTACAATAATGCACATGTTCGAAAGTTTCCTTGAATATTGTGGGCCAATAATAAACCGATCTTAAAATCATATGAGTAGTGGCTTCTACTAAACCATGTCTTGTACCATACTTATCATGAAATTTTTCTAGAACTTACTGTGCTTCCTCATGTCCCAAGTATTTGAGGTAGATTCCTTCATAGTTCCTTTTGTACAACTTGTTATCATGCAACATATAGGAATCACACTTCATTTTAAGTCCTCTATGTTGTGAACTATTCATCCAACTGGGGCATTGTCTTTGCAAAAGGTAATAAACAATATCTTGGTACTAGGCATCCATCACTACACCTTGACCAGTATCAACTTGAGATATGATCATCTTCTTTTGGCCATTCTCATTCATTTCATTATCAAACCTGAATTCCTTTTCATCCTCAACCTGATTATTAGCTATCATTTTTTATATTCCTTGACCTCTAATCAACCTCATGGGTTGAATTTCTAAATCAAATTCTTGAAGTATTACCATCCATTTTCCTCATCTTTCACCAAGTTCAAGTTCACTCTACATTAATAATGCCTTTACTACTGGATTAGATACAATCGCATAAACCTTACTTCTTAGAATGTAATGAAAAAATTTCTTTCTCGCCTTGATTTAGGAGAAAGAATATTTTTCAAGGTTGCAATAATTCAACTCAACATTTCTTAGAGGACAACACATAAAAGCAATAGGTCTTTCATCTTCCTTCTCTTTCTTTTGCATTAGGATTCCAACATACGAATGCTCTAAAGTAAAAGAGTATATCTTGAAAGATAGCTCATAGTCAGGACTTACTAGTACTAGGGCTATGGAAATGGCCACTTTGATATCCTTAAATGGTTTTTTAATTTTTGGAACCCATTCTGTCTTAGATCCCTTTTTGAGAAAATCATTAAGGGGACAAACTATTTCTGCAAATTTGCTTATGAATTTCTATACAAAATTTATCTTCTCAAAGAAAGACTTGAGTTGCTTCCAACTATGGGGAGGTGATAACTTCAGAATGGCCTCAACTCTATCAATATTGATGGAGATCCTAAATTTAGAAATGATATGACCCAATAACTTTCCTTTAGTGACTCCAAATGAACATTTCTTGGGATTGAGGGATATGTTGTATTTATGACATCTATTGAATACCCACCTTAAATTAGAAATATGAGTGCTTCAATTTTTTGAAAATATAGTTAAATCATCCATGTAGATGACTATATACTTATTGATCAATCCCTTAAAAGTTTCATCCATGGCTTGCTAAAATGTATCACCTGCGTTAATCAATCCAAAATGCATTCTTTCATAGGCAAAAGTTCCCCATTTAGTTGTAAAAGTCATCTTTAGTTGATCTTCTTCATCAACCATCACCTAATTATATCTTGAATATATGTCTAAGAAAGACATCATCTTTGAACCATTTACAATTTTTAGAAACTCATCTAGTGAGGGTAAAGGATAATTGTCCTTTTGAGATGCTAGGTTTAAGTTATGAAAATCAACACAAAAATGAATCTCTCCAATCTTCTTTCATAGAGGAACCAAATTGGCCACCCATGTGGAATGAAAAATGGGGAAGATGATCTTAGCATCTAGTAACTTATTAACTTCTTTCATTATCAGAGGCTCAACAATAGGATTAATAGGTCTTTGTCTTTACCAGAAAGGCTTGGCATCTAGTTTCAAGGGGATATCATGGGTTATAATCTAAGGGTCATACATCTTTAGCTCTTTGTAGCTCCAAGCAATAACATCTTTGTACTTAGTAAGTAATTTGAGCATATCTTCCCTTTCTTTTACATTTCATGCTTTCCTATCTAGACCATTCTTGGATATTCATCAGTATCTAAGTAGTATGCATCACATTCCTTGATCTCCTTTTCTTGGGTCATTATTTTATTAATCATTGATTCATCATGATCAAAGATGCACTCTAATTCAACCATTTCCTTAGAATAGTGTTGGTTTTCAAGTTTAGGATCCTTTCTTTGTATTCATGTTCATCATCGTCGAGTTTTTCATCTAGAGTGTCATCAATTTCTTTCCCTTTAAAGTGTTCATTGCACATGATAAACTCAGGTATGTGTTGATCATCCTAAAAGACTTGAAAGTTTGTAATATTGTTTGGAATAGATGGAGCAGCAACCAACTCTACTGAAAATCTTTTCAATTTCATTCTTTCAACTATTGTAATGCACTTGCTAAAATAGCAAGAGAATTTGCTACCATGTTCTTCCTTCTTGGAATGGACCTTATGTTTAAAGCTTTAAAATCATCTAGTAAATCCCACACTCTTTTCCTGTAAGCAAGTAACCTTCTGTCATTGCAAGAATATAGTTATTTCACTTGCTATATAACTAGCTAGGAATCTCCCTTGATTATGAGAGCTATAATTACTTTCTCCAGTGCAAAGAGAAGTCCTCAAATCAATGATTCATATTTTATAGCATTGTTAGTACATCTAAATTGTAATCGATATATTGTGTAAAAAGACTTACCTTTTGGGTTGACCAATTCTATACCTATGCCAGCTCCTAATTTGCATCTAGAACTATTGAAGTGAAGTGTCCAAATTAGATCCTCCTTGGGTTTTCTAACCTTGTGTTTGTTCATCCTTAGTTTCTCTTTCACTTGAGCTTGGAATAACTATTTCTTGGGGAACTGTTGCAACTTCTTGCAAGGTGGACCTGACAAATCCCCTTTGTAATTTGTTGATAGAGGAAGTGTATGTTTTTCTTATTTTTCTTGAATTTCCCCTATTAGTTCTTTGATTTCATTAACTTTGGGTTCAAGATAAATGGCTACTGAAGTCCACCCTTGACCTTTCATGTACTATCTTCTTCTCTAAACTTTGATCGTTCCTGGGGGAGGAGAAGACAAACCCCCACCATCTGAAGAGGTATCACTATATAAAAAATTTAGATCTTCAATTTCCTCTTACATCTTTTCCACAGATTCAAATGAGTTTATATGACTTTGATTTTCCATGAGTCCCTTTCCTGGAATTTTATTATCCTTTTCTTGTATCATGTGTGTTAAAACCTTTGCAACCACCTCTAGGCATGATGAGCATTCAAACTTTGAATGGCTAACTTTGTGTAATTGGCAATATCCTAGGAGGAGTAAGATATTGGGATCAGCTTCTTCTCCCAAGTAGTTTAAATTAGCCACCATACTATCTATGAATTGTGTCACAATCTCATTCTTTGGGATCAATATGTTGAGTTCTTTATCTTGATCAGTTGATAGTTTGGTGGGAATCATATCAAATGCTATCACTTTGTATGAGCCCAAATTTGATTATAGGAATGCCACCTCATTCAAAGCATTGTATTATGTAATCATCATTTTCAATTTTGGCTCTACATCTATCTTGATTTGACTGTTCAACCCCTTCCATGCTAACCATAACTGAGTGAAATCCATAGAAAACCATCCTCTTAGGCATTTTGTCCAATCCCTACTCAGCAATAACCCATATGTCTTTGGAATATCAACCACATGTATATCAATGACATCTTGAATTTGGAGGTTGATTGTCAACTATATTTGAATGTACTTTAATACACCAATTACTTTTACTTTTGTTTTGTCTAATTGTATCACTATATGATTGGAAGGTTGAGGATTGACTCCTAGCTTTTGTTCTATTGATAATGGCATGACATTACATGAGGCTCTTGAATCAATCAAGAAATTGTGAAGATTATTTCCATATATCTTGATGCTAAGGAAAAATTGTGGTGGCTCAACCTTGTCTTTAAACATAGTGGACATCGCTTCTACAACATTCACTTGTTGAGATATTATCTTTTGAGAGATAGTATTCATGTTATGGGATACCTTTGTATGATCCAAAGTCTTCATCAATGATTCTCATTACTATGGAAAATTTTACAAGAAGTAAAACATGGACATATTGGCCTTAGCTCATTTCAAGTCCTCTACCGCACTATATTTTCAATAGACCAAGCAGGATTTTTTAATATTGTTGGTGCATTTTCTTGGTTTTGATTTTGTTTTCCTCCATATGGTGGCCTAATTAGTGTTGGATTGCCACTTGCTCTCGAATTAGGAGGAGTTGATTATAAAGCTAGAGGAATTTCATCTATCATAGGTTCCTTTCTACTTCTTAGATCATATGTATTTCAATTGTCATTACAAAAAGAAAACATCTCTTCATACTGAAGGTCAGGTTCCTAGCTAAATGGAAAAGGGAACACTTCACTAGATGGTTGTACTACCTACACATTCTATGTAGAATCATAGAAGGAACATTGTCATCCATCATTGTTAGATGCATTTTGACCATCATCATATTGACTAATATCTACATACTGAATGTTGTTATTGTTATTGTCAGTAGGAATGCTTCCATTAATTGGATGGGTGTTCCACTATCGATTATGTCTTTGGAAGCCATTATTATGATCAAGAGGATTGAAACCATTCTCCCCATTGTTATTTCATGCATTATTATTGTTGTTTCCACTAAAGTTCCTATTTTAATTTTGGCCATAATTATTGTTATAAGGACCACTATTTTTCCTTTAGGAGATGTTGTTCTATCCTTTTGACAATCTTAGATGAGTCAGTCCATTGTTCATTTTTGACATAGTCTTTTTCTTCTGACCAAATTCTAAAACAAAGCTATTATCTACTTCAGTAGGCATTGCTTCCTTTTGCTCAAAGAATGCATCTTTTAGAGATTTATACCCTGGATATGTTAGAGTGGGGTTTTGTGGAATAGGTGCCTATCATAATGGAACTAGATTCATAGGTATGAATTGACTAGGTAGTGTGGGTACTCTGATAGGGTATGTTGGCATTGCGGTGATAGCTTGAGCTGGAAGCATTATTCCTCCACTGTTAGGATTAGCTTTCTTAGCAAAGACTTTATCTAGTGTGTTGATATTTTCTATAGGAAATCTTCTTATAAAAATAGTATTAAGATGGTCCATAGCATTTAGATAAATCTAAATAGTAGCTTCAACTAGTATAGTGTATGGTGCTTCTAGCTTGTGATATGCCATGTGCAAGTGATGGTTGAAGCATGAAATCATCTCAGCTAGGTCCCTTTTGATTGATATGAATTGTTGATGTATCATGGCTAGGTTGATGAAAGTTTTGAATTGTTCTAGGAACAATTTTTTGAAAGTATCCCAATCTCTAATACATCCAAGTGGTAAATTAATTTACCAATTAAAGGCAATTTCCCCTGAAGAGTAGGGGAATAAATGAAGAACCACATCCTCATTGGCAATCTATTTTTTATTGAAAATTTCTTTGAATATAATGTGATCCTTGGCATTTCATGTTTCTCCATAAATGAACCTTGGAAGAAAATTCTTTGGATTCTTGTGAAGGTCATGGAGTGCACCTCTCAAGTTTATTGGTGAATCTACAACATTTGCAAAAAGGGCCATTGGACGATTTGACAGACCTAAAGGTGGTTGTTGTGTAGGTGGAACTATTGGAAATTTTGGTGGTCCACCAGGGGGTCGAAGTGGAGGTAGAGTTGAAGAAGATGATGAAATGTTGAATGGAAGTGGCTGAATTCAAGATATTCCTTTGTCACTATGTGGTTTGTGAAAATGGGCAAGCTCAAGAAACTTGTATGCAATTGGTCATGACCTTAAAGCTTGCTGAAATGGAGATTCTAGATCAAAACCCTCCATTTTGCATCAACTTTGGAAAAAGTGCACCTCTACCAAAATACACTTTCTCACAAAATGGGGTACACCATAGAATTTAGTGCACCAGCACACTAGCTCACCAACACAGCAACATTTCTCAAAAACTCAAAAAAACAAATTTGAACTTGTAAAAAGTGCAAAATTTTGAAACTTTGGCAAATTTTTCTTCTATTTTAAAAGTCAAAAATAAGGCTCTCCTTCTAGCACCACTTTTGTTGAGCTGTCATTTTGCATGATGCTAAATGGTAGGAATTCTTTCGAACTCCTCTCTTGAAAAGTCAATCTTGTGAATCAACTCCAAGGTTTTGGGTGATCTTGTGACCTATTGGAATCTTCTCAATTGAATAGAAATGTTTTTGTTCATGAGGAGGCCTTTGTTGGTTCATTTAATTTTGGATGAGTTGTAGAATCTATTTGTTGTTTCAAAATAAAACATTCAAAAAAGAACTATGTTTTTGTATTTTTATGTTTTCCAATGAGTACAATCTAATGATGCAACTAATATGAATTCCTATTTTAACAAGGGGTTAGTAAAGAAAATAAAAATTACTTTAAATAAAATAACATGAAAGTAAAATCCTAATAGACATAAGCTATAGAAAACAACACATCTACAAGTTAAGCTTTCAAAGAAATCAGTAGGTAGCCAATGAAAATAGGAGCAACACTTCCTTGCTTCCACTGATGTAATCATCAATGGGAAAATTAATAAACATATGATGTTTCACTCTTCATCAAATCACAAGGCCATGAAAAATGTTCTTGTGTGAGACAAAGAGTTATGTAGGCACAATTTGGTGATTTCTTTTTGAGCTAGACATGTCAACGAAATTCATAAAACTATAGCAAACACCAAAAATAAAAGATTGCATAACCAGAAACAAAGCAATAAACTTTTGGCTCGATCACAATTCCATGAACATAAAATTCATAAAACAATGACACATTTAGACAAGAATCACTACACTCCAAATGCGAGCACCAAAAGCATAATATTACTGCAAAATAATGATGGCCTTGATTACATATTACAATCCCATATTTATAAGAAATACTCTCTTCAATTTGTGTTGAGAGTGATAGATATCTCCATTGAATCATATGCTTCTAATTTAATAAAACAAGCTAATTATATACAAACTGACTATCTAATTGGTGCTTAGTAAGACACCATCCATTTTTATATCACTAATAAGATGCATGAGCCTTTACATGTCATAAAACAAAGAAATTATGAAAAAATAAGAAGAAGAGAGCCTTCAGTCAATGTGGAAGTTTTTGGAAGTGTTAGAAATAGAAGTTCAACATTTATTGGGCATTTGTCAGAGTTAAACTACTATCAAAAATGCATTTTCAATGCATGGAAAGCTCTAATTCTAGAATTGGCAGTTAACTATCAGCACACCTCTAGAAAAAAAGTGCACCTGTGCACCTGTGCACCTCTCCAAAAAATTCCAACACTTTATGACAAAAGATCACTTGTACAACTATGCACCAATGCACCTATGCACCTCGAAGGTCAAAAATGCAAAAATTTCACCAAGTGTCAAAAATTCCAACTTCTGGGTTTTGTTTCCCTTGATACCAAAGTTATGTGTGGATGATTTCTCTTGAATTTCTCAATAATTTCACTGACCTTGGCTACATTTTGTAGGTCTAAGGGATTATACTTGTCCTTGGCCTTTTTTCTATAGTTATCTATCTCTATTTGGGTTTCAGTAAAATCCCCGAGTTTGGTATCTAGCTCTAACAAGGCTTCTTCGATTCTAAATACTTGTCAAATGTCATCATTAGTAGAAGCTTCTTCAAAAACCTTTGTAAATTTCTCTACTAATACCTCTATTGGCATGAACTAATCTCATGAATTATCTTCAAATATGTCAAGACATGCATCCCTATAATGTTTGTCTACCAACAAAATCTACTCTTGGGCTTGGTCCTTCAACTGGTGGATCTCTGCATGTAATATTTCCATCACTTTATTACTATTTGATATCTTTTCAATCCAATCATCAATTAAATCTAACTCCTCTATTATATACACATCTATAAGAAACTTGTACCTCTACCTCTTTATGGCCTATAGTAGCTGTAATTCTTTACCACATGCATGTACTTCATCTATGATATTGAAATCTTGCTTCAAAATTGCTATCATTTTATCTAAATTTTCTTGCATAGCATGTAATAGCTTTAGGTTTCCTTGGATTATAAGCACACCCTTTGCCTCAAAATTTTCTTTCCATTGCTAATAGGCATTCAAAATTGGATCCAAATGCACTCCTCCCTTATCTCTCCCTTCAAGTGCTATAGTCAGAGTATCCTTAGGGTGTTCAATATCCAAGGGACTGACAACATCAACTAAATACCCTTTGAGGATTTCATTTTGCCTAAAAAGTGTCATTAACATTGGCCCCTCTTGCTCCAAACTTCTAAACACCTCCTTCATCCCCATCATGACCATCAATCTAGTTGTGTCTAGTGTGGGTGTCTTGAGCATAACCTCTCTAATTTGATAATCTTGGGACTTAAATCTTCTATTTCTAAATTAGGAGGAGGGATAGCCACTTGTGTGAATAAATCTTGATTTTAGTCACTGTTGATGAACACCACTACTCTTGCTTCCCTAGAGGGGGACTTAGGTTTCTTCAAAAATTCAATCAACTCAATCATATCCTCTTTATCAACATTGAATTATGGCCACTTAGTTATGATCATTTCCTTGTGTAACCACCTCAGGACTCATTCCACCAAAGTCCTACCTTTTGAGGATGAAGGAGTTTGTTCAACCACCCCTTTTCCCTTATCACTCCTTTGTAAAGTTTTCTCCTTTTGTGATGGCTCTTCTTTTGTAGTTTCAGTCTCAGTGGAGCCCACAGTTCTTGCCTTAATGTCTTAGGGAGCTTGCTGAGGATATTGAACCATTTGCCTTTCCCTAGACACTTCATTAGTTGATATTTGTTGAGGTTCTTCCTCCCACTCCTTTTGAATTTGTTCTTCTTTATCACTTGGAGGAAAGGGAGTAGTAGAGCCTTTGTTAACAAGTGTGACCTATAATTATGATAAAGGAGTTATTTTTAGACCCTATGGTTTTGGTGGTGTTTGCAACAAGTCTTCCTATTGGGCCTTAGTTGTTGAGGTATCCTAGATCTTATCTCCCACCAATTCCATCCCTATGGGCATGAAATCAAAATCTGACATCTTGAATATGTTATTGCCCTTTGCATCTTGCTCATCAATCCATTGCTGCATTTCATCCTTAGATGTAGTTGTTTGTAGAGGTTCTTCTAGAATTGATGGAAGTGTGACAATGGAACTTCTTCTTCTTTCCTATTTTATGGCTCTAGCTAGGAGGGTTCTTCTCATTAAAGGCACATCATCCTCCTCATCCTCATTCTCTTCTTCCTCTCCTTTAAGAATGGGTTCTAGGATAGATGGGAAAGGCACTACCCTCCTAATCACCCTTTTCCTTTTCTTGATAGGAGTCTTAATCTTTTTTCCTTTCTTAGGTGTGGTAGGGGACACTTGTTCTTTCTAACTAGGAGGAAAGACCTCTTGAACTTCAACCTTTGTCTCTATTTTACTAGGTGTAGAAGCTGGTGGAAGTTGTGGATCAATATAAAACTATGGTGCCCTAGTATCCTCAACCCCTTGTACATTTTCTTTTTCTTGAAATGGGGGTGCTAGGATTTCACCCTCTTCTAGTTTGGTTCTCTAAGGAGAAATCCTATTTCTTTTTCCCTTTCCTTTTCTCTCCTAAGGGTGATAGTATCCAACTAGTTTGTCTAGTTGGTATACTAATTCAAACCTAATGGGTGACTAAGCTGCAAAGGTAGGAATGGTGACCTTCTTCCCTCTACCTCTGGCTAGGTGGGCTTGTGCTGAAAAACCACTATCTCAAGCATTAGATAAAGTTTAAATGGTTTCTTGATCCAATCATGCATCATTTTGATAACGTGCCTTTCCTGATGATTAATATCATCATTCTCTTCCTTTTCAACCTCTACATTTATAATGGGTTGTTCCCCAACTTTATCTTTATTGATCAAAGGGTGGAGTAGCTCCCCTGAGTCTTGTCACAATATCTACAATGGAATCTTTATCTTTAAAGCCTTTTCTACCAAATACAAAGTCATCCTACGATAATCCCTGATATGAACATCGTAGTCATTTGTCACATTCATTCAATGGTCTTCAATGGTTTCTTCATGCTAGAATTCCTTACCTACCAGATATTGGACTCTCCTGATATTATCAAAGCATGACCTTAGATAATTGTACTCTTCTAGGGGATATTGATCCTATTCACACTCAAAAGAAGGAATATCCTACTTCTACTTTACTAAAAAAGGTCTTATGATATGAGGCTAAGTCCAACATGGTCTACACTATTTCCTAACTCTGTCATATATAGACTCAACTTGTCAAGCAATCTCCAAAAGAACAAGTCTATCACTAGGATATCTTGGCAGCTTCTTTAGGTTGACAGTGGCACCAGCTACCCTTAGATATGTGAATATTCTAAAATGAATGTAATATGCTCTAAGTGTTGTTATCCATGCCACTACCTCCTCTGATAACCTCTTCTCATAATCTCCTACTATGAATCTGATTATGGAAAATATGAAGGCATCATTAACAATTCTATATTCCTTGATCTGCCCCAAGAATCTCTTCTTCAACAATTGTGGATAAACAATATATGGCCAATCATTTGAATCCTGCGTGCTACCTCTTTTGTATAGCCCTAGGTAGTCTGTTGACCTTGTAGCTAATAAATACACTAGGTAGGATGTCATGTCAAACTTCTTCTAGTGCTTAACTACCTCCAGCTATTCACACAAGTTTTCACTCAAGGTGATGGCCCAGTCAAGTGGCATCTTTGCAATCTTGATAGTCTTGATAAAATGCACCATGAAGATATTTAGGTGTCCTACTACCGGTAGACCCATTACTCTACTCAAAAGTATAATTGAGTACCTGATATCTTCCTTGATATATCCCATTGTCATATCCACTGACCAGTTATCTTCCCCAAAGGAGTCTTCTCTATAAGATAAGAGGATTGGATGATCTCATAAACCTCTTTTAAGTTCTCTCTGTACCACCTTTCTATTGCCTCATAAATTAACTAATAAATTGATCTATCCTTGGGAGATGGAATACTCTCTCAATGTTGTTGGGTTGTAGATCGAGAATGATCTTTCCTATCACACTCTTCACCACCCTTTCTTTCTATAAAAAATGTAGTGCAAGTATCATAACAAGCTCTAAAGATTTCACTAACATTGGATGTGAAGCTACGTTTATCAACCCTGATCAAATTAAAGTGGAAACCATAGTAGATCTTTAAGTGGGTTTGTTACATATCTTCAAGAACTCCCCCAAATCTGTGTGTTCTAACTCTATATCTTTGATTTTGGATAAATCATCATGAAGGCTTGCTTTTGCTAGAGTAATTTCTTAGAACTTGAAAACTATAGGTTTCAAAGTCATTTTCTTGCCTAATGAAGATGTCATAATATCTACACAAAAAGGATGTCCATTAGTTTAGAATTAAGAATGATAAGATTACAATAATGCTTAGTTCCATCCTGAAAAAAATCTAAAAGGTTAAATGCACAAAAACACCCCATTATCCTTTAAAAAACCTATTGGCGCACCTGGCTCACCTAATAGGTGTGATAGATGCACAATTTTCAAACCAAACTTCTATATAAGGTGTGCACTAGCGCACCCAATCAAGTGCGCTAATGCACACCTATTTCTTTTTTGACTTTGTCTTAATTTTTTTGTTAGGAAATATGGTTAGGTGTGCACTAGTGCACCAAGTTGGATGTGCTAGTGCACACCTAATCCTTGGTTTAAATGTCTTGTTTCCAAGTTGACAAAATGGGTGTGCATCAATGCACCTAGGCAGGTGCACTAATTCACACCCATTTTGAGTGTTTAGTAGAGTGAAAAGTTTTTTTTAGTAGAAATGGATGTGCACAAACACACTCAGATAAGTGCACTGGCATGCACCCATTTAGGAGTTTTTAACTTATGTTTGTGTTTGCATAGGTTGTGAGGAGGAGAGTGAGTGCACCTAGTTGGGTGTGGAAATGTAGTGAAAGCTTGTGCGAGAGAGGTAGTGAAGGGAGTGGACCTCTTAACAAACATAATTGTGGAGCTCCACCCTCCCCTTTATATAGACTACAAAACTTCTACCACAACTACACAGGTGCACAACTATGTAGTTGCGCATACATTAAATTTCTTCACAAGGATTTGGCACAGTAGATGTACTAAATAGGTGTGCCTACTACACAAATTTTTACAATACTTCTTTTATGCTTTATCAAAATTTCATTTCCAAATACCCAAGTTTCTCAAATGATACTAAGTAGGATCCTAAAATGACTTGAATCTTGGACTAGGACTCCAAAATCCCAGAAAAGTAGGGGTCCCCATTTCTTGATAGAAAAATGAGGCATGCATTGTAGAACTATAACAAGGATCTACATTCATGTAGTGCTAAAGACAAAGAGGTCTTTATGCACAACATGTATGCTAGAGAAGTATTGATCTCTACACTTCTAGAAGCAAAATTTGTTAAGGTAAAATGTTTACAACTTTATTATAATATCTAGAAAATGTTAGAAGCACTTTATGAAGGAGATTGATATGCACAAAAGTCTAGATTACATAATTGGAAAAATATGCTTTAAAATGCAAGGATGCAAGAAGATGAATTAGTTAAGTCATATGCTCAAAGTACCACTGAGATTGTTACATGCATAAAAGGTTATGGTGGAACTATAATAGAAGATGAGATATGTTATAAAATTTTAAGATCATTAAATCCTACTTATGAAACTAAGGTGATTGCTATAGAAGAAGTCATTCCAATTACACCAAATTTTAGTAGAGAAACTTTAATTAGATATTGCAAGCAACTGAATCTATAATGAAGCCTAATCTATCTAGATTTGAAACTAATTTTAGATCTATTTGTATAAGGATCAAAGAGTAATGCAAGCACTAGTGGTGATTATGCTAGAGAGTGAGAAAATATATAAGAACAAGAAAATAATATTGATAAAGTTGTATCATTAATTATGAAGAGAGAACCTAAAGGAAAGAAAGATTTTTCTTATTGGCAATACCAAAAATTTCATCATGTTTCATATCAATCTTCTAAGAGAGAAAGGAAAGTGAAACCTAGAAAGCCTTACAAGTCAAAAATTCCAAAAGATTTATTTTATGTTAGTGATGATGAGTTTCATTTCAAAGAGATAATTTTCCTAGACATTGATGATGAAGATAAATAGGATTTGTCTCTATTAAGGAACAAACACCTATAAAAGAGGAAAAAACACTTGTATCACATGTAGAAAAGTAAAAGTTTGATTGGATTATAAATATAAGTTGTTCACATCATATGATGTTGGAGTAGTCAGAGTTGGTAATAATGCTCCATGTCTTGTTAGGGAAAAAATGTCTATTATACTTGATGGAAAATTAACAATGAGAATGTCTATTTTGGTGATGAATTAAAACATAACTTGTTCGGTGTTGGATAACTTGTTTAATTGGGATATCTTATGAAATTCACTGAGAAGAAATGTGTAATCAAGGAAATAAATGGTAAATTAATTAGAATAAGTACAAGAACCAAAGGTAATATATTTTAGTTGAATCCTATTGCAATAGGTTATTTGGTTTCTAGATTTGATGATAGTTTTTTGTTACCCAAAGAAAATTGTCATATAAACTTTGACAAATTTTTGAAGATTAGTAACAGTAATGCAGTAAGGGATTTACAAAATATTATGAAACCTTATAACATGATATGCAAGGAATATGTAATGGTTAAATAGAAGATGAGTTCATTTCCAAGCAAGATATTCACTACATCAGAGAAGTTGGAGAGTGTTTGAATACAATTTTTTGTGGACCTAAAATTAAAAAAAAAATTGTATAGTAAAAGGTATTTTATTCTTTTCATTGATAGTGTTAAAAGAATGATGTGGGTAGCATTCTAAGAGATGAATTAGAATCTAAAAAGTTTAAGATATTCAAGGCTAAAGTTGAGATTTAATTTGGATTGAGAATCAAATACTTAAGAGAATATAGGAGAATTTACATCAAATTACTTCAATAACTTTTGTGAAGATAGTGGAATCAAAAGATAGCTTTTAGCTCCTAGAAAACCACAAAAAAATGGGTTAGTAGAAAGAATGAACAAGCCAGTAAGTAAAGCAACTAGAGTCATGATGCTAAAAGAGAATTTTTGGAAATAGGGAATGCTACGAGGGAATATAATTAGTATTCCACAAATTTTTTCTCAAGTATGGATATTGATCATCATCCTTAAACTTAAATAAATGATTCAACTAAAAATAAATAATGTGTATACTATAAATAAAATTATAACACCATATTTTGTCAACTATGGAAACCCTGGCCATGGGAAAAGCCTAGTGGAGATGGTGCCCATAAAATGATCCATAAATCAAAAGTACCTTGTGAAAGGTGTTGACCTTGCTAGGAGTCTAATTACATACATATAGTGCATCTATCCTTGCTAGAGGACTGGGACTTATTAAAATCCTCAACCTTTTTAGGAGTTGTAATGACAAAAATAACGTGAGCTTAGTTCTCTTACAACCATATATAACTTTACAAGTGGTATAGAGTAGTACCAAAACCTTGACTATGCTAATATCTTCAATATTTGATTAGTTCTTTGCATCCAATCAAATATACAAATGTCTACTCTTTTATGAGTGTCAAATTCACATTTATACACTATCAATAAAGTGTGAATATAGAAATTATATCATTACAATAGAATTGGCTACTTTTCCAAATAATAATTCCTTCCTTTATAATAATTTCTTAGATATTACAGCCTCGTACTTAATTATGTTTTATCTAAACCCAATATTATAATTTCTAGCTAAGGGTTAACATATAGGATGTCATAGGTACCTTTTCAAGTCCTTCATTTGACAAGTCAAATCAATTGCTTCACCAATTCGACAATAATCTATCAAGTACTCTATTTTTGTGATATTAAACCTACCATTATAATATCTACCCAAAGTATATGAAAACATAATATTAAATTCAATAGCCTTAAACATGTCTTCTATACTATCTTAATTGTAATCCATCCAATATGTATCTTTGTATCTACTCTCTATGAAGCTTTTTGAAACAAACTATCTGACTATGCACTATAAATCTACTTAGTTCTTAAGAAATTTTCTACAAAATGACATATCCAACTTGAGTTTCTTTTCCAATGACCTTTCCCTTACATAATGTTTTCATCAATGAAAAATTCAACTTACAAAAACCAACTTTCAAACAATCCCCCCACTTTGGCATTGATAGAAACACTGTAAAAATTTGGCTAAGTATAAGATCCTCAACACATCAAAATTTCAAAACTTCAAAATTTTCCAATACAAAAATGTTGGACCACCATATCATCATAACATATACATTGTATTCCTCCTTTGAAGGAACTTTATATTGTTAGTCTTAGAATGGTTTTGACATTTGAGTGTTAACACACTTAACCACTTTCTATATTGAAGTTGAGTACACTATGTATGTCAAGCCACAGTATGTGCTGAGTAAGAATTCCAATAGGTGCCGAGTGACTTTAGGTGCCAAGCATTATATAGGTGCTGAGTGATATATAGGTGTCAAGTCATAGTTGATGTCAAGAAAGTAAGAATGCTACATATTTCAAGTAAGACAAAGTCATACATGTGTTGAGCAAGATATAATGCAATAGATCTCGAGTAAAGTAGGATAGTATATGTGTCGAGCACTAGTAGTCCAGTATGTTTTGAGTAACACAGAATCAACATATGAGTTTGTGCCCTCATAAACTCAGATGCAAACCATTTTTTGAGATGACATAGAAGGATGATAAGGATGATAAGGATAAGAATGAATCTTTTATAATTCCTATACAATTAGCATGCAACCAACAAGAAAAATGCAAGGAATGAGCGGGAAATCAAGATTCACTATGGATCATAGATCCATACCTAACCATAAATCTACGAAGTCTTTATAAGAAGGCTTAGACCCCATGATTTTATGCTGCTAAAAAGGGAAGTCAAGGAAGTTGCTAAGAAAATAGAAAATTGTAGAACAAGAGTAAATAGCAGGGGCATCACAAACTTAGTGAATCGAGTAGCAATTACACATCTATTTGATTAGAATAGAACAAGGGATAAAAATAAATATTAGATCAAGAAAGGATCACATTAGAGTGAGAAAATCAAGTGCTTGAAATCAGCAATTGAAGATTGTGAGCAATCAAGTCAAAAGATTTCTAATACTCGCTTATCATTGTATTAGATAGTGAAAACCCTATGTTGATAAGTTAGATTAACAGCTATTTTGTAAATCCTTTGAAGAGGTAACTAAATCCTTTAATAGGATGACACTTCATGTAAAGTGTTTGTATATCCTTTAACTAGGTCACTATTGACATAGTGTAAAGCCTTTAACGAGGTAGGCCTTTCATAGGGAAGACCATCAAAAGTGGTCAAACAATTATTGTTGTTGATGAGTGTAGAAAATGCCTTTATTTTGTTATCTTTAAGATACTTTGTGATACTCCATTTATCTTTGTTTTAACACTTATAAGCCTATGTTTGATAAACCTTTGATGATTTATGGGGTAGAAAAAACTATGTCATCTTTTGCCTAAATTATATCTAATATGCAGTATTTCATATAAATATCCAAACGTGCGTTCTTATGCTTGAATTTAGTTTGATGGATGTTTATTTGAAAATATGTCTTATATCATAACTAACCTGATGATAATGATTAAAGGATGAGCAAAAGAATCCAAAAGTTGGTTGCTGAAAGCATTCAAGGAGAAGCAAGCATCAAGGAACAACCACAAAAAGGAAGTTATAACCACTCTAGGAAACATGGCAGCGAATAAGGAGGAACTTTTATGAGCCATTACCTTCTCTACATTTATGTTGTAACAAGAAGATGCTGAGACTTCATTGCTCCCTCCTCAATTCTATTATCATTCCTTTCAGCTTTCAGTTGTTCTCCTATATTCTCTCCTGCGGACTTCACTTAGGATAGTTACTTTTCTGTTATGTAATAAAGAGTAGATTCCCTATATATGTCAAGATCAACTCCTATGTGTGAAGTTTTTAGTTTTTGGTTTTTGATAAGTTTATCGAGTAAGAAAGAACACTGATTCACAGTTTGTTGCAAATGTGTTTTACAATTCTAAATCATGTAATGACTGATTAATGAAATGAATTAGTTCTCTTTAGCTTCTATCCTATGTTGGTAGATTAGAGAAGCCAACCAAGGGGGCCCAATTGGAAGTTGGATTAGATTAGGATAGAATAGATTCATTTTACTAGCATTAGCAGTATTTTAAGTAAGACGTAGCTAGTTAATTCCTTCATATAGCATCACACTTCATGAACGTTCCTACAGCATCTGCGAGAACAGTCTAGTGGATGAGTCAAGATGGAATCTCTGTTATCTTGTCATTGTGTTTTCAACATTCATAGATTTAGTAGTTTCCTTTCCACAATAGTAGTGTAGTTTCCTTCCTTTTCATTTTTACTTTCTTGCAGCATAAGCATAATGACTCATCAAGGTACCTAGTGCACATACTGTGCCAACCATTTCAAGTATATGTCCTTGGGTTGACAATCTAAATGCACCTCATGGTAGGGGAAAAGTAGTCCTTTGCTTGAATAGATTATTCCTAAGCTAGGCCTAGCACATGACTATGGAACACCTATTGTGAGGCGGTTCATTTTTGGCACCGTTGCTGGGGATGGTTTCAAGCTAGGAGCATTTTTTAGTCATAGTTTTATATTAAGTTCTTTTTACCAATGTGAAAATTTTAGTTGCATGCATCGAAGAGGAAGATGACAAGATGAATATGGTAGATTTCTTCCACAAGGATCTGTTAATTTGAATGAAGAAGTTGAAGAAGAAGTTGAGTTGCCCTTTGAAGATGCAAGTCCTATTTTCCCCACAGTATCATCATCAAGAGTTGAATCCCTAGATATATCCGGTCTCCAACCTCTCACTAAAATATTGACTAGTCTTCTTGATAACACTACCTCGAATCCACCAATTGTTAATCATCTAGTGCCTAATATTCCTTTTCAGCAGCAAACTCATAATCCAATCCCACCAGTCATGGCACAACCCACTTTTCCATTTCCACTTCCAAGTCTCATAACCAATGCCAATCTCAAGAATATAACTCCCACTGCTCTTCCAAAGTTCTATAGCCTTGCAACTGAAGACCTTGATACCTTTTTGTTTGAGTTTGACATCCTTTGTCGTAGTTTTGACTACAACACTGATGCCCATAAGCTTAAATTATTTCCAGCCACATTGAAAGAATCAGCTTTACAATGGTTCATGGGCTTAGGAGCCAATGCAGTTGTGAATTGGGATGAAATGCAAGCCTTGTTTTTGGAAAAATATAAAGAATATTGCAAAGCATCTGGTACAAGAGGAGATGATATCTTTAGGATATCACAGAAGGAGGAAGAGACATTAGAAGACTATGTTTTTTGATTTTTATATACACTACAAAAGAATCCTCAGCACACATTGTCTAAAGATTTCCGAAAACTAGTCTTTCTAAGAGGAGTAAATGAAGACTGTTTGGAAGCATTAGACCTGATGGCCGGTGGAGATGTATATCAAGCTTAATGGGATGACCTTAAAAATATATGTCAGAACTACTCAAGGTCAACCATGAAGAAAGGTCGAGGACCCCGTTCTACGATTACAAAAGGAATTAGTCAAAGCATTTCAAAACTTGAAATATCCAATTTGTTGTCAGATTTCAAACAAGACATCAGTAATGATGTCGCTACACAATTGGATACAATGACTAAAATTAAGAAGCAAGGAAAGGCTAAGTTAAAACCGGCTAAGTATTGTCCTCATTGCCAAAAGCAAAAGAAGGATTGCCACTATAAATTGGTTGCAAGCATGGAGAACTAGCATCTTTGAACTGAATATTTAAAGATAGATGGGGATGATGAGCAAGTATTCTTTGTTGCTCAATGCCGACCATGGGCTCAACGTCAAGGTATGCCTCAAGACCCCTTTAAAAATTCAAATTCATATGGTAATCAATGGCAAAACCACAATACCCAAGGTCCTCCACAAAACCAACCCAATTGGAATAATGCTAGGCAAAATAACCCACAATAGTCCCAATGGTCTCAAAATTTCCAACAACCTTGGCCTAACCAACAGAATAACCAATGGCCCCAGAACCAATAGAACCAATGGAAACCACTCCAAGGGAATTGGCAATCTCCAAACCAATGGAAGGGATCTCAACAATGGCCTAACCAAAATACTGGTGCTCCACAATTACCCCCTCCAGCTCAACAACCTACTTTAATGCCACCACCTGCAAATAGTGGATCTCAAAAGAAACCACAGCTACCTGCATAGCCTCAGCCAAATCCAAATAGCAAACCACAATAGCCCATGTATAGTGCTGCTACCCAGCAGTACCCTGCTTATGCCCTAGATGTCACAAATATACATTTGAGATCTAGAATGACCTTACTAGCACTAAAGCCATCTCTTATAACTGAAGTATCAAACTCCCCTACAGCATCAGAACCTTTGGTTGAGAAACCTGTTGACCCAACTAATGTTACCATACCAATATCAGTTCAACTAGCAGTACAACCTCCTTTTCTAGACCAACTAATACAAAAGGAACCTGAACAAAGCAAGGAACAACCCTTTGACATTATTAATCAGTTGAAGAATATGCATGTCCAAATACCTTTGTTTCAAGCTATTAAGGACATTCCTACTTATGGAAAAGCTATAAGGAAAGCTTGTCTAAAGAAACCTGGAAGAAAGAAGAAGGATCCTACCACAGTTCATGTTGTTGGACACTTAGCTGATATCGTGTTAGGAAAAGTGATTTCACCAAAATATTCTGACCCAGGGAGTCCAGTAGTAAGTGTCAGCATAAATGGTGAATTTGTTAAAAATTCCTTAATAGTTTTGGGAGCTGCTATAAATGTGATGACTAAAGAAACCATGAAGAAGTTACAAATAGAAGGATTAAGGCCCACACCAACTATTCTACAGCTTGCAGATAGTTCCACTATCATTCCTAATGGAATGATATAAAATATTGTTGTGACCTTAGATTCCCTAGAATATCCTGCGGACTTCATGATTTTGTCCCCTAAAGTAAACCTATCTAGCTATCCTGTCATTCTAGGTAGACCATGGTTGGCCACAGCTGATGCAAACATAAATTTTAGATCAGGGAATATGACCATATCAAATGGCCAAGCAACCAAACAATTTGATCTATATCCTCCTGCACAACCATTACCAGATTTAAGTACATCTTTTTGGCTAGATTTAGGAGATGAAGAAGAAGAGATAACTTTCATAGTACAACTTATGATGTTACATAGGCAATCTTTTCTAAAGTTGCAAGAAGAAGATTCAGTAATCCAGAGCATCCTTACCAACACTTGTGTGGTAGGAAAAGATGTGCCTGAAAGCTCTGTATTAGAATTGATTACATATGAGGAGTGTGATACAAGTTGTACTTTACTTAAGGCACATGAAAATCCTTGTTCACTACTTCCCTGTGAATTAAAAGGAAGCCCAATCTCTGAAATTGCTATGGTAGAATCCACTATTCCTATTGAATTGAGTAAAGGCCATAAACTGCATGTTAACCCTCAATTGACATCTGTACAGATGGAACAATTAAAAGAATTGCTTCAGAAGCATGAGAAGACTTTTTCTTGGGATTATGGTGATATGAAAGGATTAAGCCCTACATTGTGTACCCATAGGATATACATTAATGAAGGTTGTCTACCACTTCGTCAACCTTAGAGGAGGATAAATCCAAGCCTCGGAGAAATAGTCAAAATAGAATTGCAGAAACTGCTTGATGCTGGCTTTATCTATCCTATATCTGATAGTAAATGGGTATCACCGCTAGTTATAGTACCTAAGAAAGGATGAAAATGGAGAATTTGTGTAGATTATAGGGAGTTGAATAAGGCTACTAAAAATGATCATTTTTTTTTACCCTTCATAGATCAAGTTTTGGATACACTAGTTGGAAAGAAGTACTTCTCCTTTTTAGATGGATACAGTGGCTATAATCAAATCAGTATTGCTCCTGAAGACCAAGACAAAACTACATTTACCTGTCCATGGGTTACTTTTGGATACTCTATTTTACCATTTGGTCTTTGTAATGCTCCTGCAACATTTCAATGGGTTGTAATTAGTATTTTTGTTGATATATCACATGATTGTATGGAAATCTATATGGATGACTTTACAACATTTGGAGTTACTTTTGAAGAAGCAATGATAAATCTTGAAAAAGTTTTGGTAAGATGTCAAGAACATAATTTGGCACTAAATAGTCAAAAGTTTTTCATGCTCATGCAAGAGGGTGTGGTATTTGGTCATTTCATATCTACTACAGGTATACAAGTAGACCTAGCTAAAATTGAGGTAATTCAAACATTACCCATACCCACTAAATTAAAAGATATCAGATCTTTTCTGGGACATGTTGGATATTATAGGTGTTTTATAAAAGACTTCAGTAAAATAGCAAGTCCCTTGTACAAGTTGCTCACAAAAGAAGCTGAATTCAATTGGACACCTAAGTGTGATAAAGCTTTCCTGCAGCTTAAGCAACTTTTGACCACAGCCCCAATTTTACAAGGCCTTGATTGGAACCTACCTTTTCACATATATACAGATGCTTCTGATTATGCCATAGGTGCAGTTTTAGCACAGAAACACTCAAATCTTGAGAATGCCATTTATTGTATCAATAAGAGTCTTCATGGTCTAGAACTGAATTAGACAATGACTGAAAAAGAATTGTTAGCAGTAGTCTATGCTCTAAATAAATTTCAGCATTACATCACAGGTTATCCTATCTATGTTCATACTGATCATGCAACAATCAAATATCTCATGAACAAACCTACTATAACTGGTAGGTTAGCAAGATGGTTACTATTGCTACAAGAATTTGACATAACCATAGTGGATAAGCCTAAAAAAAAAAATGTCGTAGCTGATTATTTATCAAGAATCAATCATCATGATACTGACACTACTCTAGTAGATGATGCATTTCCAGATGAACATTTGTTTCATATTGCTGTTAAAGTTCTATGGTATGCAGATATTGCTAACTACATTGTAGCTAATAAGACACCAATGCATTTTTCTTATAAGGAGAGAAAGCTGCTCATACAGAAAAGATTCCATTTCTCATGGATAGACAATTTTCTGTTCTATACTAGACCTGATCAAGTTATGCGTAGATGTGTAAGAGAAGATGAGACATATGATATTTTGCATGCATGTCATAATGAGCCCTACGAAGGACATTTTGCAGCCAAAAGAACAACTTTCAAAATCTTAGCCACTGGTTACTATTGCCCTACCCTTCATAAAGATGCAATCAATTATACAAGGAAGTGTGACCAATGCCAAAGAATGGGTTGCCCAACCAAAATAGATGAAATGCCTCTGAATCCTCAAGTGATGTTAACACCATTTGACAAATGGGGAATGGACTTTATCAGTCCTATTGATCCTCCATCCAATGGGAAGTCTTATATTCTGGTTTTTACTGACTACTTAACCAAATGGGTTGAGGTTAAGGCTATGAAGCATGCCCATGATGAAAAAGTTGCTGAATTCCTGTATGAAGAGATTTTTACATGCTATGGAGTTCCTAAAGAATTGGTTACTAATCAAGGCACACAGTTTACTTCCAACCTAATTTTAGAATTGATAAAACAGTATAACATCAGGCATCGCAGATCCAGTCCTTATCATCCACAAGAAAATGGACAAGCTGAAGTTACCAACTATGAGCTAGAAAATATTCTAACTAAAACAGTCCATTTGCATCGTCGGGATTGGACCAGCCGGTTACAAGAAGCTATTTGGGCTTATAGAACAACTTGGAAAACCACTACCGGATTCACACCATTTGAGCTTTTGTATGGGAAAGTGGCAATGCTTCCAATTGAATTTGAGTACAAGACTTTAAGAGTAGCCTTGACCTTAGATATTGATCTTCTTGCAGCACAAAGAGAATGCCTCCTGCATCTTAATTCTTTGGATGAAATGCACAAGACCACTTTAGAACACACTAAACTAGTGCAAAAATAGAGAAAACATTGGCATGATTCTCATATCCTCAACAAACAGTTCAAAGCTGGTGACTGGGCATTATTGTATGATTCTCGCTTTAAGGATATGCCAGGGAAGCTAAAAATGCGATGGTTAGGAACATATCAAATCATCCATGTCTTTGACAATGGAATAGTTCAACTAACCACAATTGATGATGTGCCTTTCAAAATGTTGATCAACGGTCATCGACTTAAGCTTTACAAACAGCCTCAAACAAAAGCTGAATTGATGCAACAGTTTGAACAACTGGATCTAACAACAACTCAAGTATCTCTTCTTGCAGTAGAAGTTGAAAACCTTCCGTGTACTCCTCTTCAACATTAATTCTAATTTTCATGTCCATAATAATAACTTTATGTTCACATAAAGTCCATTTTCTTTTCTTGATATTTCTTTCCATTCATATCTTAATCTTTCCTCCACCCACCCCACTGCATTTCTTAATCTTCCATCCACTCACTTTCTACATACTTAAGTTTTTGTGTTTTCAATCAAATCTGCACATGCTGATGGATGCTGCCATTTACATTATTTTTGCCACCTTTTTTTTGGAGCATGTGACAATCCACTTGGCAGGTATAAATGTTTTCAAACTATTATTCATTTATAAGTTTGCAGATTTTGTTAATTATATATAATACTGCATAGTCTTCATAATTATGGTGTATTCCTATCCCTCACCCATACTAGTCTGACAAGTGAGGACGCTTGTCATAAAACTAGTAGGGGGCAGGGGAGTGTCATACTATCCAATGACATGCCCGATTAACTATGATGATTTTCTAAAATCTTGGCATTACTCTTTATTAATGAGAACTTTTTGCCATAACTATGCCATGTCAAGTGTTGTACTCCCACTTTTTGATTGAATTTTTCCTTGTTTATGCCAAATTTTTTGTGCTAAGCCATGATGTGACCTATTTTTTAAAATTTTGGCATTTGAACCATGTTTCTGAACAATTTCCATGCAAATTCATGATTTACTTTTACCTAAAGTTTAATTATGGCACATAACAATTGGTTATGGCAATTAATATTCCCAAAAAGAAGCGGTGAAGCATCTGAGAAATAAGGTAGAGTTTTGAAGTTTGCATTCAGAAAGGGAGAGGGAAATGGAGTAGCAGAAGAAGTATCAAGAAATGGGAGGAGGTTTACAGAGAAAAGAGCTAATTGATCACATTTTGTTGCTCTCTGACGTAGAAGCAGTAATAAGATTCAATGCATGCGGGTGGTTAGGTTATTGTTTGAATTTAACAACATATGATGAAGAAGTAGCTATAGAATTCACCAAGACATTTGATGAAGGTGAAGCTTCTATGTGGGGTTTGATAGTAATTGCAATAGAAGAACAAATTGCAAAAGTAATAGGGTTACCTCCTGTTGGAGAGCATTATCCAAGCTCACATGATGCTAGGTCAGCAAGGGCCCAGTTCACTACCCCACATGACCCTCCATTGGATGTTACAAAGTAGGGGTGCAAGAGATGCGGGTGGGTAGGTTATTGTTTGAATTTAACAACATATGATGAAGAAGTAGCTATAGAATTCACCAAGACATTTGATGAAGGTGAAGCTTCTATGTGGGGTTTGACAGTAATTGCAATAGAAGAACGAATTGCAAAAGTAACAGGGTTACCTCCTATTGGAGAGCATTATCCAATCTCACATGACGCTAGGTCAGCAAGGGCCTAGTTCACTACCCCACATGACCCTCCATTGGATGTTACAAAGTAGGGGTGCAAGAGATTGTCTTTGCCGCCTCCATACCCTGACCTAGAAATGCATGTCATCAAGTATTTTACTTGTGAAGGCAGATTTTCTCACTTACATGCACACCATTTTAAGTTGCTTAGTTGTATAAGGCATAATATTGCCGTGAATCTTCCAAATTTTCTGTATAATATGCTCTGTATTAGTGTAGAAGAGACTCAAGAAGGGAAAGATAATTATGTCACTCACCATGCCTTGATTAAGTTGTTAATAGAAAGGTCTCTTAGGGATGTATCCCCTTTGACATGAGATGACTTTGTGAAATTTAAAACCCTACAATCCCAAGTTGACCCTAGTGAATAGCAGGGTGAGAAAAATGTAGTTCCTAGTAGTGAGCCTATAGAACAAAATATTGAGAGAGCTGAAATAGAAAATGCACAAGGGATTGAATCGGAATTTGCTTCCACTCAAGATAATGTGCCTCCACTTGAACAAGACATCCCTAAACCCACTACTAGTCAAGCTAAAAGGAAATAGAAGTCACCAAAAGAAACCGCTGCTCAACAAAAACCTAGTCCTACAATTAAGAAACAGAAGAAAACAAAGAAGGTTCCTACAGTAGTGATACCGAAATAGAAAAGTAGGCAAAAGAAAGTAGTACAAGAAGAGACTCCTTTGTAGAGAAGCCCTAGAATGAGAGGGAAAAATTTTTAAAATCCTATATTGTCTAAAGCACCTGCTCCAGAGTCTCTTGTGTAGATAATTTTTGACCATTCTCCCCTTCACATTGAGATGATAGAAGCTTCTAGTAATCCTCTTGCAGCATGTGAGCAAGAAATTAATGAAACCTAGGTGTTTCAAGCCATGAGAATGAAGTAGTTCCTGAATGTCATGATTCAAATACTACCTTAGTCCCATATAAGTCAACATGGATCAATAGTTTGGTGGAACATCTATGGCAGAAATAGAAAAAGAAAAAGGATTATGAAGAAGATAACAGTGTCGTCACCTTGCAAAAACTCCTTTTCCAATTATATGGATAGAATTTATTTGCTAAAGCACTATGGAAAGAGGAGAAGAAAATAATGAGCAATATCATAACATCACAAAATGAGGAGATTGAAGAATTGAAAGAACAACTAGAAAGACAGAAACAGTGCATGGAACATGCACTTAAATTAGTTGATCAAGCTCTTTCTTGCAGACCATCTCCTCGAGTATATGCTTTTTGTTTGGAAGAACAATATCTTTTGTTTCAGTTGATGTTAACCCTCAAAAATGTAAATGCAAAATTAAAAACCGCACAAGAGTTTTATGGGCTGTATCAAACCTTACCACCATGGCAGCAAAATCTATTGTGTGAGTTGTATATTCATAATTTTGTCATTCCTGCAAAAACTGAGTGGAATCCTTTGCTCTATATAGGAGATGTGCATTTGAAAGCTTTAATGTCATGGATGTCTAATGAGGCAAATTATGATAGAAAACTAGTTAATTACAGAGATGAGGAGAGAACAAAACCTTTACCCTTGAGGGCAGAAAGTAAACAACCAGAAGAAATGCTTCGAGACTGGTTTACATTAACCTATGGGAAGAGTAATCCAGAAGTTAGAAAGAAGGTATTTCCTGCTAGAGCCAAAGTGTATGCCAAATATGAAAACTTGCCCTACTTTGCATTGCAAAGAGCTATGACCGGAGTAAGAGGTAGATGGGCATGGTTACCTGATTCTCTCAAGAAATTAGAGAAGCATAGTCTTATTAATTTGGAAGCAACACTATATAAAGTTCCAAAATATTTAGAACTAGGAAAGCAACTAAGGCCAGAGCTATGGTGTCCTTTAACCATGAAACCTCCAATGCTTTTATGGCCCTTGTATGATATTGATGTTGACAAACTTGATAAGTTGCAGGAAGACCACAGGCAAGAAGTATGGGAAAGGACTAGAAGATTCTATTACACCTTCAAGAGTAGCAGAAAGGGAAAGACAGAAGTTTGGGAGCTCAGATATTTGACAAAGAAGTGTAATGCTTGATGACAAGCATTAGTTTAGCAGGGGGCAAATGATGAGCCTAGAAAATGTTTTTATTTTGTTATGTTTAAGATACTTTTTGATACTTCATTTATCTTTGTTTTAACACTTATAAACCTATGTTTGATAAACCTTTGATGATTTATGGGGTAGAAAAAATTATGTCATCTTTTGCCTAAATTATATCTAATATATAGTATTTCATATAAATATCCAAATGTGCATTCTTATGCATGAATTTAGTTTGATGGATGTTTATTTTCAAATATGTCTTATATCATAACTAACCTGATGATAAGGATTAAAGGATGAGCAGAAGAATCCAGAAGTTGGTTGCTGACACCATTCAAGGAGAAGCAAGCATCAAGGAACAACCACGAAAAGGAAGTTATAACCACTCCAGGAAACATGAAAGTAAATAAGGAGGAGCTTTTACGAGCCATTACCTTCTCTACATTTACATTGTAACAAGTAGATGCTGAGACTTCATTGCTCCCTCTTCAATTCTGTTATCCTTCCTTTTCACTTTCAGTTGTTCTCCTATATTCTCTCCTGCAGACTTAACTTAGGATAGTTACTTTTTTGTTATGTAATAAAGAGTAGATTCCCTATATATGTCAAGATCAACTCCTATGTGTGAAGTTTTTAGTTTTTGATAAGTTTTATCGAGTAAGAAAGAACACTGATTCACAGTTTGTTGTAGTTGTGTTTTACAATTCTAAATCATGTAATGACTAATTAATGAAATAAATTAGTTCTCTTTAGCTTCTATCCTGCATTGGTAGATTAGAGAAGCCAACCAAGGGGGCCCAATTAGAAGGCGGATTAGATTATGATAGAATAGATTCATTTTACTAGCATTAGCAATATTTTAAGTAAGACGTAGCTAGTTAATTCCTTCCTGTAGAATCACACTTCATGAACGTTCCTGCAGCATCTGCAAGAATAGTCTAGTAGATGAGTCAAGATGGAATCTCTATTATCTTGTCATTGTGCTTTCAAAATTCATAGATTTAGTAGTTTCCTTTCCATAGTAATAGTGTAGTTTCCTTCCTTTGCATTTTTACTTTCCTGCAGCATAAGCATAATGACTCATCAAGGTACCTAGTGCACATACTGTGCTGACCATTTCAAGTATGCGTCTTTGGGTTGACAATCTAAATGCACCTCATGGTAGGGAAAAAGTAGTCCTTAGCTTGAATATATTATTCCTAAGCCAAGCCTAGCGCATGATTATGGAACACCTATTGTGAGGTGGTTCATTTTTGGCGTCGTTGTTGGGGATGGTGTCAAGCTAGGAGCATTTTTGAGTCATACTTTTTAAATTAAGTTCTTTTTACCAGTGTGAAAATTTTAGTTGCATGCATCGAAGAGGAAGATGACGAGATGAATATGGCATATTTCTTCCACAAGGATCTGTTAATTTGAATGAAGAAGTTCAAGAAGAAGTTGAGTTTCCCTTTGAAGACGCAAGTCCTATTTTCCACACAGTATCATCATCAAGAGCTGAATCCCTAGATATATCTGGCCTCCAACCTTTCACTGAAATATTGACTAGTCTTCTTGATAACACTACCTCGAATCCACCAGTTGTTAATCATCCAGTGCCTAACATTCCTTTTCAGTAGCAACCTCATAATCCAATCCCACCAGTCATGGCACAACCCATTTTTCCATTTCCACTTCCAAGTCTCATAACCAATGCCAATTTCAAGAATATACCTCCCACTGCTCTTCCAAAGTTCTATGGCCTTTCAACTAAATACCCTGATACCTTTTTTTTTGAGTTTGACATCCTTTGTCATAGTTTTGACTACAACACTGATGCCCATAAGCTTAAATTATTTCCAGCCACATTGAAAGAATCAGCTTTATGATGGATCATGGGCTTAGGAGCCAATGCAGCTATGAATTGGGATGAAATGCAAGCCTTGCTTTTGGAAAAATATAAAGAATATTGCAAAGCATCTAGTACAAGAGGAGATAATATCTTTAGGATATCACAAAAGGAGGAAGATACATTAGAAGACTATGTTTTTTGATTTTCATATACACTACAAAAGAATCCTCAGCACACATTGTCTAAAGATTCCCAAAAACTAGTCTTTCTAAGAGGAGTGAATGAAGACTGTTTGGAAGCATTGGACCTGATGGTCGGTGGAGATGTATATCAAGCTCAATGGGATGACCTTAAAAAGATATGTCAGAACTACTCAAGTTCAACCATGAAGAAAGGTCGAGGACCCCGTTCTACGGTTACAAAAGGAATTAGTCAAGGCATTTCAAAATTTGAAATATCCAATTTGTTGTCAGATTTCAAACAAGACATTAGTAATGATGTTGCTACATAGTTGGATACAATGACTACAAAGAAGAAGCAAGCAAAGGCTGAGTTACAACTAGTTGAGTACTGTCCTCATTGTCGAAAGCAAAAGAAGGATTGCCACTATAAATTGGTTGCAAGCATGGAGAACTAGCATCTTCGAACTGAATATGTAAAGATAGATAGGGATGATGAGCAAGTATTCTTTGTTGCTCAATGCCGACCATGGGCTCAACATCAAGGTATGCCTCAAGACCCCTTGAAAAATTCAAATTCATATGGTAATCAATGGCAAAACCGCAATACCCAAGGTCCTCCACAAAACCAACCCAATTGGAATAATGCTGGGCAAAATAACCCACAACAGTCTAAATGGTCTCAAAATTTCCAACAACCTTGGCCTAACCAGCAGAATAACCAATGGCCCCAGAACCAGTAGAACCAATGACAACCACCCCAAGGGAATTGGCAATCTCCAAACCAATGGAAGGGATCTCAACAATGGCCTAACCAAAATACTGGTGCTCCACAATTACCCCCTCTAGCTCAACAACCTGCTTTAATGCCACCACCTGCAAATAGTGGATCTCAAAAGCAACCACAACTACCTACACAGCCTCGGCCAAATCCAAATAGCAAACCACAGCAACCCATGTATAGTGTTGATACCCAACAGTACCTTGCTTATGACTTAGATGTCACAAATATACATTTGAGATTTGGAATGACCTTACTAGCACCAAAGCCACCTCTTGGCTTTGACCAGGAAATGCTGCGACAGATAGTGCCCCGGCAAAGTGTAGTTAAGTACCTTTCTGATTCCTTAGTATCTAATATAACTGAAGTATCAGACTCTCCTGCTGCATCAGAACCTTTGGTTGATGAACCTGTTGACCCAACTAATGTTACCATACCAATATCAATTCAACCAGTAGTAGAGCCTCTTTTTCCAGACCAACTAATACAAAAGGAACCTAAACAAAACAAGGAACAACCATTTGACATTGTTAATTAGTTGAAGAATATGCATGTCCAAATACCTTTATTTCAGGCTATTAAGGACATTCCTACTTATGGAAAAGCTATAGGGGAAGCTTGTCTAAAGAAACTTGGAAGGAAGAAGAAGGATCCTACCACAGTTCATGTTGTTGGACACTTAGCTGATATCATGTTAGGAAGAGTGATTTCACCAAAATATTCAAGGCACACAGTTTACTTCCAACCTGATTTTAGAATTGATGAAAAAGTATAACATCAAGCATCATAGATCTAGTCCTTATCATCCACAAGCCAATGGACAAGTAGAAGTTACCAACCGTGAGCTGGAAAATATTCTAACTAAAACAGTCCATTTGCATCGTCGGGATTGGACCAGCCAGTTACAAGAAGTTGTTTGGGCTTATAGAACAACTTGGAAAACCACTATCGGATTCACACCATCTAAGCTTTTGTATGGGAAAGTGGCAATGCTTCCAATTGAATTTGAGCACAAGACTTTAAGAATAGCCTTGACCTTAGATAATGATCTTCCTGCAGCACAAAGAGAATGCCTCCTACATCTTAATTCTTTAGATGAAATGCAGAAGACCGCTTTAGAACACACTAAACTGGTGCAAAAACAGAGAAAATATTGGCATGATTCTCATATCCTCAACAAACAGTTCAAAGCTGGTGAATGGGAATTATTGTATGATTCTCGCTTTTAGGATATGCTAGGGAAGCTGCAGACACAATGGTTAGGACCATATCAAATCATCCATGTCTTTGACAATGGAACAGTTCAACTAACCACAATTGATGATGTGCCTTTCAAAATGCTGATCAACGATCATCGACTTAAGCTTTACAAACAGCCTCAAACAAAAGCCAAATTCGTGCAATAGTTCAAACAACTAGATCCAACAACAACTCAAGTGTCTTTTCTTACAGCAGAAGGTGAAAACCTTTCACCTACTCCTCTTCAACATTAATTCTAATTTGCATGTCCATAATAATAACTTTATGTTCACATAAAGTCCATTTTCTTTTCCTGATATTTCTTTCCATTCATATCTTAATCTTTCCTCCACCCACCCCACTCCATTTCTTAATCTTCCATCCACTCACTTTCTACATACTTAAGTTTTTGTGTTTTCAATCAAATCTGCACATGCTGATGGATTTTGCCGTTTACATTATTTCTTCTATTAAGTATTACAACACCAGGTATAGCTATCACTATTGTCAGGAGTATGGACACATTCCTAAAAATTGCATAAGGACACATTTTAGAGGGAATTATAGTAGATGGTTAAGTCAAACAACATGTTTTAGTTGCTTGAAAACTGGTCATATCAGCAGGGATATTTCCCAACAAAGTCAAAAGCACCCAAGACAAAAGTCAACAAAGGAAAAGAGAAGGTTGGTGTTGAACAAATAAGAGGGAAAATGAACAAAACTTGGAAGAATAAAAATGAGTGCAACACATCAAATGGAGAGATCACTTCACCCAAGAGGACAAGTGATCACATCTCATCCAACTAAGCAAGAATAAGTGTATGGGGCTGATATACAAAGTAATATCGTACATCAATTCCAAGACAAAGAAGTACTACAAGGAAGAAATCTACACGAGCAAAGATGCCAAGTCAAAATTTGAAGTTTTTGAAAATATTATTGAACTGTCCTTAGATGTCGAGAAAAGCTCCAATGGATGATGAGTTTCTAATGGAAACCATGTTGATAGTTGAAGCTAAGTGAAATAAAAAACTAGTGGAAGCTGAGTAAACAAAATACAATGGGAGTCGAGTCATGATGAAACCTTTAAGTGTCGAGTTTATAGTTGTATGCACTAAGCATTTAATGCTAGGTTTTGATAGGTATAACATCAAATTTTGATCATTTTCATGCCATTCAAACACAAAGCAAAGACAAAAAGGAGTGCAAGAGTGATCATACAACAACCTTGAAGCCATTCGCATCGATCTCAATAGTGATTCAACATATATTTGAACAATCTAAGGTATTTATCAAGTGCCGAGCTATGTAATGTTAATGTTTTTAATACATTAAAACCCTAGTTTGGTATAATAGCTTCTAGTTCAAGAAACCCCAAAGAGAAGGAAGGTCATGAGGTCTAGTTAGTTAGTAATGAGGTAAAACAACCCGAGTTTAGGCCAATCCCTGAAGTCACCTATAAAAATGATCCAACTAGCGCTTTGTCCATCATTTCACCAAAAGTTGTCATGGTACAAGGTGTGAGAAAGTGTTATAACTACAAGATAGGTGTAGTAGGTGATCCTTAGATATTCTAGGCCTATGAAAAATTGTGTGAAAACAAAATTCTGAAGGATGAATTCCAAATAGTCAAGAAAAAGGGTTTGACCAATGCCCTAGTTTACCCTACATGTTTCAAAATTGAATGGATAAGGATTTTCCTTAGTAGAATTCACAATGGATGTTTGTGGTTGGAAATAGGACCAATAAATATTACAAAAAGGATAGTGCATAGGGTTACAAGTTTCCTAACCCTAGATCATCCTAAGACCCTGCGTAGTGATTCCAAAGAGATCATTGAAAGGAATACAAGAGCCAAATGGAATAAGAGGGGTATAACTATTGATACTATAACTAATCCTCTTCTAAATTTTGTAGTGAGAGTGATTTCTCATAAATTCTATCAATCCAATAGATTGAATAGTGTGCCATGTATAGTTGTTGATGTAGCTTACAAACTGTCAAAGAAAGATCACACATATGATATGTCAGAACTAATGTTGCAGCAAATAAATGAAAACCTAGGAGCAATAAGGAGATCAAAAGTTGCTTAATGAAAATTTGGTTAAGTTCTTATGAGTATATTCTTTTATGTTATGGAAGAGTTTCCTTCTATTAGAAAGTTGAATTGGAACCCTAAAAAAATTGCAAGTACACAAATCAATGAGTTCATTGATTAGATGGGTGACAATTTTGAGGCCCAAATGACAAGCTATTTTGATGATTTTAAGAAATACATGAAGCAAAGGGTGAGAATACCAATTTCCCTAGTGGAAAAAGACACCAATGACATATGCTTTTTGGTTGACATTGATTATACCTACATCCAAGAAGCAATACCAAGAGTAAGATGGCTAAGGCCATTGGGATATAATCTTGATATAGATGAAGCCTTAGTAGCAATCACAACATTTCTTGTAGAAGAGATACATAAGAAGGCTCCTCACTTTGGCACATATGACGTTGTCGAATCCAAAGTTGAAATTGAATTGAAGACAACCTCTATTATTAAGAGGAAAGATAAATTAGTAAAGAAGATAAAGAAGAAATTTGGAGCAAATATTGAAGGAGAAGCAAGTGGTGAAGAAGAAGAAGAAGAAGAGCAAGGGTAAGGCCCAAAGGAGTTGACCCAAGGCTTAGAAGAAGACAAGGAGCAAGGTGCCAAGGAAGAAGAAGCCAAGGAAGCACCTATGCTAGTCGAGAAAAAGAATAGAAAGGCTAAAACTTAGCTTCCAACTCAGCCCAAGCCCAAGGTCACTAAGCCTGCACAAGCCAAGCCAACACCAGAAATGAGAACTACCACAAGGGCATCCATACAAAAAACCAAAGAGAAAACAAAAGAGAAAAAGAAGGCAACTGAATAGCTCAATGAAGTGCCAAAGAAGAGAAGAAAATATGTGGCATAACCAGACATAGATGATGAGGAAAGAACAGAGTCAGAGGATATTAGCCAATTCAATGCGGTAAGTCATCTTGCCAAATCTACCTTAGAAAATTTTTTTGAAAATGTTAGAAATGTAGATTTAAATGATCTGAAAAGTCTTGATTTCAAAAAGTTAAGTAGAGAAGAACAAAATAGAATAGAGGAATCAGTATATGCCATGATGGTTGAATTTAAGAATACACCTCTAGAGCTAGACAATACCATGCCTAAAGAGCTATATTAGATCATTGAAAATAAATGGCATTATTGTCTAAAAATGGAAAAGGAGATTAGAGAATCTACCTTAGCACAAGTGATGCATGATCTAACAAGAGGTCAAATAAAAAAGGCTAATAAGAAACATGGTGGCAAATTTGCACCTAAATATAAAGCCTTCAACATCCTACAAAACAAGATTGTGGATGTAGTAAATAAATCCACAAAATATTGGAAAACAATTTACAAAATAACCGATGACAAGGAAGATGAAGAAAATAAGGAAAAGGCCAGTACCAAGGAAAAAAATAGAAGTAAAGAAAGGAGAGAAAGAGAAGTGAGAGGAAGAGAAGGAAGCAAAAACAAAAGTAGATGAAGAAAAGAAGAAAGAGGAGGAAGATAAGAAAGTTAAGGATGAAAAAGAAAAAGGTGAGGAGGAAGAAACACAAAAGGAAGAAGATATGGCAATAGCTGAACAACAACAAGAAGAGTAATAGAATGTGCAAGACACACAAATGCCACCTCCTAGCCCTCTTCATGTAACCATCACACCTGCAGACACAATAACTTTTAAGGATATTCCTGACAATTCAGCTTAGAACATCAATCCCCTAACTATAGAGGATCTCTCCAAGATCCTTCACCAATCTACTCTACAGGCATAAGTATACAAAAACCCTATATTGGTGAGTGTAGATGAGCTACAAAAGGCAATAGTAGAACCTAAATGAGACAAGGTGAAACCACAAGAACCACCTTTCACCTATACAGCTACTAGCACTAAAATTTTGATGCTTCCACCACCTATAGTAGTAGGTGATACTTTACAAAATCCAAGCACAGAAGAAGGGAAGTCTAATGAGAAGGAGGATATATCAAAGGAAAAGGAGCAGGTTGCTATTCAAACATTACTAAAACTACCAAAGACAGACACTCCTACAAAGACCTTTTAGAAGCTGAGCACTGAAGCCATACCTTTGCAAATCTCAACACCAGGTTCAAGCTCAACTAGAGTGGCCAAAGTACTTCACCATGGAGACTCTGAGCTAGATGAAGACATAGTCATACATGCCTATGACTTAAAGACCATCACCATGGATCATATCATAGAAATGCAAGATTCTTTAAATAGAAGGAAGAGGTAGGAAATACTCATAAAAGAGTATAAACACAATCAAGCAATACATGAGATTAAGGACATCTTTATGGATACCTTTAGCTTGCAGTCACCAGATGAAGCAAAGCCCATAATAGAACAACTATCTAATATAGTTGACCAAGTGACTAGTGAAGACTAGGATACAAATGTTAAACTTATGGAATGGTTTGAAAGGAAATTTTAGGGGAAGGTGAATGAGAAAATATCAAGTGGTATAGCACTTGAACAGGTAGAATTGGCCAAGAAAATTGACAAGGTCAAAGCTATACTTAAGAACATTTTCTCATTGTACAAAAAGCTGTGTGATTTCTCCAACTTCACACAAGAGACAAATCAAAGGATATTGAGCTTGAGAGAAATTTGAAGATTTCTAACATGCAACTACCAAGGGATCCAGTTTAAAGTGAGAAGCATTTTTCCCAATCACTTCACACTTAAAGAGAGTTAGTTGCATTGGCAAGTGAAGAGGCCAATATAAAGGCCAAATTAATGTAGATTTAATCCTCCATAACCCCACATTTGGAGGTCCTCCACAAAGAGAAAGTCTATGCTAGAACTATCTTAAAGAAAGATCATAGTCTTTCTACATTAGATGGACTTGTACATCTTGCTACAGAGACTTCCATCCAACACAAGTCACTAGACATTGCTTTGGAGAATTGGGATGCAACTCTAAAAATAATAATGGAAGTAAACAACACATTTTCAAAAAAATATGGTATTACTCCTTAGAGCCCTTTGACATAAGTGTCAAAAAAGGGGGAGAAATAATAGTAAGGAAGATATATCTAAGGGGGAGAATACTAAGTTTTGATTAGATTCTTTCATGGGAGAAATAATGTTTTGAGGAAAATATGAATAAAACCAGCAAGTATAGATAAAGTCAAAAAAACCACTTAGCACATAGGTACAAGGTAATGACAAAGAGCATCAGGCACATCTAGCACATAATTTTGGGGTACAAGAATGAAATGGCACAATTAGCTCAAGGGAGTTATAAGGTATTTTTGAACAAATTTTGAAATTTTGTACATATGCAAAATAGATTGGAAAGGGTACTCATAAGGACAAATTAGTAATGTTTAGTTAACTATTTTTGACACTCATGTCAAAGGGGGAGATTGTTGGTCTTAGAATGGTTTTGACATTTGAGTGTCAACACACTTAAACACTTTCTACATTGAATTTGAGTACACTATGTATGCCAAGCCACAGTATGTGCCGAGTTAGAATTCCAACAGGTGCCAAGTGACTTTAGGTGTTGAGCATTATACAAATGCCGAGTGATATATAGGTGTCGAGTCACAGTTGATTCCAAGCAAGTAAAAATGCTACATATGTTGAGTAAGCTAGAGTCATACATGTGTCAAGCACTAGAGTCATACATGTGTTAAGCAAGACAGAATGCAATAGATGTCGAGCAAAGCAACATAGTATATGTGTCGAGCACCAGTAGTCCAGTATGTGTCGAGTAATACAGAATTAGCATATGAGTTTGTGCCCTCAAAAACTCAAATATAAACTATTTTTTGATCCAACATAGAATGATTTTGAAGGATGATAAGGATAAGAAAGAATATTTTATATTTCCTATGCAATCAACATGCAACCAATCAAAAAAATGGAGAAGGCATGCAACCAATGAGAAAAATGCAAGGAATGACAAGAACTCAAGATTCAATATGGATCATAGATCCATACCTAACCCTAAGTCTATGAAGTCTTTAAAAAAAGGCTTAGACCCCACAATTTTATGCTGCTAAAAAGGGAATTCAAAGAAGTTTCTAAGAAAAAATAAAATTGTAGAACAAGAGTAAACAATAGGGGCATCACAAACTTAGTGAATTGAGCAAAAATTACACATCTAGTTGATCAAAATAGAGTAAGGGATACAAATACATATCAGATCAAGAAAGGATCACATTAGATTGAGTAGATCAAGTGCTTGAAATCAGCAATTGAAGATTGTAAGCAATCAGGTCAAAATATTTCTAATACTCTCTTACCATTGTATTAGATAGTGAAAACCCTATGTTGATAGGTTAGCTTAACAACTATTTTGTAAATTCTTTGAAGAGGTAACTAAATCCTTTAACAGGGTGACACTTCATGTAAAGTGTTTGTAAATCCTTTAACTAGGTCACTATTGACACAACGTAAAGCCTTTATCAAGGCAAACCATCAGAAGTGGTCAAACAATTATTGCTACGGTAATTTTTGTGGGTATCATCCCCACCCCAGTTTTACCTTCTTATTTCTAGAGGGTTTTTGGGTTACCAAATCTGGTGTTATGTGTTTTAATGCATGTGTTTTCTTTATGTTTATTTAATATGTTTACATACATGCAATTTACTTTCAATTATTTGTTTTAAATGAGTTGAAAAGGCTAAAGTGTGGTACTTCTTATTCACCCCCCTCTCAAAAGTACTCTTCCCATTTTGAATATTTCAACATATATGTATAAGCTCCCCCTTACTATATAGTTGATATTCTATGTACATAAGTTGCATTTTAATATCCTCCTATTTTTCAATAATTTTTCCTCGCCCTTCAACATCAATGAAAAAGGTGAGTAAAAAAACTTCTATATATAGGTCAAAATTTGGTTCTCAAACTCTTGTCTTCATGGTAAAAATCTAACATAGTCTGAAAAAATTCTTCATACAATTTCCTACTATACATCCTAATTTTTCTTCATTATCTCTACCATATGAATGAATATAAAAATACCATAGGAAACCACTTCTACTCCATTTAAATCCATAGGTACACATTTTACATGAGTCCTCTTGGCATCCAATAAGGTTGTTAGATGCTTCTATAACATGTCAATTTTAGGAGTTAATGTATTCCTAAACAAGTTAAATATTAAAATAATCCTACTCCTGTCTCTTTCCAAAATATCTAAAGTATCAAATATTTTTCTAACTCTTTTTTCTATCTCAATTATGTTTAGATCTTTTTGTTCCAACTCTCTAGCAATTTGTATTGACTTATCCTCCTCCTATTTGATATATTTTGTTACATAATCTGCAAATTGATGTGCCTTTGTACATAGGACATACAATTTATTTTCTACTTCTATAAATCTCCTTATATTCTTTATGGTGTATCAATAAATTGTATATCATTTATCATATTATCCCATACTTGATGAAATAATCTAGCTTCAGTGTCTATTTGAGCTCTCAACTTTTCTATCTCTTTAAGAGTACTAAATTTGTCATCAAATCCTTTAATTACTCTTTCCAAGTTATATGCCATATTTATGCCTTGCAACTGAATTAGAATTGGTAGGACCTTCTATAAATTGACTAAATATTTCTAAAGTAGTAATTTGTGCTTCTCATTCCTTACTTTTGATAATTGTTTTGCTTTAGTATAATAAAACAATGATAGTTGTATAAGAATATCTCCATCCATATATACCTTCACCAATTTTGAAATGTCTTTGAATAATATTAGACTTGCCAAAAATGTTTGTAGACTAGTGGTACGTGTGGGGGGAAATGTCTTTCCCTCTATCCACTAATTTAGAAGGTGTATGTACAATGGTTTGTGTATCACCATCTTTCCTTTGTTTTGGCACACAATCTGGTATAACTCTCCGAGTAGAGTAAATAATTATGGGAAATGAAGATACTTCTTAATTTACCATCAATAGCATTGTGCCCAAAGGAGTATCTACATCTCTTTGAATGTCTTGATCATTCTTCTCATACATAGTCTGGTTCTCTATACCCTCTGCTTGCCTTGTAGTCTTTGTTTGTTGTTCTACTTGATCTATTTTGTCTCTACCCTTTTTTGTTGCTAATTTGGAAAGGTAATATGATAGTTTGTGGCATTAATGGAAATATACAAGTGTTAAGGTCACTAAATGAATAAATCAAGCTAAGCATTGGGATACTTTAAAAAAATTACTAAGTATGAACCAAAAATTCAATGCATACGAAGACTATTTTATTAGATGAGGTTTATATGGAGAAGATACATACTTGTGAGCTTAGATAAAGATATCTATGGCATCATAAAGGATGTATTCAAGGTAGCTAAACTTTATGTTGAGATTTGGATTTTTTTGATAAGATTTCTAGAGGAAGGTTTGATATCACAAAAAATAGGGCATTCAAAGAGCATTGACATTTTGGTCAAGGTATTGTTTTGACTTGTCAAAACAAGACCTTGAAAAGGTAGGGAGGAGATCATAGATTTTAACCCTTTCTTGGAAAATAATAATTTTGAGTTTTGGTAATGTATGAATAAGGTTAAGGTTGACAATTTAAAATTTTGATATAAAGCAATAACATTTTGGTTAATTAAAGTAAACAATTATATTTTACGTTGGCATAACTAATTCACAAGTTGCTGATGACATAAGGAACTATATGAATTGTATTATTCATTAGTTATAGTGGTTTTCATTGATGTCAAATGATTTACTTAAAGTATTTCATTTTGTTACTATATATTTAGAAATATTATTGGTTGGAGAAACTAAGAAGTAATAGGAAAGCACCTTATCAGGTAACAACTAGTATGATAAATGGGAATAGTTTAAATGATGTACTATCATATTGGATTATCATAGACAAGAGACTTATCAGTGACGTTATCTTTTATTGATGAAGTGAGAAATTAAAGTTAACTTTTAGGTTAGAAAATGCAATACTATTTGATAAGTTTCTACATGATTGGAGAGATGTCTTTGTGATCATAAGATCTAGGTTTAGGGTTTGTGAAGCATAAAAAGGATAAGAAAACAAAAAAGGAGATACAATAAAATAGAGGCTAGAATAGGAGAAAAGAAGGGAAGAAGACCAACAGTTAATGGTGCATTATTATGTTGAAGAGCTTCATTGGATATGATATAGAAAGACATTGCAAATTATAGATCATTCATATTTATCTTACCTTCTTACCATTATAGTTGTTTAAATCCCTTAGAAGGGTGACCTTAATTGATGTATTATAAAGTCTCTAACAAGGTGACATTCTTAGATTAGAAAGTTAAAATATGTTAACAAGCTTACTCCTACAAGAGTAAAGATCGTAACATATCGAAAGGAAAATCATACAACTAGGTACACTTAATAGTGTTTGTAACCCTTAATCAGGTAAGCTCCTAACATGGAATATTCCATAAGAGTACTATATTTGTGGGCACCATTCTCACACTATATTTGTCACCCTAAAATGGTTTCCAAAAAATAAATCTTGGTGCTATAATTATTTGGATGGTTATATTGTTCAGTTTGAGTTTATTAACCAATAACAACACTATATGTATAACTGGATCTTATCAATAAACTATGTTAAAGGAAAGAATAAGGGAGAAAAAGTTAAGTTTGGCTATTAATAACTAACCCCAACTGGCCCCCCCTGACACCGCCCCCCCCCCCCGCCCCCACTCTTAGTATTCAATCCTATACCTTTATTGTAGTGATATAATTGTTACATGACAACTTAGATGGTATTGTATAGATGAAAAATTGATGATTAGTGTAGAGGAGACTACTATATAAATAATTTGTATACAAGAGAATATAAGGACTAATCAAATATTCAAGATATCAACATGCTCAAGGTTTTATGTCTATCCATATAACCTATAAAGTTGTATATGTTTGTTTGGCTAGTGATCTGAACTTGCAATTTGTATTGTACTTACAACTCCTAAGAGGGTTGAGACTTCTAATGATGATAGATACATTATATGCATGTAATAGTCTCTTGATAGGTTTAATATCTTTCACAAGATACTTTAGATTAGTGGATTATTTTGTGGATACCAACCCCACCAGGGTTTTTCCTTGGCCAAGGTTTCCCTAGTTAACAAAATATGGTGTTATTAGTTTATATATATTGTACATGGTTTTAATTTCAATTTATTCATAAATGGAATTCAAAGGTTTGTAAATCTTATCCATAGTTTGGAAAAATATGTTTAAAATATATAATTGATTCACCACTCTAACAATTGGTATCAAAACTTAGTTACTTAGAAGGGGCCTAATAGATTGAGGGAGATCACTATAGATTTAGTGGATTTGCAAAAGAACCTTAAAGAAGCTCTTGAAGAATTGGATCTTGTTAATGATGAAAGGAACACACTAAAGATCAAGCTTAGAGATGCACAAGATTTTATTTAGAAGGTGAAAGATCATATTCAAAGCTCAAGATGTACAAGTTAGCTACAAAGCTTAAGAAGGAAAATTAAATTTTGAAACATTAACTTGAGATCACAATATTGATGATGATCATGATGGAAGATGAAAAAAGAAACAAACTAATTTAAGATTTGAGAATGTAGATCTAAGATCACAACTTAGCAAGGCAACATAAACTTGAAAGTACAAAATTGTAGTATGACAAACTTGAGAAATATAATTGCATTTTGAAATGAGAACTTTGAAAAAACAAGCAACATCTTGAGAAATAATATATAAAAATGATGAAACTTGATGAAAAAATCATGGCACAAAAGCCTAAAGGAGATATGATAGGAATAGGTTTCTTTCAAGGAAAATCATCCAAAGGATTAGAAATCACTAAGGAATAAGAGATTGTACAACAACCTAATCAACCAAAAAATCAAATTAATAAAGTGTCAAATTAGTATGAGAAACTTAGAGATCCAAGAAAATAATTCAATGAAAGATTCTTTGCATGCAAAAAACTTGGACACATGAAGAAGGATTGCATATGTAAGTATTCTAAACCATTTTCTATTTATTATTTTAATTTCTTTAGTTATGGACAAAGATCTATTGAATGTAGAAAACCTAATAAAAAATCAAATGTAAGAATTAATGAAAGGACTAACAATGCATCTAGTAGACCTTTGGGAATGAGTAACATTATTAATAATGGAGTTATCAATTATAAGTGTAATAATTTTGGACATATTGCAAGAGATTGCAAACTACAGATTAATTAGTCTGGACTAAGATACAGAAACATGTTTATGGAATATCACATTTGTAATAACCTAGGTCATGTAATAATATTTTGCATATTTTAGGGTTAAAATAGAAACATGAGAACACCCAATATGAGAACATCAAATATGAGAATTCCTAATACAAGGGGAAATATCAACAATATGAGAAGATATCAAAATTTGAATAATAAACAAGTAGAGAGAATTGATAAAACATTTGTGAAGGAAGGAACTCTGGAAAGTTACATAAAGACATGGGTAGAGAAGAGAAAATAATCATTTGAGAATAAGATAGAAATAGTACTAAACCCTCTATATCTACATGAATTACAACTTCATATCATAAAACAAGGGATAATGAAACATAAATTTATCAAAACCCTGATTTATAGAATTGAATTCTACATAGTTGGTTATAGAATGAAATGATTATAAGTAATTAAAATATAAGAGTACAGAATCTAATTTAAAGCATATGAAGATCACCAAAGAATTGAAGGGTATTATAATCATGAACAAATTTTTAGAGAATATCTCAAATGAAATTAATGAAGATTCAATTTGAGGTATATTTAAGAGTTGAAATGCAATCAACTACTTATCATTTGATCATTAAGCTATAGCAGAGAGAATGAAAAGAAATTTGAAGGCAATTGGAGTTTTTGGAGATGAATTAATGGATTCCCTAGTTGTGATCTTAAAGATATTTATCTTCTTTGTGAGTTCAAGATAAGCTTTGAATTTTAACTATATTTGAAAGAATAGATACTATGGAAACTTTATTATTTGTGGTGTGAAAGAGTGTCAATGATATTAGTTTAAGAAACACCAATATATATCTTTAGGAGAGGATCCTATGTGATCATTTTTCCAAATTTAAGATGGTGTCTTACATATAGAAGATATCAAGGCTTACAATAATTGCAAATTTGAAACATTAGGGGATAGTAATAAACTTTTAGATTTGGAAGAGGTTTATAATGATGAAAAATATTTTAAGAAAGGGTTTCAACACATAGAACAATTAAAGATCGCAGAATACATGTTTTATGAAGAGTTTAAGCACCTTAATTTGACAAGAATAATATTAAGTGGGAAATACAACATCTTTTTGTTGATAGGTAATAAAACTTGTAGTGCTTCTCCAATCTAGTCCTTACTAGGAGGTAATATAGCCTATGTCATGCCTGAAAATATAGGGCACAAACACATGTAACAATTTTTTTTAAAGGTTAATCACACTACTAAGTTTGATATGATTAATTCAGTTACAAAAAAGGTACATTACAAGGTGACAACAAGGCTCCCCTAACAATGTCATGACATTCCATTTATGTTTATAATAAATGAGTAAGAATAGATCGTTAAATTTGAATATTCATTATTTCATTGACTTTGACATTTATTTCATTGTACATTAGTTTTAATCAATATATTATTTTTTCATATACTTTTCAATAACTCATATGTAAACCAACCATCTATTAAATCTACTAGAAAACATGATTTGTGACTACCTTAAAGTAGCATGAATATGAATGCCATAGCATTATTTGATCCAAATATTAATAACAAAGTAATTCAATTATTTTAATAACAATATAAGTAATTATAACTCTAATTATTCGAGACATTTGAAATAAAAAGAACTCTCTAAGTAAAATAACTTCTAGCATCCAATAACTCGACTTGATTATTAACTGACATAATAGTACACTTATTACTCTAACCAAGACTACATAATAATTTAATAATGAAACTTGACTAACACTCTAACACTATCTAATTAATTTAAAATTAAATAAATTCTCTTACATTCACTTTAATAGAAAAAAAAAAACTAATAACGAATCTAACTTATCTCAACATAATCTAACATATCATTATTCTAACTAACATTTACTATAATAACTAATATACAAAAACATAATAATTAAAATTCTTAAAACTAACACTAACTAAAAATAAAATATGAAATGGCAACTAACTACAACTTTAACATGCTAACTTCAATTAAAAGCAATAAATTACTAACATTTAAATATACCAAAACTTAAACATATTAATTTCTATTAATTAACTTTACTAATATTTAAACACATTTAAATTAAATTACATGACATAACAATCTAATATTTTAAAACTTTATTTACAATCTAAAGTAATTTAAACATTAACAACCAACTAATACTATTTAAACCAACATCTTATTGTATACCAAAAAAAAAAACTTAATTACTAAACATACTAACTACACTAATTTAAAAACTAAATTCCAATTTAATCATTACTAACTATATTTACAAAACATATAAATTAAATTACTAACAAATTAAAAACTAACTTTAAAAACTTTATTCAAAAGTAAAACTTACTAATCTAAACATTTACTACTAACAGAACTTATTAAATTTTATAATTTAATAAATAACTTAACTATGCTACTATAAAAATATTTTTAAAAAAACAAACTAACAAAAATAATAATATAAAGATTACTAACTTTTAACATTACTAACTTTTAAACTAACAACTGCTAGAATTTTATGAGAGAATTGAGGAGGTCTAGTTAGATTCTAGGGTCGTTCTTTCAGAATTTGAATTGGTTGGGTCATTGGTAGGCGAGAATCTAGTTAGAGAGAATCTAGCAAGAGGAACTGATCCTCCAGATGCAAGATGGAGTTTTGAGAAGAATCTTGGGACTGAATCCTTGGTCGACATGGATAATGGAAAGATCTTGTGTAAATTTGATCATTTTTGTGCTTAATCAAAATTTAAAATATCTGGTTCGTAGGCAAGTGAGAAATTGGTCAAAGAGAATCTAGAAGGATGTTCTGTGCTTGGAGGATCTATTGGGGGTTCTAAGAAGAATTTCAAGTCAGATTCTCTAGCTAATGTGGATATTGGAAAGAAGTTTCACAAATCTGGTCCTTTTTGTGGGGTAGGCAAGAATCTGGTCGGAGAGTATCTGGCAGGAGGAATTGACCCTCCAGGCACTGGAAGGGGTTCTAAGAAGAATGTTGGGACAGAATCCTTGACCTCCATGGATAATGGAAAGATCTTGTGTAAATCTAATCCTTCTTGTGCTCAATCAAAATTTAAAATATATGGTTCGCAGGCAGGTGGGAAACTGGTCAGAGAGAATCTAGCAAGATGTTCTGTCCTTGGAGGATCTGTTGGGGGTTCTGAGAAGAATCTTGGGTCAGACTCTCTAGCCGACGTGGATATTGAAAAGAAGCTATGTGAATCTGGTCCTTTTTGTGGGGTTCATGTCCCCCATTGGATTCTTTTCATGGGTTGAGGTAGGATCTCGGGAAGGAGAAAGATGTTGCTGATTCTAACAAGGAAAAGTTTTTAGAAGGGTTGAAACCTTGGTCTTCTCTTTTTGAAAAGAAACCTACAGGAAAACCTCTTTTCCCACCGGTGACTACTAAGTCTTGTTGGAAGAAAGGTGAGTTTCAAGTTTTTATTCCAGATCCTTTAGTTGATTTTTCTATGTCCTCCATGGATTTCACCCTAGTGGGTAAATTTTTAGGAGCAAGACCAGTTCTTGAATCTCTTAGAAAAATGGTTAAAAGGAAATGGATTATTTGAGGAGAAGTTGATATTGCCCCAATGTTGAATGGATTCCTCTCTTTTATTTTCAATTGCATTGAAGATATGAATATGGTTCTTTGTGGGGGACCATGGTCTTTTGGTAAATGTTCTCTCACAATTAAAAAATGGGAGCCTAACATGGATCTTTTAGATTCTTTTTTCTTAACCACCCCCATTTGGGCTAGACTTCTTGGTCTCCCTTTAGAATTCTGGCATGAGGACATTTTCAAAGGTATTGCCAATTCTTTTGGTGAATTAGTGGCACTGGATAATGCTACAGTTTCCAGAACCAAACTTCAAAGTGCCAGACTTTATGTTAAAGTTGCTGACCTAAATCATCTCCCAGACAAGGTCGAACTAATATCCAAACTTGGTAAAAAGACTCAAGAAATTATTTTTGAAGATCTGCCTAACTCTTGCTATGCTTGTAAGAAATAGGGGCATCTGGTTAAATATTGTCCCTCCAAAAGTAAAAAGTATCTGAATAGTGTTCTGAATGGGAAAAAGATTAAGATTTAGCAAAAGAAAGTATGGAAACCCAAAGAAGATTCTAAATCAGCTAAGGTGGATAAAGAGCCTTCATTTGAGAAAGCAATCTTTGAGAAAGAAGGACATGGTTTTCAATCTAATACCATAATGCCTGAGCAAAGAATAGATGATCTGGCTGATTTATCAAAACAAATTATTATTTATTAAAGGATAGAAGATCAAAGGAGAAATTTAGAAGATAAATATGTGCTAGAGGAAGGTGAATTCTTGGCTATAGCTAGAAATTAATCAAAGATGGGTGATCTTCCTATTTCTCAATTCAGGGAGTTCCAGATTTTATCTCAGGCTGATTATGACCTTCCTTTGGATGAACCTCCCCCCCTAGATGGTGTGATTGAAAAAGGAGATAACTCAAAGCATAAACCAAACCAAAGAAAAAGAGTTGATATTAAGAACATTACTAAAGGGGTAGAGACTAGAAGTAGAAAAATAGTCCAACAAACCAACATAAATTCTCTTGCTTCTACTCTAGATAAATCTAGAAAAAGAGCAGAACAATAGTCCAAGGTGAAACTAAATGTTGGTCCTCCAGAACAATCTGGAAGAAGAACCAGTAAGAAAGCCGGAGAGTTAGAGAGTATGCAGAATTTTGTTGATGGCAAGAAGGTAACTATTCTAGATTTTACCCCTAAAAAATAGATATGAAAATCATTACTTGGTTTATTAGGGGGCTGAACAGTATTAATAATCTGGATATTGTTAGGATTTTGTTAGATAAAAAAAGCCTAAGTTTCTCCTGCTTCAAGAATAAGCACTAGAGAAAGAATGTTTCTAAGGAAGTTGTGACTAGAAGAACAAATTTGATCAACAATCCTAGGTGATTTTTCTAGTCTAGGAGGCTTCTCTAGTTGCCTCGCTTTCCAGTCTATTTTTCCAAGTTCCAGTGTCCTCGTTGGTTTCTCTTTCTGAACACTTCTGTTGGTTTTAGGTCCTTGCTTGATCTGGTTTAATTGTACTACTGGTTTCAGGTTCATTTAAAACCTGGTAGAGCTTCATGGTATATCTTTCTTTTTGATGTAAAGGGTTTCAGGGCCTCTTCAAAACCTACTTTTACCTTAATCTAAAACTTTTAAACTAACAACTATCTAAATTAAACAATCCTAACAACCAACTTAAATAAATCCTCAACTAACCTACCCCACTAATCACTAACTTAATTCCTTTGCTAAAACTTTCCCCATCCATGTCACATGTCTGACCAATTTTAAAAAAAAATTTATTGCATTGACTATGTTGCCCAACAAAAAATACTTTGCAACCCTCCCCATGTTGTCCAAGAAACTTTTAAAAAATGTAGCCCAATAGAATTTCAAGGAAAGTACGCCAGGTAAAAGTGGAGTTATAATAAGTTTAAAACTCCAAAACAAATCTGCCCACATTAAATATTTTCCTTCATTCAAACTGACATGTTAGTTTGGGGCCACATGAGGAAATTTAATGTAGATTTTTTTCTTCCAATGCCTAGCAAGGAAAAGAGGTAAGTTTTTTAAGTTTTAAAGATTTTTAGGTAAGATAGAATAGGAGAGAATAGTTATGATATAAAGTTAAGTGGGTAGAATCCTAGGATATTTTATGATATTCTTTATGCATTTTCTAATCTCCCTTTTTTTTGTTTATTAAATTTTTAATAAGTTTAAAGTATCTTTAGAGAATATTTTAAGATTCTCTATCTAAGGAAAAACATTTAAATTTCAATCCCATACAAAATCTAGAGCATAATTGCTCTTAGAAATACTTTTTTTTTTTGAAGGCCCTTTTTTTCTAAATATGAAATTTCAAATTTATTTATTAGTAAAAGGATTTTTAAAAAATAAAAAATAAAATTGACTCAATCATTTTTTATTGAACCCCCTGATTCAAAGGCTCTATCGGGAAAGAACCAGGAAGAAAACCTGACATCGTTGCCATTTCCACAATAAGATAACAATAACATTTTTACACAAGATTTTAATCTTGAGGAGCAATCTCCCAACATAACTGAAATCCTTTAACCATTTTGAATTTCCTTCTTGGCCCTTAACAAGGCATTCATTACAAATTCTATAATACATCATGGTGATCAAGGAGAGAACAAAAAATGGCCAGGAGACAACCAATCATAACATGAAGACAAAATCAGACATTCACTCCCATTTTGGGTTTACACCATAGGTTCAACATTGAACTAGACTAGGGAGAAGGTGGATTTTTCCAACAGGAGATGTCAGACACAACACCAAAATAGGTTCCCTTTCAGGGCTAAAATTCAAGAACTTTCGTTCTTCCATTCTTACATTCCAAAACTCATACATGGTTTGTGCTGGCAAGTAGGGGCTCATGACACCCTACCCTCTCTCCCTCTTCTCATCTTGAGAAGAGACTCTACACTATTAGAGTCCAACTAAAGACCTTCCCTCGTACATGGTCACTTTTTCCCTATCCAAGGGTGAATAATGCCTCCCTCCCAAACATACTCAACACACACACCAACATACATAAGCAATAAGACTAAAACATGAAGCACAACATGAACAAAATGAGGTGAAGTATTCCTACCTTCAAAATTGGGTTATGGCAATTGAACAAGTTTGAGATGAGCATTCCCTTCCTTCTCCTTCTCCTTCAATCTTGATTTCCACTCTAAAACTAGAGGTTGGGTGAACACTTAAACTCTCTCAAAAATGCTTATAAATAAGATCCTAAACTCAACCACCTTTCCAAGCAATAACTCCCCCACTTGCCTAAAATTTCTAGAGTCTTCTAACTCAACTAGACATAAGGCTAACCTCAAGGTGGAGCTAAAGTTATCTAACTCATGATGAAAACTTTCAATTTTCGCAATAAAGCAAAAATAGGGGTTTTGAGTGACCATAAAAGTCAACAAAAGGGGTTAGGGGGGGTGGAAAATGACCCCAACCCATTCCCATACCCCTTGGGTACTTATATTTCATGATTTTAGGCCTTTAGGATTAATTAGGGACCTATCAAAAGCTAGAAATTTTTAGGACTTTCTAACAACCTTTAAAAATGTAATTTATTCACTAATCCTAATTAGGGTAATAAACTTAGATTACTAACTGATTGGCAAAAAGGGTCACTAACCTAGTCTGACTTAGATCTTTAGGTTACTCAGCTAACCCTAACTATCATGCTAGGATGCATACACAATTCACAAGTGTCAAGTGACACTGAAAAATCATTGTTACAAAACATTAACATTTACTGATTACAGAATGATACATTCATTCATCTCACAATACAAATAAAACATGAACAATGGAGTTTGTATCTTTTGTTAGATTCAACCCTAGTTTCCACAATGACACATAGGGTTTAGTTTCATTTCTTCATTAGATTTTTTGGCTAAACTATCCTGTACACTCATTGCACACATCAGTAGCTCAAGAAAATTACATATATATATTCAAAACTTATCTAGATAGTTACATAAATCAAACATGAATATTTCATATAATTAACTATTTAAGTCATTTCTACTCACATTTAATCATCAAAAATCACATAATCAATAAAACATAACTTATTTATTAATGTAGATTAAACTACTTGAATAATCATCGTTGGGCATCCATTTACTTAACATCATAAACATCACCAATTAAGGAATACTAAACTATCTAAAAGCATAAAGCCTAATCATCGAGGTACCAAATCAGCACCCTTATCATCAGGTGAAAATGCCTCATATCATCATTGGTAAAATTTTAATGTTTAACAATTGAGATAATGTAGTAGTTGTTGAATCACTGAGTATTGAAACATGGATGTATCAACTACTCTCAATTTCATTAGGACATTTACAACATGAAACATTTCTTCATATCCATTCAAATCTCCTACAAAAAATTTAATAGAGAGAATCATATTGAATAAGTACATGCGAGGAGGGACCTTACATCATCCCCCACCAGCCTTTGACTTCCTCTTGGAAGTCACACAACTAAAATTTTCATCATATGATAGACCTTTTTTAGACTTGTTCCAAGATTTACTCTTATAAAAAGAATGATTAATGACTCACATACATACGTGCAGGGATGATAACCTATTTACCTAATTACCATTACTAAAAGTGAAGTTTACTCCATAACTCTGACATGGTTATGTTTTCTAGCGTCAAACAATTCTTAAAACATATAGGTCACCTATAAACAACTTTCTAATCTAATATAAATATACCCATAGAGTCTCTAGCCATAATAATATCATAAGATGTTTTGAATCCCACATACCCACTCATCGGGGTAATAGCCATATGAGCCTCCCTCAAACAAGTTTTCATATAAAGCCACTTGACCCTTTATTCAAGGTTAAATACTTTCTCGTTAAAGTTTTCATGACGCACTGATTCTCAATAGGATACTCAATGAGTCCATCACTACACATGCACCTTTCCATCTAAAAGTCCTTTTTGTTAACCCGTAACCTTAACCAAATTTATGTTGGGGTGCAATTTCATTACTCATAACAATCAATGAATAACACTAGTCCTATTCTCAAAGTCCTGGGAGAGGGTGGGGCATGAATTCACTAATAACCCCAAACCCTAATGTTAGACATCCACTTAATCATCAAGAATCCCTTTTGGTAGGCCCATCATATGTCACTTTGCCAACAAAATTCACAAGAAAGTGCCTCAAAATTTAAAGTCAACATCAAGGATGAAACATCCAATGTAAAATTCTAAAAATAAAATAAATAAAGAGTGGCCACAATAATAAAATTTTAATAAAGAAGTGAAGACATGACCTAGGGGGAAAATAGAATCATCAATAATAAAGTTGGCTAAACAATCCCACATCACATTGTTTGGAGAAAAGAACAGTAAGAGAACCAAAATCTAAAATGAGACAAATAAGATAAATCCAATTACTTACAAAATTTACATTACTGACATAATGTGGCTATACCAAGGTCTCTGAGGAAAATGAGGAATCTTAGGTCTTCCAAATACATTGCAAGGATTTTGAATTAAAATTGGATGGTGGTCTAAAGACCATGTTGTCAAATTCTAATTGATCCTGCCTACTAACTACACACTTATCTTCATCGACATTACCCTATAATTAGGGTTTTTTGTACTAGGGGGGTTGCCATGATCAGAACTCACTCAAAAGTGCAAATGCAAGGATACTAAAATGAGTCTCCATCAATCCTCTTGTTTGTTATACTGGTTTCTTTTTGAAGACTCTAACATGTGGGGACCTTAGTGATAGTAGAGTTAAACTCTGAGTTGCAAATACAAAACCAAATCTCTTATCCTTAATTCGCCATAATTACATATTAGGGAACATACCCATGATCTTTCTTAGGTCAAATTCACCACAATATATTCCATCATTTACATGAGTTCTAATTATCATTTGAGAATGCATTAAATGCTACTGTTCTTATCAATAATTCCATATTTCACATTTTCCTAGTCATAAGTGACTGATGAATTCATCCTTAGGTTGTAGGTTTGCAACTACTTAGGTATAAAACCATTATTAGGATGTCGTCAATGTTTACTTATTCACTCTTACAACTATCTCCTTACTATCGATATAGGTCATCATCATCGTTCTTAACATGCCTTGTGGCTTATAATCTGCTATTACTTAACTCTGATACCTAAACCTTTAGTTCTTACTAGGTTGATGACCTCATCACGACTTTACTTTCTCTATATTTTAGGGTTATAATTGATCCAATAATTTCAATAGTAGAGTCTACAAGCATTCACTTGATAGTTTAGAATTTAGTATTACTCATGCTTATAAAATAAGCCTACTGACATAATAGACTCACATAACCCTAACTCATAAGTTTACATCTTCCCATCTTACTGATTCAATACTATATGCTACATACTTATCACCATTTAATTTCATTCTTAGCACCATATGGATATAGATTCATTCCCCAATTAGGGTTCTATTCCTCATAGTAACCTAAGATATTCATATTCTTTGTACATTTCTAACTAACTCTTTCTTGTTGAACAACTTCTCGTATTAGTACTCCTATCATTAAAAGTTTCCAAATGTTACTTGCAGATTCCAAATTAGCTCTTATTTTCTTTCCAATGATTATTGGAACAATATATATTAAATTCTCCCATGAATGATTGGGTCAAACAAAATCTGACTTCTATTAAAGATGATGAGAAACATTGTTTCAATAATTACTAGGTTATGTACTCATTTCCACTCTCATGTTTCAAATTTTTTTTTTTTAGGGTTCTTAATTTAGTTTTCCCTCAAGGTGATTGTGTTCAATATAATTTTGATTTCTCAATAAGATCATAATATATTTTAATATAACATTCTTGCATCTAAACATTCATTTCAAGTCATTAAGATCGGGTTATCTGATATGGTTAACCATTTACATTTGTTAATACCAGTTCAAACTTTACATAGGTTTAATTATCAATGTCATAGTTTAGAAGGAATACATTTACTTATCAAATTTCTACAAAGGGAAATCCCTGCTTTTTATAGTAAAATTTAAATCTCCACACTTATCATGGACCCATTATTGCCCAAGTGTCATGACACTAGGCTCTGATACCGAAATGTCATGCCCAAAAATATGGGGCACAAACACATGTAAAAATTATTTTTTAAGGTTAATCACACTACTAAGTTTGATAAGTTTAATTCAATTACAACAAAGGTACATTACAAGGTGACAACAAGGTTCCCCTAACAATGTCCTGACATTCCATTTAAGTTTATAATAAATGAGTAAGAATAGATCATTAAATTTGAATATTCATCATGTAATTGATTTCAACGTTTATTTCATTGTACATTAATTTTAATCAATATATTATTTTTTCATATACTTTTCAATAACTCATATGTAAACCAACCATTTGCTAAATCTACAAGAAAACATGATTTGCAACTACCTTAAAGTAGCATGAATATGAATGTCATAGCATTATTTGATCCCAATATTAATAACAATGTAATTCAATTATTTTAATAACAATATAAGTAATTATAACTCTAATTATTCAAGACATTTGAAATAAAAAGAACTCTCTAAGTAAAATAACTTCTAGCATCCAATAACTCGACTTAATTATTAACTGCCGTAATAGTACACTTATTACTCTAACCAAGACTACATAATAATTTAATAATACAACTTGACTAACACTCTAACACTATCTAATTAATTTAAAATTAAATAAATTCTCTAACATTCACTTTAACAAAAAAAAAAAGAGAAAAGACTAATAATGAAACTAACTTCTCTCAACATAATCTAACATATCATTATTCTAACTAACATTTACTATAATAACTAATATACAAAAACATAATAATTAAAATTCTTAAAACTAACACTAACTAAAAATAAAATATAAAATGACAACTAACTATAACTTTAACATGCTAACTTCAATTAAAAGCAATAAATTACTAACATTAAATATATCAAAACTTAAACATATTAATTTATATTAATTAACTTTACTAATATTTAAACACATTTAAATTAAATTACATGACACAACAATCTAATATTTTAAAACTTTATTAACAATCTAAAGTAACTTAAACATTAACTACCAACTAATACTATTTAAACTAACATCTTCTTACATACGAAAAAAAAAAACTTGATTACTAAACATACTAGCTACACTAATTTAAAAACTAAATTCCAATTTAATCATTACTAACTATATTTACAAAACATATACATTAAATTACTAACAAATTAAAAACTAACTAACTTAAAAAACTTTATTTGAAAGTAAAACTTACTAATCTAAACATTTACTACTAACATAACTTATTAAATTTTATAATTTAATAAATAACTTAACTATGCTACTATAAAAATATTTTTTTAAAAACAAACTAACAAAAATAATAATATAAAGATTACTAACTTTTAACATTACTAACTTTTAAACTAACAACTATCTAAATTAAACAATCCTAACAACTAACTTAAATAAATCCTCAACTAACCTACCCCACTAATCACTAACTTAATTCCTTTGCTAAATCTTTCCTCATCCATGTCACATGTCTGACCAGTTTTAAAACAAAATTTATTGCATTGACTATGTTGCCCAATAAAAAATACTTTGCACCCCCCCTCTCCCCCCCCCCCAACACACTATCCAAGAAACATTAAAAAAATGCAACCCAATAGAATTTCAAGTAAAGTACGACAGGTAAAACTGGAGTTATAATAAGTTTAAAACTCCAAAACTAATCTGCCCACATTAAATATTTTCCCTCATTCCAACTGACATGTCTGTTTGGAGCCATGTGAGGAAATTTAATGCAAATTTTTTTCTTCCAATGCCTAGCAAGGAAAAGAGGTAAGTTTTTTAAGTTTTAAAGATTTTTAGGTAAGATAGAATAGGAGAGAATAGTTATGATATAAAGTTAAGTGGGTAGAATCCTAGGATATTTTAGGATATTCTTTATGCATTTTCTAATCTCCCTTTTTTTCTTGTTTATTAAATTTTTAATAAGTTTGAATTTTTTTAATAAGTTTAAAGTATCTTTAGAGAATCTTTTAAGATTCTCTGTCCAAGGAAAAACATTTAAATTTCAATCCCATACAAAATCCAGAGCACAGTTGCTCTTAGAAATACTTTTTTTTTGAAGGCCCTTTTTTTCTAAGTATGAAATTTTAAATTTATTTATTAGTAAAGGGGGTTTTTTTTGACTCAATCATTTTTTATTGAACCCCCTGATTGAAAGGCTCTACCAGGAAAGAACCAAGAAGAAAACCTAACATTGTTGTCATTTCCATAATAAGATAACAATAATATTTTTACACAAAATTTCAATCCCGAGGAGCAATATCCCAACATAAATAAAATCCTTTAACTATTTTGAATTTCCTTCTTGGCCCTTAACAAGGGATTCATTATGAATTCTACAATAAATTACGATGATCAAGGAGAGAATGAAAATTGACCAAGAGACAACCAATCATAACATGAAGAAAAAATCAAACATTCACTCTCATTTTGGGTTTACACAACAGGTTCAACATTGAACCAGACCATGGAGAAGGTGGATTTTTCCAACAGGAGATGTCAGACACAACACTAAAACAAGTGCCCTTTTGGGACTAAAATTCAAAAACTTTGATTCTTCCATTCTTACATTCCAAAACTCATACGTGGTTTGTGTTGATGAGTAGGGGCCCATAACACCCTACCCTCTCTCCCCCTTCTCATCCTGAGAAGAGACTCTACACTATCAAAGTCCAACTAAAGACCTTCCTCCATACATGGCCACTTCTAACCTATTCGAGGGTGAGTAATGCCAATACACCCATACAATCCCTTCAAAAATTCAAAAAAAACACAAAGGAAAGATATTTAAGAAAATCAATTTCCATTCCTCCCAAACATACTCAACACACACACCAACATACATAAGCAATAAAACTAAAACATGAAGCACAACATGAACAAAATGAGGTGAAGTATTCCTATCTTCAAAATTGGGTTATGACAATTGAACAAGTTTGAGATGAGCATTCCCTTCCTTCTCCTTCTCCTTCAATCCTGATTTTCACTCTAAAACTAGAGGTTGGGTGAACACTCAAACCCTCTCAAAAATGCCTCTAAATAAGATCCTAAAATTAGCCACCTCTCCAAGCAATAACTCCCCCACTTGCCTAAAAGTTATAGAGTCTTCTAACTCAACTATAAATAAGGTTGACCTCAAGGTGGAGTTATAGTTATCCAACTCATTATGAAAACTTTTAATTTTCGCAATAAATAAAAAAATGGGGCTTTTGAGTGACCATAAAAGTCAAAAAAAGTGGCTAGGGGCATGGAGAATGCCCCCAACCCATACTCATAACCCTTGAGTAGTTAGATTTCATGATTTTAGGCCTTTAGGATTAATTAGGGACCTATCAAAAGCTAGAAAAAATTTAGGACTTTCTAACAACCTTTAAAAATGCAATTTATTCACTAATCCTGATTAGGGTAATTAACCTCGATTACTAACTGATTAGCAAAAAGGGTCACTAACCTAGTCTGACTTAGATCTTTAGGTTACTCAGTTAACCCTAACTATGATGCTGGGATGCATATACAATTCATGAGTGTCAAGTGACACTAAAAAATTATTGTTACAAAACATTAACATTTACTATTACAGAATGATACATTCATTCATCTCATGATACAAATAAAACATGAACAATGGGGTTTGTATCTTTTGTTAGATTCAACCCTAGTTTCCAAAATGATTCATAGGGTTTAGTTTCATTTATCCATTAGATTTTATGGCTAAAATATCCTACATACTCATTGCACACATCAATAGCTCAAAAAAATCACATACATATATTCAAAAATTATCTGGATAGTTACATAAATCAAACATGAATCTTTTTTATACTTAACTGTGTAAGTCATTTCTACTCACATTTAATTATCAAAAATCACATAATCAATAAAACATAACTTATTCATTAATTTAGATTAAACTACTTGAATAATCATCGTTAGGCATGCATATACTTAACATCATAAACATCACCAATTAAGGACTATTGAACTATCTAAAAGCATAAAACCTAATCATCAAGGTACCAAAATCAACACCCTTATCATCAGGTGAAAATGCCTTGTATCATTGTTAGTGAAATTTTAATGTTTAATAGTTGAGATAATGTAGTAGTTCTTTAATCACTGAGTATTGAAACATGGATGTATCAACTACTCTCAATTTCATTAGGACATTCACAACATAAAACATTTCTTCATATCCATTCAAATCTCCTATAATAGATTTAACAGAGAAAGAGATATTTAATAAGTACATGTGAGGAGGGACCTTATAGCCTCAATCCTTAGATTGTAAGTGCATTGAAGTAAGTTTACTTGGTGATTAAATAATCATTAAGGTAGCTAGTAAGACATGTTCCATTAAGTGAAATACTATGATGTTTAATTATTTAGTTATCTACTAGTTAGAGAATATTCTCATGGTGATTCCTTATTATAAAATATGTGATATTTTGCATTCAAGAAGATTGGGTAATCTTTTAAAGATGATTGCTAGAATAAATCCTAGATAGTATGCCTCATATGCTAATGTGAATTTTATAGAGATCTAAGTTAACATATGCTCACATTTCTAGAAATGATTTATTCAAATATCTTTAATTTAAATACAATATAAATATGATTATATGTTGTTCTATTGTACTACACTCCTATTATGTGTGGATTGTTTGTGGGTGCTGGTATAAAGTGAGATAGCATTGAAATCATTTTCTTATGAAATCTACATTGTGTCTCATTCTCCTTCATTTTGATTATATGTGTTATATGTGCTTAAGATATTTATATATTATGAGTGTTTTCTCTTGATGTTTATATATTTTCTAAATAGGTACCAGGTACATTCATCTTGAGTTTCATGAATTGAGTGTGTACCTATATCCTTGGCAATGGGCACAAGAGATATTAGTTCTAACTATATTCATGGTCAAACAGCTATATTCATGGTGGACAAATTTAAGAACACTTCCTTATTCTTATGGTTGAAATCATTAGACAATATTCGAGGGGAGTGAGAGGGGCTAAAAAAATTTCCAAAAGAGAGTATTACAATGAGGTAATAATAGTGGACAACCATGTTCGTATGCTACCAAACTCCAAAGTGATATTGGGTTTTTTTACATGGATCTAAGAATTGATGAAAAGAAGACAAAAAAATAAGGTTTAGAAACTAGTTAAATGCATATTAGACAAGAGGAGAATCTTGGATGATTTTTTCACTTTCATGAATAATAATGAGGGATAGGAGTATATTAGAAGACAAAGAGGGGGTTTAGAAAGGAACTCAAGTTGGGGTATTTAAATAAATCCTTTAAATCAAATTAGGAAATGATGAAAGAACCAGAGGTATTTGAATGTGGATTAAAAATAGTTAAGATTAGAGGAATGTTGGTTAATTTTGATTGTTTCTTTGAATTCTCCCTTAAATATAAATTATGTTCCTTGGCCAATATTTTAGTTTCTTTCAATGGGATATATGTCTTGATTAAAGAGGAATGTTTGACATGTTTGGACTTGAGAATACACTTGTGTCTAATGTCAAATTTTTGTTCTTGGATCCTTGTGATGGTAGATATTCCTATCTCAGCAATATATTGTGTCACAAGAGTTGTTCACTTTGCAACTATTAATGTAGTTGACATGATGAAGAGGATAGTAGTAGTACTCCCAAAATTCATAAAATTGGCATCCATCCCTAAGACCTATTGTTGACACTTTAGGTTCCCCCAAGTATCTTCTAGCCTCCTCCCTTACTAAAATTATTGTCCTAATTATAATTTTTTTAATCTATTCTGTCAAGGATTCTGCCTATTTCATGGAATTTATTGATAATAATAAACTAGATGATAATTACATTCTTATTAACTATGTTATGTCCCTCTTCACTAAATTCCTTATCCTATACTTGATTGATACATTTAAATAGAAGACCAATAATAATATTGTCTCATTGTTTTAATTATTCCTCAAATCTACCCTCTTCAGCTACTAAGGGATTATTTATGAGAAAGTATACATTGTTTCCATGGGCTCCCCTTTGCTCCCCAAGGTGGTCAATCTATACATGGAACATTTTGAAAATATTGTAACCAACTTTTTTTTACATTCAAATCTGAATTATTCAAGCTACATGTTGATGACACTAATATTGTTTTACCACAAAACCCTAAAACATGGGAGGAATTTTTCATACTCGCTTATTTATAATATTTATCCTTGTATTTCTTTCACTAAAGAATTAGAAACTTACAACTAACTTCCATTCCTTGATACTATAGTTACAAGATAATGTGATGGTTCATTAACATATCAAGTCCTTTGAAAATACACCTTTAAGCTTCCTCCCATATATTGGTGTTTTATAACTACATATCTTAAAACAACACTAGAATACAAAACAAAAGGTAGATACCTAAGGGTCAACTATTTCCCATCTTCAACAAAACCTATTTTGGATATAGACCAACTTAACAAAGAACATGGGCTTTTTACACTTTAGGCTCTACAAGCCAAGGTTTGTATACCTAGGGATTATATCATTCATTGATTTTCTTTACCTATTATTCATCCTTCATAGCATAAAATGGTCTAATATCTTCTTAAAATTGAAATCAACTATTAATTTATAGTAGCCAACTATAAGTTCAAAAGTTGTCACAATAAGTGAAATACCAACATGTAATTTATTCTCACAAGCTTTAGGTAATTGATTTGATTTAAAAGTGAACTATGCAACTAAATGACTACTTTAATTTTTATATGACTTGATGACTATTGCCTTATCCATTGTTACACAGAGTTGAATATTAGTAAATTTTGATCTATTTAATTGACTTGCAATTGAATATATCAATTGTTAACCCTAATTCCCATTCTTATGATATCCCTCCTATATACTTAGAAACCATATCAATTCACCAAATCATTTACTTAATTGCTTTAATTAAAAGAAAAAATGAATTTAAATACAACCTATCCAAGTTGCATTATAATGAAATGAACTTTTCTCATTTGGTCTCAGAATAACAAGAATATGAAAATGGAGATAGAAATCAAGACACATATACTTACTAATTCCTCTCTTTGTATTAATCTCCTTGAGAATGATACATTTATCTAATACAAAACTCAAAATGTAACTCATAACATAATAGACAATTCATTCATTTATCACTATGTCCTTGAGATACAAATTTGAAACAATATCCACTAACATAAAAAATTTGGACCAACCGTAAAATAGAAAAAGTACTAAAGTAAAAGAAAATTTAGACCCTCATTCCATATCTTGCAAATCCTTTTATAAGACAAGGATCACATACAAGCTATAGTTGGGAGGACACTTGTCAAAACTTGATTCAAAAACAAATACAAAGAAAATTCAAATATTTTCTCTTTACAAACATTACTTGTAGTCAGACAAAAGATAGGAAGTAGTTGCAAAACTAGCAGATAGCATTTTCTCTTCAAGTGTCTCCAAGATGAGCATGTGTACAACTTTAACAACCTGTCACAATCACTATCTTTCCTCTTTTTTGTCTCTTATACCATCCAATTATGATGTCTAATTGCTTCCTTTGGGAAAAGCTTTAATTTCTCCAACTACTGCCTACACATAAATCTCTCTTTTCATTGGCCATGTAGTGTCTCTAACCTCATCCAGATCACTAAAAACTACCTTATTCCACCTCGCATCTTTTATGGCTTTTGATTTGATTACAAACTAGTTTACATCAATTTCTACTTTGAAAATAGAATCAATTAAATCATTAAAAGAAACATTATCTGTATCACCATAGAAAATAGATCTTACTCCTTGTAGAATTAATATTGAGTTAAAAGAACTTGACCACTCCTAACAATCTTTCAAATTTTTTTCAACATCCAAAATTGGTGGGATGTAAGAATCAATCCCCCTTGTCAAAATTTTCATCTTATTTTGCACAATTTGCATCTTACTAGTAAAGATACCAATTTATTATTTTGTTGCCTCTAAGCCTTCCTTTAATATGAAAATTGTATCTGAAAGATCAAGCTTTGTTACCATTAACAAAATTAATCTTACAAATAATTGGTTGTATGGCTCCCATTGATTAAAAATAGGTGATAGCCATGATAGTGTTTTATTGCATATATGCTCACCACGTTGCAGAGAAATGAAAATGCTATGTGTGTGATGAGAGATCTTCTTCAATGTGTCTATCCTATGGCCTATAATTCCCTTTAGAATGCTAGTTCTTATTTCACCACCTTGCTATGAAGCTTCAACATCTATACTCATTCTATGTGGCTCAACATCACTCTGCACTTTCTTTATTGTCTTAGTTGATATCTCTTGAGTGGTCTTTGCTAGTTGCTCACTCCCAATTTCTACTCTTCTTTGTTCTATTGGGCTGAGTTGTTGTTTTAAGGATGTCACTTTAGCTTTAGCTCTTTGGCCTTTGATTGCAACTCATTTATTTTCTAACCATAAACATAGCTCTTTTTTATCTCTTCCTCATATAGTTTTATGATATCAATATAGTCATGGAAAGTCCTAGATAACGTAGTTTCAATTTCCTCAACTTTGACCTGATTCATAAATAAATAAATGTTTTAGAGCCTTTGAATTTTTTGTACCAGAAGTGTTTTTCATTGTCCACACTATCAAGTTTCCTTGAATAGTGCTTTGAATATCCATTAGCTTTGGCTTATTTTTTTCAAGTTCCATGCTCCATACTACCAAGGACTTAGAATCTATATTAAATCTTGATCCTCTTTGGAAAACATCAATACCAAATGCCTCATATGAAATTGAGTTCTCTTGTTTCTTGATCTGATCAAGCATGAATGCTTTTCAAGATCCCAATTAGGCACTATAGGCATTCCACTCATTTGTACAAGGTATCTAGCCTCTACAGGAGTCATTTTCTCATTTGTAGGATCATATTCCTATAGTTTATCTACTAGTTCTTGGATCTTCTTCTCAAACTCACTTGGTTTGAGCTCTAAAACCAACTCACCCTATACAAAAAAAAATGAACTTGGTAGAATTCAAGAATTCATCATCGTCCATGAACTTTTCTTGTTAGATGATCCTGTCATCCAATCAAGGTAATGTGAGTTGTAAATCAGTCAGAGACTTCTCTATTTTTGTTACTCTATCTTGTAAGTAATTTTTCCTTAATTTAGCGAAACACTAATTTTTCCAAACATTAGTTGTAATGTCCTTTATTTTACCTTATCAGGTACTCAGATCACCTTTTTCCTCTTATTTCCCTTGGCAACCCATGACATTGTTGCTAGCTCCTCCTCTTCCACTTCCAAGACTACATCAGGCTCAAGGGACTCAGGGTTTACCCTCCCTTCTTCACCTACTATCTCTTCAATAATTTGAGCCATGATATCACTATAATTGTCTACCATCTTCCTCAACCTATATGGGCATGGGGCATCTATGTATAAACCCTTAAAATTTGGGTCTATCCTCTTTGATTCATTTTTTATCCTTTGGATATCACCAAATTTCCTTTTTTTGGTTAGCTTCCCCTTCAACTACTATTTTTGTGATCAAATCCTCAAGGGGAAACTCCTTGGTAATAGGAAACACATGACCCCTAATCTCTTTCAAAGTGTTTGTCATTAAATTTTCTAGGTCATACATTTTTTATGGCGTAGTATATAGGTTATAGTGCTTAAGGTAAGCATGGATTAATTGACCAAGACATTCCTTTACAATTGAAAATTCTCCCATTTTGAAACATCTACACAAAAAGGTGACTTAGATCAATTTTGGCCCTAAGTATTCCTTATTTACCATGATCAGTTGTCATAAAAATTCAATGATTACAAGCCTAGGAGGGATATACTTGGGTAATACAATAGGTAGTTGGGGACATGCATACACTCTCATAAGAGAAAAAGTTTGGAACAAGAAGATATCACCCTAATTGTAATCTAATCTCTTTTGCTTAGGAAAAATGGTTGTTCTTCATAAACTCTTCAAAATTTTAGGGTGCCTAAAGAAAATAGGGTCTAACATTCTCATTATTACTGTATTGAAATTATTGAAAAAGGAAATAGAATAAAAAATAATGGTAGTATCCATCCCATAACCATGTCCATAATTTTACTACCAACTCTCCATTCTCATCAAATGTCTGATCAATGAAGTCTAGATTAATGTATCCCACATTCTTGTACAATATAAGATACATCAACAATTATTAATGGTGGAATCTTAAATTCCCCAATTCTCCTCTTTGTGTTGATTCAATATTTCCTTGCATCTTCTCGATGATGTAAGCCACATAAATGTACACCATGTTGTAGAAGGCATCCTACACATCCCAGGCTATGATGTAGATTGATTGATACATTATATCAAAGCCATCACTTCCCACTACCTTGTGAATGCCATACACAGTTTTCTAAAAAAAAAATTAATTTTCTCATATGCATCATCTTCTCTACCTTTTTAGGGAAATATCCTACCTTTTTGAGGTCCATAAGGATATGATGCATCATTTCTTTTCTAGTGTAAGTACTTGTATTTCTCTCAAATTTTCCATGAAGATCATTTATTTCAATTTGAACACTTATTTGTCATTCCCATCCAAAAGCTTCAATGAATGAAGCATGGTCCAATGTATAGAGAATACTCCTATCATGTCTATGGAATGACTTGGTTGTTGGATTATATGATTTGATTAGGGATTTTACCAAATCAACATCCACATATACCTCTAGGAATAATGACTTTTCCATGTTTATTCTCCATGGGTTGCAAATGGGGATCTTCTCAAACATATTGTTGTAGAAGTATCTAAATAACTCATATCCATTTACACTAGGGAAAATTTAATCTTTTGAGAATGTGTATGGGTCTTTGAAATCATGATCATTTACAAAGATGAAATTCGATGAGTCTAGGAATATCTACATCCATTCATATGCATATTTATTCAACTTTCTCTAGCAAGTTTTTTATCCTTTTGAAGTTGATGTTTCTTCAAATTCCATATCTTCATCTTGGACTTCTTCTACCTCCTTCTCTAACATCCTTTTTTGCAAATAAAATCTAAAAACTCTATCTACAAATAAAATTAAAAGCTTTGTGACTGAAATCTAAAAGCTTTGCAACTAAAATTTGAAAGATTGACAACTTCTCAAATTCCTTGTGGTTTGTAAATGGTATCTTGTTTCAACCTGTAAAGTATCTTTTATGTCCTACTTCATCAACTTCTTTTTTGCACTGATTTTGTACATGCACAAGCTTTAAATCTCATTTTTTATGTCACCTCATGGAGCATTGACTTGATTATCCAGCTTAGCACTTTTGTACTTTTTAAACCTTATTGGTTGAAACCTTTATGTCATTTTCCATCTTAGAGAAAAGAAAAATTACTTTTTATTTTATATTTAGGGCTTGCAATCTTACACCTTCTATTTGAAATTCAAACCCTTTATAACCCCATAGACAAGAAAGATTACCCTTGTAATCTTACACTCCACCCTTTTTCGTATCAATGGAGAGCCCTCATATCTTACAGATTTATGCTCACCATATTATCATAAGATTAGGAACATTATCTAAAATATTATTTTTTCAAACTGTGAACTTATGCCTAGAGGTTTTTAGCCATCAGTATAGCATTGACATTATGTATTCAAACCTTGATGATCTTACGCTTCAATGGTAATCGTAGCATCAGGGCTTCTTTCTTGCTTCCTTAGGATCTCACACCAATAGGTACACAAACCTCCATTGTAACTATGGGACCTTCTCCTCTAACTATTGTCTTAACCCTCTAACCATAGGCTAATTGTTACCTTCACTGCTTATCATAAACTTGGAGGATCTAATAATAGCTTTACTTTAGTCTTATGACCATATGCTTGACTATTTACAATAGCATCAGAACCCTTCTTATTTCATCCTCTAATCTTGCACTCCACCTTATCTTGTAGCTATAGAAGTTTGTGTATTCTACCTTTATGATCTTTACAATCTTACTCTTTTTGTATCCCCAAAAGACTTTATTGACATGTGTTCAATTCTGCTATGCTTGTGTGCTAAGCCCCTCGTTGTAAGATCGTAACACCATATAAATTTAAAACTTTACACCTTATGATCTCCCACTTTTGGTCTATGCATATGGTCAGGACTCTATAGAAAAGCATTTACACTTCTACATTGCTCCTTTCATCATAAGATCGTAACACTTGTTGATCTTCATGAAAACACTTACAATGCTATGCGTATGACATGAGCATAAGATAAGAACCCATATAAAATAATTTTATGGCTTTAGACTTATGTTAGATGTCATGACCTTGAGAAATCCATGAATTACCACTTATGTTCTTGTGCTAAACCTTATTTCATAACATCGGCAGATCAAAAACCTAAGACTTATGACTCCATGCTAATGGCTCTAATTGTGAGATTATAAAGAGACAAGAAGATTTCAAAAATTGAATTCAATATCCTGCTAGACACAAAACCTAGGGTTAAAACTAACTCAACAATGGAGTAAGAATTTTTTTAGTGATAAGCATAGGACACAAGTCTTAAAACATTTGGATGATCCTAGGTTAGGGGGAAAATTTTGAAATTTATCAAGGCACAAACCTACTACGTTAGGGTTTTTATGGAAAACTTCACCAAAATACTTGAGAAACCCTAATTGCACAATAGTATGACATTTTCACAATATATTTTTAGAAATTTACCACTATGAAAATATAGGCTATCACCATCATCAACTTCCTCAAATCTCTGGTATCCTCAAATAAAATTCTATGAAATTCTTTAGAATCTAAGTCACCTTACCTAAGTTTTTTTATTTAATAGGAGTGAAGGACACTATACCCATAAGGTCATCATAGAAGACAAAGAAAATTTGGCTTCTAAACTCAAAAAATCTTTCAACTTTGATCTCCTTATTTTCATTCAGTGCCTCTAATCTCATCCAGATCACTAACTGTGAGGCCTCACCCCAACCCATCATAGCATAGATATTTTATTTACGTTTTGATATTCGGGACTTTGATATTTTGATAGCTATTTGAGACTTGGATGGAAAATGGATTGTGTTACCCATTGATTTTGATACTTTAGTAGTGTTTTATATTTATGATATGTAGATAAACGTTAAATTGATTATGATGATTTATGGTATGCAAATCAATGTTAAATTGATTATGATGATTCATGATATGTAGATAAATGTTAAATTGATTATGATGATTTATGATAGGTAGATAAATGTTAAATTTATTATGATGGTTTATGATATGCAGATTTGAGATTCTAACATATTGAATGATTCAATTCAAATGATTAGGAAAGGGAATTTAATTTGAATTATGTTAATATGGATTTCATAAAATTTGAAATTATGCATTTTATAATATACATGTTATATGACCTCCTTGGACTACTGATGCTCGAGTTTAATGTGCAAGAAGTGGAACCATGGAAATTCTTGGGGGAAATAGTTCCCAAACCTTTGTGAACATAGTTTAACCAAGGAAAATCTTTGAAAGATTCAAAAGCCTCATTGTGAAAGCATTTTTTTTGTAAATGTGAGTTTACTTGCACCTAGAAATGTTTAATCATAAAGATGCATTAGGGACATGCCATGGTGATGTAGAATGTATTTTTATGTGTCACTTGACACTTGTGAACATTGGGTGTAATTGACATGTCATTTAGGGTTTTGATCATGGTGGTAATTTACCCTAAAACTAACTACCCTATTAATGAGTAAGTAAACCCATTTGACAAGGGGTATGATGGGTCATAATCAAAAGAAGTTGAAATTTGGACTTGGCTAGGGTTTTGAGGGATCATTAAGTGGTCTAGGTGAAAATAAGTTAGCCATATGTTAGTATATCAAGTTAGGAAACTGATTTTGACCATCTGAGTGACTAGATAGGCTGGGGGGGGGCCTTTAACCATGCATTCTTCCATCAATTCAAATTTTGAGTTGTGACATGTGTTTTCTCCCATGTTCCCACTAAGTAAAATATAGAAAATTTAGAGGAGACAAGTTTGTAAGAGGAATTGGCTAGGCGTCTTTGCTAAAATAGTTAGTGAAAAGGCTTTATTATAGAGTCTTGGTCAAATGAGTGGGTTTCTCACCCACTCTCTAAGTTTAGAGATAGTTAGGTCTTGGAGGGAGATTAAGGGAGCTCTACTACAACTATCATGCCTTTAGGTTGAGCCAAGGTTGGTGTTCTAAACCATGCTTCATTTTATTTCTTTTAGCATTGCAAAATAAATTTGAAAGTATGGAGAATTTATCAATGGAGCATGCATTATATTATGAATCTTGGAATTGTGGGTTTTGGTGTTGTGTTGTGCCAATGTGAATATGTATTGTGTTCATGAAGATTTCTTGAGTTTCCTTCTTAATTTTCTTTTCTTTTTGGATTTAAATGTTGAATGTGATCATGGGCGTGAAGGCTTCACTCACCCTTGGGAGGGAAGAGAAGCCTTGGGTGAAGGGGTTAGTTGGGCTCAACATTGTAGTTGATAAGATTTACCTCATGAAGAGGATTTGTTTATCTTTCATGGAGTGTTGGCTCCATTGTAGCCATACACCTCTATTTTTTTGGGAGATACAAGGGTAGTTTTTTTTGTTTGTAAGAAGGAGGTGATTGTTATGATGGCCTTGAGAGGAAAATGCAATTGCAATATGATGTTTATGTTTGGTTATGGAATCTCCTCTTTGAAGAGCCCACCTTCACCCAATGTTAAATTATTTCAATGGTGAATCAATGTGTAAGCCATGGGAGGGATTTGTTTGTGTTATGTTTTCTGTTCATGCAATGGCAAGTCATGTATGCATGTAAGCCATTTGGATTTGTTTCCCCTACTTGATAGGTGGCTTCATAGAAGCCTAAGTTGGGAGGTGAGCCTCCATGGTTCCTAGTTTGTGCGCATGTGCAAGTTTTGTGAAGATGGATATCTTGAAGATGTTGGGGTTTCACCTTGACATTGTTCAAAATTCAAGTCTGTAGAGAGACCAACTTTCCCATGTTATCACAAAAAGTGTTGTAAGAAATAATCTCAACTTTTTTTATTTTTTTATTTTTAAAGTGAACCAGCATTGTCGTGTATCATTCTATCAAACTATGAGGTATAACATAACAGCTAGGTAATGTCATAATAGATGGGTTAGGTTAAGATTTGACTCTATGTCCAATTCAAGTAGCATAACCATGTAGCTGCAGTGATCCTATCATCTACAAATATGACTATGTTTCCAATTTTCCTATGATGTTCTGACTTTACATCGTATAATCATACTCATTACATTCTATGTTGATACTATTAGGGTATAGTTAATGGAATACTTTCATTTTATCATTTAATAGTTTTTTGTTTTATTTTGATAAAATTATTGTTTTTCACCTAGGTACTATAAATTAATCTTTAATTATATATCCTATAGAACGATACCTTCTAACGCACATTTACCAAAGTTAGTATTCTTGTTTTCTTTTTATCATTTTTTTATATTTTATAATTTTCATTACTTATTTTTCTATTATTTTCTTTAATGTTTCTCTATAAATTTAATCATTGATTATTCACTTCATTATTATGTGGAAGGATTCCTATGAATCCTATTACCAAATCTTTCATTTCAATATATATTTGTAAAAGACATCCTCCAAATTATCTACTAATTCCCACCATTCCATTTTTCTATCTACTTTTTTAAACTATTATTAGTCTTTCCAAAAATTTATTATTACTAACTTGACTATAATTTTTAACCTCTAACACATGACATCATTCATAAAACATTTTAATTAAAGAAAATCATTAAATAAAAGAACTCATTCTTTTCTCCTACTCACAACATGAACAAAACAACTAAAAAGAAATAAACTCACTTTAATGCCCCTAAGATCTGTAATCTACTTTTGCATTTTTTTCCTAAATTTCCAATATTAATTTAAAACTACACCTAATTTCCTAACACCTACTAGTTTATAATAACACTAACCATCATAACTTTTTAACCTGAGCTAACACATGTCTTACTAACACCACCTAAGAAAAATCTAACATCCCAACCATTAATACATTTTTTCTTAAGACAAATATCTTCCCCTTTTGTGTAAAGTCTCCCTCTTCAAGGCTCATGAACCTTGGAGTTCTTCCCAAGGTGGGGTAGTCAAGTAACCATCATGTCAAGTGGAAAATTGACTCAGGCATAAAATTTTCAGATTTGAAACATTTCCCAAAGTCTTTGCTAACTCCTCCCTAGGTGTGGGTTATTGGGGAAGGAATATGACATAAACTTTCTTTCTTTCCTTCCAAGTGGTAAACACCTAGGGAAAATATGCTAACATATGTTAGATTAGGGTTTCATAACCATTACCTTTCCTAAGTCTATGGTGCTGATAAGAGCAAGGATGCCTAGGTAGGATAAAAAGTTTGGTATGAATGTTTTCTTTTATCCTTTAGTTTGTTTGTCTTTTTTTTTTGTTCTTTGTTAGCTAGTGATTTGATTATTATTTCTTTCTTTCTTGGGTATGGAGGGTGGTTATAATTATTTTTATTTTGTATTTTTTTCTGAGGGTGTAAATATGGGGTACATGGCCTAACATATCCCCTCCAATCATATTATATATATATATATATAGTGTTGGGTACGTGACTATTAGGAGTCTTTTCTTGCATAACTTAGAGTGTAGATATTTGATGTGTTTAAGTATTTTCCTTTAGAATATATGGTATGTGAATTATATTTAATGTACTAGATTCTAGGGAATATTCTATTTATTATTTTAATGCTCTGTAATCTAGGGGAGGGGATTATTATCTTTTCTCGCACATTTTCTAGAAACTTAATGTGCACCTACAAGCTTGTCCCCTTATTCGTTGTGAACTATGTATTCATACTAAAGCTATTTTCCCTACTATCCTATCATGGTACTTAAATGAATATGTTTGAGGATGTAATGTTATTACCTAACCTATGATTTTTTTTAGGACTTGGAAACCAACTGGACTAATTTTCATACACATGAAATGGACTATCAAATATGATATCTTTCTTCCATTATAATTAATGCATAGCATATACATTTTCACTACAACTAATTATGTATTGAATTAAATCATCCATTTTCAAGAAAAAAATTGCAACCTCAATGAAATATTCACACTAATTGACTTGAGAGGAGAAGTGTTTCATTTGCATGATTTTCCATATTGCATCAATCACACAATGTAGAGACTTACAATGAATATTTCCTTACAACTACAACTTCTCAATAATATCCTTACTCATTTTAAAACTAAATAAAATATACATCACATTAAAAAAAAAATTTAAAAATGGAGATTATTCTTTATAACACTTTTTGTGATAACATGGGAAAGTTGGTCTCTCTACACACTTGAACTTTCAACAATGTTAAGGTGAAACCCTAATATCTTCAAGGAATTCATCTTCACAAAACCTACACATGCACACAAACTAGGAACCATGGAGGCTCACATCCCAACTTAGGCTTCTATAAAGCCACCCACCGAATAGGGGAAATAGATCCAAATGGGTTAAACACATACATCACTTTTCATTGCATGAACACAACACATAACACAAAACAAATCCCTTCCATGGCTTGCACATTGAGTCACCATTTTCATCATTTCACATTAGGTGAAGGTGGGCTTTTCAAAGAGGAGATTCCATAACCAAACATAAAAATCATATTGCAATTGCATTTTCCTCTCAAGGCCATCATAAAAATATCCTCCTTCTTACACACAAAAACCCCCTTGTATCTCCCAAAACAATAGAAGTATATGGCTACAATGGAGCCCATACTCCATGAAAGAAAAACAACTCCTCCTCATGAGGTAATGTTGAGCCCAACTAACCCCTTCACTCACTTCTCTTCCTTTCCAAGGGTGAGTGAAGCCTTCACACCCATGATCACATTCAACATTCAAATCCAACAAGAAAATAAAATCAAGAAGGAAACCCAAGAAATCTTCAAGAACACAATACACATTCACATTTCCACAACACAATACCAAAACCCACAATGCTAAGATTCACAATATAATGCATGCTCCACTGACAAATTCTCCATACTTGTATATTTATTTTGTGATGCTAAAAGAAAGAAAATGAAGCATGGTTTGAAACACCAACCTTCGTCCAACCTAAAGGAAATGATATTTTTAGTAGACATCCCTTAATCTCCCTCCAAAACCTAACTATCTCTAAACTTAGAGAGTGGGTGAACAACCCACTAATTTGACCAAGACTCTCTAATAAGGCCTTCTCACTAACTATTTTAGCAAAGACACCTAGCCACTTCCTCTTACAAACTTGTCTCATCTAAATTTTCTATATTTGAATTAGTGGGAACATGGGATAAAACATATGTGACAACTCCAAATTCGAATTTATGGAAGAAAACATGGGTAAAGGGGCCCCCTAGCCTGTCTAGTCATTCACCATGGTCAAAATCAGGTCCCTAACTTGATATACTAACATATGGCTAACTTATTTTCACCTAAAAGACACTTTGGGACCACTTAATGACCCCTCAAAACCCTAGCCATGTCAAAATTCGAATTTATTTTTATTGTGACCCATCCTACCCCTTGTCAAGTGGGTTTTCTTACTCATTAACAAGGTACTCAGTTTTAGGGTAAATTGCCACCATGATCAAAACCCTAAATGATGTGTCAATTACACCCAAAGTTCACAAGTTTCAAGTGACACATAAGAACACATTCCACATAACCATGACCTATCCCTAATGCATCTTTATGATTAAACATTTCCACATGCAAGAAAACTCACATTTAAAAAGAAAAATACTTTCACAATGAGGCTTTTGAACCTTCCAAAGATTCACCTTGGTTAAACTATGCTCACAAAGGTTTAGAAACTATTTCCCCCAAGAATTTCCATGGTTCCACTTCCTGCACATTAAACTCAAGCATCGATAGTCCAACAAGGTCATATAAAATATATATCATCAAATGCGTAATTTCAAATTTTACAAAATCCATATTAACATAATTCAAATTAAATTCCCTTTCCTAATCATTTAAATTGAATCATTCAAGATGTTAGAATCTCAAATTTGCATATAATAAACCATCATAATAAATTTAACATTTATCTACATATCATAAATCATCATAATCAATTTAACATTTATCTACATATCATATATATAAAACACTACTAAAGTATCAAAATCAATGGGTAACACAATCCACTATCCATATAAGTCTTGAACAGCTGTCAAAATATCAAAGTCTTGAATATCAAAACATAAATAAAATAGCTATGCTATGATGGGTCGGTGTGAGGCCTCACATCCTCCCCCTAAGCATGAACTTCCTCCTGGAGTTCATCAAAAAGATATGGGTATTGTATCTTCACCTGAGCTGCATCCTCCCATGAAGTTGTGACCTCATCATAATAATCCCATTGGACCCTAACCTGGTCTAGCTCTCTACCTTGAAGTGTTAAGGTCCATTGAGCCAAAATGTGAATAGACTCCAATGTTATCTATCTTTCTGACTCCGCCTACAAAGCATCCCAATCTATGATGTGAGACTTGTCATAAATATACATCCTTAATATAGATACATGAAATACACCATGAATGCACGACATGCTAGGTGTTAGGGCTAAAAAAATAGCAATTGGTCCTATCTACTTCCAAATCTCAAAGGGACCCACAAAGCAAGGTGCTAACTTAGAACCTTTTCCAAAATGGATTGGGGTCTTATTTGGTCACACTCTTAGAAATACTCTCTCACCAACCATGTACTCTCTATACACCCTCTTCACATTTTCATATTTCTTCTATCTATCTTGGGCTTCTCTAAGGCATTGTCTGATCAATACCACATGTTGCTCCATGTGCTTAACTAACTATGGCAATAGATATCTTGTCTTCAATCCTATCACAACTTAGGGGCATCCTACAAGGCCTACCATACAAAGCTTGATAGGGTGGCATGCCTATGGAAGTGTGATGCCAATAGTTATAAGAAAATTTTGCAAGATGGAGGTACTCTTCCCATTTGGATTGGTGGTCAATCACATACATCCATAGCATATCCTCTAGGATCTAGTTAACTCTCTCTATTTGCCCAACTGTCTAAGGGTGATAGGCTATGCTAAAGTTGAGCTTGGTACCCAGTGGTGTCTATAGTTCCTTCCAAAATAAGGAGGTAAATAGGGAGTCTCTATCTAATATTGGGCATATGCACCGAGTTGTGGTGCCAAAAAGATGACAAGTTTTTTTTTTTTTCTAATTTTCAATAGCACGTACGCGCTATTCTGATGTCCAAAAAGTTATATGATGGGCTGGAAACCCATGACCCATCATTTTCATTTTGTTTTTTGGCTCTCCAAGAGCGTGTACGCGGGTTTGACAACAAAAATTCACCACCATTTGCCAAAATGCCTCCTCACCGATGAAATCCAAGACAACGAGCACACCCATGACGACGAGGTAAGTGATAGAAACTTAACTTTGCATTTTTTAATATATTTTCCATATTTTTTTTATTGGTTTTTGATATTCTTTTGTAGGGTTTTTACAAATTTCATTTAGATTTGTTTATTTAGTTGGATTTCAATTATTTTTTATTAGGAAATGTCCATAATCAATCGAAAAATCCACAAAACCCTCAAGAACCTCAAAATCAAAATCCTCCTCAAGAAGAACAACAAATTCCACAACTTGAACCAATTGCAAGACCTCCGCCAGGCACACAAGAAAATATAAGAAATAAAATACAGAGAAGCAAAACTAAATTAGAAAGGCGCATTGATCGATTGAATGAATTCGGACAAACCAATCCAATGAGGGCTCAATCGGAATCATCCCTCAAATCCATTAACACTTAGATAGCCTCAGTTAGTGGTCAGTTAGATATTTGGTAGGCTAAGAGGGATGAACAAAAGAGATTTTATGCAAATAAATTGTCATATGAAGATGTTAAAAAAAAAAATATATCAAAAGGTAGTATATGTGCATTATTTAGAAAACTCGGTGAGCCAAATACTGTTAGAGAGGGTACTAAACAATTCCCCATCCATTGGTGCATACACGATGCTATTAGAAATAATTTTGGGATAGATGGTGGATGGTTTTTGATGCCCCTCCTTGCAACAATCATGAGGTCCCCATGTATTTTTTGAAGAAATTATATTTTGAGTTTGTCCTTGGGGAGATCCCCAGTTATTTTGATATGTTAGACTTCCAGGGTAGAGGTGGAGGGTCATCATTTGAGAGTCCAGGAGCACATCATGACCCTAATGTAGTTAGGGCACCTGTGGTCCATCCATAGCATGAGCATGTGATTATTCCTTCAGTTGTGAAGGAACATGTAGAGGCCAGCACTCTAGGGACCATTAATGCTTTGACTCAAACCCTCATCCATTCCATGAGCCCATTAGTTGAGGGGGAGCCTTCTATGCATCGTGGTTACATGTGCACTTCATGCGGATCCCTATGCACATTTGGCACTCATGCCAAAGATGGTGCGGATGATGGGCTTGTCACCGATGAGTTCCTGAATGAGACATTTGGCATTGACACACAGGTAAATTACTAATTTGATCACATTTCATATGTATAGTGAATGATTAATTAATTAGCATTTATTGACATTGTTCAAAATTTAGGGTCAAAATGTTGTTGGGCCTAGCAGCGATCCTCTAGGCCCATTTTTTGTCCCTTCGACGAGTCCTGAGGTATGTATCAATTTAATCATTTTAATTAATACATATATTTATTGCATAATCATATTAAGGATTGACAAAAAAAATTATGCATGTGCATCAGTTCTCTATAGGACCCTCAACCTTTACCACAGACACAAAGCAGAGACATCATACGAGCTTCACATAGGTGCAGTTGTTTCATGTTAATTTAATTCATTTGATTATATTTATTCGATGTTTCATGTTAGATATAACATGTATTGTATGACATGCAGCTCATTATGTCAGACACACCTCCTCATCTGCGACAATCTGTTGATAGTGGAGTGGCCGCAGCTGTGGCTAGCTCACAGCCACTGACGGAGGTATGAAATAATTTTATTCATTTTTGTTGTTGTTTATAATAGTTAATCTCAAAATTTCTAATGTTATTTATAAGTGATTATATTTATTGAATTGTTGTAGGGTCTTGTCACGCCTGATCATCCATGAGCATTTGAGGTGGACTTACAAAGTGACTATTTTTTGGCGGTAAAAAATAATTGATTTTGTGTGTACATATATTTGATTTCAATGTATAATAAATATTGATTCATATCTACTTTCTTTGTATCAGTTGGACCTGGAGAAGAGCCTCAACAAGAAATCAAGTGAGCATGTCAAGAGGGCCTCGTCATCTCCACTGTCTCCCTCCACACGATGACAGAGGACGTTGAGAGACTTGTTTCCTTCTCCTTTTGGGAAGGAAAATATGTAGTTGAGATATTTGATACATATATATATAGAGAATTGTTTCCTTCCCCATGTATATATATAGGCATCAGAGAGACATATTCGACATACATTTGATGTACATATGACATTCTATATTTGATGTATGACATTTATTTGATGTATGACATTATTGGTTAATATATGATATGTTTGTTCATATACGACATTATTGGTTATCATAATATATTATGTGTTTGTTAATGTATATGACATTATTGGTTATCATTTTATATTATATGTTTGTTCATGTATGACGTTAAATTAGATATGTTCGTGTATGTCATTAAATTAGATATGTGCATGTATGAAATTAAATTCAATTGCTAGAGAGTTGCCATTATGTCTACCAACTAGTAGATGTTATTTTTTGCTTTATTAGTATTTCTCAAAAACTGCAAAGAAGCTATTTCTAGTGAATAGTTGTAAATAATTGTGATCATCGACTTCATGTACTCATGGCTTTGGCTGCAAACACTCGTAACTTTGGCTATAAGCATCCATGGCTTTGGCTATGTGTACTAGTGGCTTTGGCTATGAGCATTTATGGCTTTGGTTGTAGGCACAATATAGCCTTGGCTATAGGTTGTCTTTCTTGCTGCATGTCAAAGTTACCTTCAAGAATATCATTAGTCTAAGATCATTACAATTAAAATACTATGACATAATACCTTGGAAATAATAGTCTTTAACCCATTACTTTATTTTTTTAAACATCATGTAGTATCTACTATAGTGCTTCTACTCAAATATGTTTTCAAAAATACTTAGTATGGCAAAGAAATGTCTATGAAAAGCTTGTCAAATAGGATATTGAAGAAATAAATGTGGACAGACATTAGTACCCATCAATAAGAACACAGACATCTTTCTCAAGCAAGCCATATGACATTAGCTTAATTTATAAATTTCCTTTGCAAATAACTAGAAGATGCTATGAATCTTAATACAGAGTTAATCACGAACTCATTATTCCATCTAAGAAGCATATATCACCCTAAGTGAATTAACCAACAGGATAAAAATTAATTCAATTTCAACAAGATTTTGAGTATAACAAGCATCTTAGGGATTCTTACAAGAATTAACATGATGTTCACAAGAGCATTACAAGTTCTTGTAATGCTATTTCACATATTTTAATCATATTCAATTTTGAATGGCCATTTGTGTTACAAGCATAAATTTTAAATTCCCTTATACATTCTATCAATGTTTCACATTGAACCTGATAGAGAACATCACAACACATAACTAGCAACATAGAACATACCTCCTAGCCACCTCAAGAACATAAAATTTCAAAAACCAAAGTGCACAAGTTTAAATTCAAAGCCTCAAAGGTCAAGAGCACAACAAAAAAATAAAAATAAATAAATACGAACAAAACCCACATTTGATGGAATCATAGAAAATCTGGTGGCTAGATAGTTACAAGCTGATTCAAGATAATCCTTCATTTACCATTAAGGTTGAAAATAAAATACCCAATTGAAAACCAATTTACATATACAAAGTGACTAACATTACTCACAAAGAGGGAGTAGAAGCTACACACTACCTTGCGTCCAAGGTGCGCTAAAGAACATAACCAAACTCTTGGAGATCATATAATCCTAAGTTTAAATAATTTGGTAGTAACACATTTCATTAAATTATGAAACATTTACCAAGTTCCATGATTTTTCTTTCCAAAAATGACATGCTAGATACGCTTTCCAACAATATAATTAAGATACGCATCACCCGAGATGGCATTGTAGAATGAAAATGGAATGGGATCTCCAAAAAGTGAGAGAGGTTATTGTAAGTCTCTACAACATGGTCCTATAGGAAATAGAATCTCATCCATATCTCGCACGAGCTCTGAGATATGCCCCGTCAAAGATTGCAGCCCTGTGGGATTTAGTGACCCTTAGGGACATTTTGGTTCAGCGTGCCTGAGAATGTTCAAGCACTAAAGGGGACAAGACAAGGTTGGGGATAGGGTTTACCTAGCCACCCAGAGCTAATGGAGTAGATAGTTTGATCCCACAATGAAAGATGAGAGAGATTTGGCAAGTGGCAACTTTGTACTGGCCAACACTACAAGTTTCAGCATCACCTGAGATGGCATTGTAGAATGAAAATGGAATGCAATCTCCAAAAATTGAGAGAGGTTATTGTAGGTCTCTACAACATGGTCTTGTAGGAACTAGAATCTCATCCATATCTTGCACGAGCTCCGAGATATACCCCGTCAAAGATTGCAGCCTTGTGTGATTTAGTGACCCTTAGGGACATTCTAGTTCAGTGTGCCTGAGAATGTTTGAGCACTAAAGGGGACAAGACAAGGTTGGGGATAGGGTTTACCTAGCCACTTGGAGCTAATGAAGTAGACAGTTTGATCCCACGACGAAAGATGAGAGAGATTTGGCAGTTGGCAACTTTGTACTGGCCAACACTGCAAGTTTCAGCATCACCCGAGATGGCATTGTGTAATGAAAATGGAATGTGATCTCCAAAAAGTGAGAGAGTTTATTGTAGGTCTCTGAAACATAGTCCTATAGGAATTGGAATCTCATCCATATCTCACACGAGCTCCGAGATATGCCCCATCAAAGATTGCAGCCCTGTGGCATTTAGTGACCCTTAGGGACATTTTGGTTCAGCGTGCCTAAGAATGTTTGAGCACTGAAGGGGACAAGATGAGGTTGGGGATAGAGTTTACCTAGCCACCCAGAGCTAATGGAGTAGATAGTTTGATCCCACGATGAAAGGTGAGAGAGATTTGGCAATTGGCAACTTTGTATTGGCCAACACTGCAAGTTTTAGCATCACCCGAGATGGCATTGTAGAATGAAAATGGAATGCGATCTCCAAAAAGTGAGAGAGGTTATTGTAGGTCTCTACAACATGGTCTTGTAGGAATTGGAATCTCATCCATATCTCACACGAGCTCCAAGATATGCCTCGTCAAAGATTGCAGCTTTGTGGGATTTAGTGACCCTTAGGGGCATTCCGGTTCAGCGTGCCTGAGAATGTTCGAGCATTGAAGGGGACAAGATGAGGTTGGGGATAGGGTTTACTTAGCCACCCAGAGCTAATGGAGCAAATAGTTTGATCCCACGATGAAAGATGAGAGAGATTTGGCAGTTGGCAACTTTGTACTGGCCAACACTGCAAGTTTCAGCATCACCCGAGATGGCATTGTAGAATGAAAATAGAATGCGATCTCCAAAAAGTGAGAGAGGTTATTGTAGGTCTCTATAACATGGTCCTATAGGAACTAGAATCTCATCCATATCCCACATGAGCTCTGAGATATGCCCCGTCAAAGATTGCAACCCTGTGGGATTTAGTGACCCTTAGAGACATTTCGGTTCAGCGTGCCTGAGAATGTTTGAGCACTGAAGGGGACAAGATGAGGTTGGGGATAGGGTTTACCTAGCCACCCGAAGCTAATGGAGCACACAGTTTGATCCCACGACAAAAGATGAGAGAGATTTGGCAGTTGGTAACTTTGTACTGGCCAACACTGCAAGTTTCAACATCACCCGAGATGGCATTGTAGAATGAAAATGGAATGCGATATCCCAAAAGTGAGAGAGGTTATTGTAGGTCTCTATAACACGGTCCTGTAGGAACTAGAATCTCATCTATATCTTGCACGAGCTCTGAGATATGCCCCATCAAAGATTGCAGCCCTGTGGGATTTAGTGACCCTTAGGGACATTCTGGTTCAGTGTGCCTAAGAATGTTCAAGCACTAAAGGGGAAAATACAAGGTTGGTGATAGGGTTTACCTAGCCACCCAAAGCTAATGGAGTAGACAGTTTGATCCCACGACAAAAGATGAGAGAGATTTGGCAGTTGGCAACTTTGTACTGGCCAACACTGCAAGTTTCAGCATCACCTGAGATGGCATTGTAGAATGAAAATGAAATGTGATCTCCAAAAAGTGAGAAAGGTTATTGTAGGTCTCTACAACGCAGTCCTATAGGAATTGGAATCTCATCCATATCTCACACGAGCTCTAAGATATACCCCATCAAAGATTTCAACCCTATGGCATTTAGTGACCCTTGGGGACATTCCGGTTCAGCGTGCCTGAGAATGTTTGAGCACTGAAGGGGACAAGACAAGGTTGGGGATAGGGTTTATTCGGCCACTCGGAGCTAATGGAGTAGATAGTTTGATCCCACGATGAAAGATGAGAGAGATTTGGCAGTTGGCAACTTTGTACTGTCCAACACTGCAAGTTTTAGCATCACCCGAGATGGCATTGTAGAATGAAAATAGAATGCGATCTACAAAAAGTGAGAGAGGTTATTGTAGGTCTCTGTAACACGATCCTATAGGAACTAGAATCTCATCCATATCTCACACAAACTCTGAGATATGCCCCGTCAAAGATTGCAGCCCTGTGGCATTTAGTGACCCTTCGGGACATTCTAGTTTAGTGTGTCTGAGAACGTTCGAGCACTAAAGGGGACAAGATGAGGTTGGGGATAGGGTTTACCTAGCCACCCAGAGCTAATGGAGTAGATAGTTTGATCCCACGACAAAAGATGAGAGAGATTTGGTAGTTGGCAACTTTGTACTCACCAACACTGCAAGTTTCAACATCACCCGAGATGGCATTATAGAATGAAAATGGAATGCGATCTCCAAAAAGTGAGAGAGGTTATTGTAGGTCTCTGCAACATGGTCCTATAGGAACTAGAACCTCATCCATATCTTGCACGAGCTTTGAGATATGCCCCATCAAAGATATTTGAATTCACAGTGTTTAATGAGAATATAGTTGAGGCTTGCTTTACTTTTCTATGTTAAGTTTGGCTTTCAATTTTGGTTTCCCTACTTATCTATGTGAAAGTTCCACTTTCATAAGTAACATGGATGCAATAATACTAAATTAAGTATAGGTCCATGGTTCTAGAAGCTTCACATAGCTTCTCTTCAACTATGGATCTTGTAAGCATTGTACCATGACTATTGGTGTTGTGAGAATATACAAAGCATATATATTTTTTGACCAAATGTCTTCAATGAACATGAACTATATGGAAGAAGAGAAGACGTGTTGCAAAGTCTTTGAAAATTTTCTTCAAGAAATGTAAGGAGCCATGGGTGATTCATCCAAATTATTTGGTAAAATAAGAGGAGGAATGAATCAACCTTGATGATAGAGGTAAATGCTGAATAATATTTATTTAATCACATTGTTTGAAAAAAATGTAATGACCTTTAAATACAATTGAAAGAAATGGAATTGATCTCCCTTACTCATGTAGATGAATAAAATTGGAATTTAAAAAAGAGAGGGACATCCACCATAAAACCATGCAATCATGCACTTCTTGATGGGAGTATCATAAGTTCATTGTTAGATGGATATGCCAAATGTGGAAGAATTAAAAGGAAAATAGGTTGATTGATTGAATACAAGCATCAAACCAATGTGATAACAAAAAATAAAAGTTGATTCCATAAGGTCTAACAATATCATATAATTCATTTATCAATAATTTGAAACATCATAAGCATATGTCTAATAATGTCATACATGAAACATATGTAAAAAATGACACACATAGAAAAAATTATACAAAACATATGCCCAATAATGCCATATAGGTGTAAAATGTACATAATTAGATATATACTCTTTCCAACTAGGGGAACAAAATAAATCCCTAATTGTCTTTAATTGCTAACAAGTGGGAGATGACCAGTGTATATAACGAGGTCTTCCTAATATGCTCACTAGTCCATTAGTCTAGAATCTTCTGTAACTTGACATGTTACAATCAAAATTATATATGAATAAATAACTATTTTATATAAAAAAATAAAATATATTTACACATAAAACTTAATATTTTCTTACAGCTAGCTGATAATTCCTCTGTATATACACCTCAGGCATACACTAATGGTCAGGAATAATAAGACCCTACAAAAACCATCAAAGTTACCACTCGATTGTGCCTGTGAATTTTATATTGAATTTTAGTACTAATGAAATTTTAGTGTAAAATCTTTCATACCTTAGTCATTGGCTTAGAACTAGTGAGTGCAATAAGGACTCGTTGATTAATACAATGATGAAGATGTAAAGGTATCTCTGATGTCAATATCTGAAAATGATAATACATGAGACTCAAATGCAATTATGAAGAATACACATTTTCTTTTGTCTCCATATCAAATAAAATATTTTGGTACCTCTGTGAATGTAGTATGACATCCTTCATTTTATAGTGCTGATCCCAAAGCTACAACACTTATTATTTGTTACACATGTATGTAAATCTGTTAAGCATCAAATTCAACACCTTTGTTTGCAAAATAATGTACTATATGTTAGAGTAATAAATTCATTTCCTTAGTAATTAAATTATATTGATATAATTACTAAGTTACTTATTATATTGATATAGTTTACTTATAATTCCTTTCGATTTACAACTAATTGAAATGATTTCCCCAATTTTCCATCTAGTCACTAGAAAATTGGATTTTTTGTCTCTTTCTCTTAAAGAACCGAATCTACTATTTCCTTTGGTCTAGAATCCTTTCATTGAGATTGGGGTTTTGAAAGGTTCAAGGGTTGAGGAACTTTTTATAGAATATCTTGAAGGAGAGGTCATGTATAATGGTTTTGAGGAAGGCTAGAGTTCCATCCAGATGGTGTTGCAAAATGGCCAAGTGGAGGAGGAGGCAGAAGAATAAATAGAATAAATGCATGAGAAGGAGGGTCATGGGGGAAATGGATTCAAACCCACAACCAAGCTTTTATACCATTATGCAAATTACAAATTATAAGACTATGCCTTTCATGATAGTCACATTTTCATATTGGCAAATGAAGAATGACTTTTGGAACAAACATAATAAATACTTCCAAATACAAATGAAGCCAATGTATTGTATTATAAGCTCAAATGGTAAACACCAATCCCAAAGATTTATTAAGGTGTAGCATTTATAATTATCAGGTTCATGTGAAGAAGTCATCGTTCATATTCTCATTGTTGTGTAATTTGATGATAAGAAGAATACAATGATATAGAGGTTGATAGTGACTTAAAACTTTACAAAATGCAATCAATGAGAATTTTACATTGAGGGGGGAGTAATAATTAATGTTTCATTCTCATTGTTTTACAAACTCTTATATAAAGAGGGAGTAGACAGATTATATGGTTTAGTCTTCTTCCGAGAATCTTAGTCATATTGGTTCAGAAGGATTCATGATACAACTACTATACTTAGCGTGACCAATTGATGCTAAAAACCTTAGTATTGATGACATAATTTAACCTCTGCAATTCCAGGCATAAGATGATTAGCATACAATGGTACTTGAACAAAGAACGCTAATAAAAATTGAGGATGTGAATTGATAATACCATTTCGTAGATGATTTTGGCATCTCACCCTTTATCACTTGTGCATCAACTTTATTAGCCCTCTTCTTTGGTGACCTACAAATGAAGAATTAGCACAGTAACAAATCTAAGATAAGATTAAAAAAATGGGTCCTATTAAAGAATCTAATATAAATTCAAATAATGTATCTATATTCTAAACAAATCAAAACTAAATCTCATCACTTACACATCATAACAATATGGTCCACCTTAGTCATGTGATAGTCTTGGGGAAGAGGTTGTAACATTGTATTTGGATCCAATTGATCACTTTTTCTCTCTCTCCCAATTCAATCTAATGAGCCAACTAGATTTGCTCGACATTTTAATGTCTTGAGTATTGCCTCATGGTCTGACTTGCAAACTTTCCAAAGAATCTTATTATGTGGTTTTCCACCATATTTTATCAAGTGGACATTTGATGCGACAACAAGGTTTGAATAATGAAGAATCTTCCTCTCTATTTGCCAATCCTCAAATAACCACAAGTTAGGATTCTTCATAGGATATCGTCTAAGCCATGTGCCTGTTACAACCACCGCACCAACATGGTACTCTAAACCTTCACCATCTATAACCGAGTGATCCAATTTTTGTTTGTGTTCAACACAATGACACAAATAATAATCTGTCCCTTCTTCATTGTCTTCAGGTGCAATAATAGAAAAAACATGGCCTACAGTGACAAATGTAGAAAATACGGTCATTAATTCAGAAAATAATTGGGTAAAAGTTATAAAGTTACATATTGAAATTACAAAGATATATATATATATATATATATATTTATATATTACTAGGTTGCACTAAATCTAACAAGAAGTCAAAGTCAATAGATGAATCTATCTCTACCATTTCTAGTGCTTGTGGGGGACGATAGGTGTCAATTGGGTCCAAAACCCATATATCCCATTTGTCCACCCATTCAGTTGACTCACAGTCATCCCAATTTTCCTCTATACATGATGGACAATAGCATGCCATTTTTCATGTGTGGATACTCCATCAACCTGCATCAAAGCTTCTAAAAGAGTGTAACTCACTAAATCCTATTAGTGTGCAACAATCTTGATATGGTGCAATGTTAGTATTATCTATCAACCAAAAAAATCTACAAATCGTAGACTCACCTTCCTTACCTGGACCCATTGTAGCTTTACACCATTGGATGATGGATTTTGCATCTATCAATATTGCTCCATCTTTGTACTTTAGTTCTTCACGAGCCAAGGCTCTTTTAATGCATGCACCTACACCATCGTGCTCTCCCTTACCATGACCAGCCTCTGTGAAATTTCACATATATTGAATTCTACACAACCTGTGCATCCTGCTCAACCAATAGAACATCCGTGCATTCTTGAATTGAGATGCACAATTGTCTTACCAAATAATGTGTTGATGATATGATATGCCCCGATTAGCCAAATCTCCATAAAATAGTTGAAAACAACCATGTAAAAACTCCATAGAATGTGATCGATCATCGCTAATGTAAAAATGGTACTCCCTCAAAATCTTCCTGTCATCCTCTGTACTTGTAGGTGAATGCATGAATGTTATGTGAACAAATATAGAAACCTGTTGAGATGTATAATACTTTTCTTGTACCTCATTTTGTGGTTGTAGTGTGTAGTTCTCTACAAAATTTACAACCAAAACAATGGTATCTAATGGAAACGCATCCTTACACAACTTGAATTGCAAATCCAACCATCGAGATCTATGGGTATGCCTTGCATACTCGTACATAATCTTTTCACAAAAAAATCTTCATGAACTCATACACTGGAATCTTTTCAATAACTAGATCACATCTTTTACCATGTTTCCCATCTTTTAGAGCATATGCCACTATCTTGAATTTTTCGTAATCTACTATTTCATTTCCAATTGCATGTGTACTATCCATATGTTGACAAGTTGATAAAAGTTGCAAAGAACCACAAAAAAAGCATGTACCATCCAAGCATGATGTCTTGTAAAATTGTTGGTCATCCCCTATTTCACATAAAATGTTGGATATGAATTCCCTTGAAGATCTTGGTGGCTCTTTTATGTCACAATCCTGCAAAACAAACTGAGAATGCAAAACTACACATATGTGCCTTAAAACATCAAAATGGTTAGAAAATTCAATATGTATCCTACAACAACAAGTTGTGCATGTGTGATTTATTTTCACATAAAAAGGTTTACCCATCTCAAAAAATATTTGACTTATTCAAATTTGAGGATACATACCAATAAATTTTGCAAAAAATTGTGTCTGAGTTGAGTCCAAAAAATGTTTCACATGTGGCTCGCGATTTCAGCTACCAATCTTCCTTCTTACAACATCTCTTTGATTAGGAGAAACACGTGTGTTATTTTTCCAAAAATCTTCGATCAATGATTTCAAGGCTTCACTAATTTCTTTATCCTTTCGTGGTAGTCTATCACTAAATTTCCATAACTCATTTTTTGTTGGATCTTCTAATCTCTCACACCTTAGCATGGCTCTCCTTAAGGTACCTCTACCAATTTTTAATGTTTTTCTTGTCTTTCTCATGGGTCGAGCTTTTTTTATTTGGCTACTTACTATTGTTGATGTGAGTACTTGTCTTGTGATATTACTATCTTTGGTGCATGATTTAGAACCCACTTTGTCATAAGCACTCATTAGATTCTTTACAATATTTCTTTCATTTGAATCATCCATCGTTCTTAGCCCAAGAATCTTCATGATAGGCCTAAATTTCAAATTCCTAATCATTTCAAAAAATAATTGGCATTGACCTATAATATTTAATTCTTCAAAAAATAATCTCCACATATGATTAACTTTTCTTTGACAAGTATGCTTGCTAATCTTGTCAGGCATTGATTTCAAAATGTTAGTATCAATATCAATCAAATATTTTGGTTTTCTAAAATGAATTCTAGAAGGTGTTCTAATCTCTTCAATTCTCTCAACATTTTGAACATCAATATAAGGTTGAGTGTATTGTGTACCTTGAACTGAAGATGATGTGCCTTGGTAATAAGATGTAAAAGATGGAATATCACCTACTTGATGTGTTGATGTTGTGCTTTCAACATGACATGATGGAGTGTGTATATCGTCGGATCTATAAATTAGTGTCTCTTCAACATGAGAGGATGATATGACTTCAACATTGAAAGATGGTGTAGTGGATGATATGAATCCAACATTCGAAGATGGTGTAGAGGACGATATGACTCCAATATTGGAGGATGGTGTAGCTTCACAATTCAATTGTCTTCTTGAGCGTAACAATCTCATTCATTCTCTTTGTCTTTCTAATTCTTCCTCCTTGTTTCTTTGTACTGGTGGTTCTTGATCCTCTTCAAAAGTTAATTCTTCATCATTGCTTTGCAATTTTCTTTGTTCACGTAGTAATTTCATTTTATCTATTTTAATTGTCAAATCTCTCTCCCTATCTACATTTGTTTGAATCTTTGGTTTCTTCCTTGGCATGATGATGATTTCTACATGTCAAATTATTCAAACATCCGAATTACTTAAAATGTGAAAATTACAAATTATTTAATTACATATAAAAATTATAATTATTTGAATGAATACATAATATATATCAAATGACTTGTCAAATTTCTAACCATTTCGAAATAATATTTCATTCAAACATACAATTTTTAATTAATTCACTATATATTACATAACATATCAAATTATAATCAAATTTGTATCTATATATCGACAAACAATATTTAAAATGAATTGCACTAATCTTTTCTATTAAAAGAATATTCAAAAATTCTTCAAATCACGTATCCAATGATTGAATTTGGTGTTTGCTAGCTTCCAAAAGTGTTGAAATAGTGTTTGCTAGATGTTGAAACCTATTTTTTCTATCGAAATAATAGAGATCATAACAGACCAAAAGTAAAAAATGGATGAAATGGGCCCCAAGGTTGGTTTTTGACCATTTTTTGGTGATTTGAGATAGTGTGTATGCACTATAGCACGTATGCACTATAAAGTGCGTACGCACTATCTCAAAACACATCACTCCCCACCCTCCCTACTCTCTATCCTCCCTACTCTCTCTCCCATCCCCTCCCTCTCTCTCTTCCTACTCTCTCCCATCCTTTACTCTCTCTCACCCTCCCTCTCCCACAACCTACTCTCTCTACCTCTCTCACCCCCTCTCCTCTCCCATCCTTGACTCTTTAGATCTCTCACACACACTCTTATCCCCCCTATCTCTCTCCCTCTCCCTCTCCTACCACCTAATTTCTCTCCCCCATACCCTACTCTCTCTCTTCTCTCCCATCCCCTACTTTGTCTCTCTTACACACATTCTCATTCCCCCTCTCTCTCCCTCTCTCACTGCCTACTTTCTCTCCCGCATCGTCGTACTCTCTCTACCACCCCCTACTCTCTCTCACACTCACACTACTACTACCTACTATCTCTCTCTCTCAAGTTCTCTCTCTCCCTCTCTACTCTCTCTCCCCCATCTTGTACAAGCTCTCTCTGCCTCTCCCACTCTCTCTCCCATCGCCTACTTTCTCTCCCCCATCCCCTGCTCTCTCTCTCTCATCTCCCATCCCCTACTCTTTCACACTCTCACACTCTCCCCCATCCCCTAGTCTCTCTCTTCTCTCTCATCCCCTACTCTCTCACACTCTCACTCTCTCCCATCCCCTACTCTATCTCTCTTACACATACACTCCCATCCCCCCCTCTCTCTTTCCCTCTCCCACTGCCTACTTTCTCTCCCCCATCATCATACTCTCTCTCTCTGCCACCCCCTACTCTCACACTCTCACACTCTGTCCCATCCCCTGCTTTGTCTCTCTTACACACACACTCCCATCCCCCCTCTCTCTTTTCCTCTCCCACTGCCTACTTTCTCTCCCCCGTCATTGTACTCTCTCTCTGCCACCCCCTACTTTCTCAAAACACATCACTCCCCATCCTCCCTACTCTCTCTCCCATCCCCTCCCTCTCTCTCTTTCTACTCTCTCCCATCTTTTACTCTCTCTCACTCTCCCTCTCCCACCACCTACTCTCTCTACCTCTCTCACCCCCTCTCCTCTCCTATCCCCAGCTCTTTAGATCTCTCAGATACACTCTTATCCCCCTATCTCTCTCCCTCTCCTACCACCTAATTTCTCTCCCCCATCCCCTACTCTCTCTCTTCTCTTCCATCCCCTAATTTTTCACTCTTACACACATTCCCATTCCCCCTCTCTCTCCCTCTCCCACTGCCTACATTCTCTCCTCCATCATCATACTCTCTCTACCACCCCTACTCTCTCTCTCACTCACACTACTACTACCTACTATCTCTCTCTCTCAAGTTCTCTCTCTCCCTCTCTACTCTCTCTCTCTCCCATCTTTTACAAGCTCTCTTTGCCTCTCCCACTCTCTCTCCCATTGCCTACTTTCTCTCCCCCATCCCTTTCTCTCTCTCTCGTCTCCCATCCCCTACTCTCTCACACTCTCACACTCTCCCCCATCCCCTACTCTCTCTCTCCTCTCCCATACCCTACTCTCTCACACTCTCACTCTCTCCCATCCCCTACTCTATCTCTCTTACACATACACCCCCATCCCTCCTCTCTCTTTCCCTCTCCCACCACCTACTTTCTCTCCCCCATCATTGTACTCTCTCTCTCATCCACCCCCTACTCTCACACTCTCACACTCTCTCCCATCCCCTGCTCTATCTCTCTTACACACACACTCCCATCTCCCCTCTCTCTTTTCCTCTCCCATCACCTACTTTCTCTCCCCCATCATCGTACTCTCTCTCTGCCACCCCCTACTTTCACACTTTCACACTCTCTCCCATCCCCTACTCTCTCACTTTCATAGATACACACACTCTTATCCCCCCACTCTTCTTCTTCTCTCCCATCCCCTACTCTCTACATCTATCACACACACTCCCATCCCCCCTATTTCTCTCCCTCTCCCTCTCCCTCTCCCACTCCCTCTCCTACTTCCTACTGTCTATCTCTCTCAAGTTCTCTTTCTTTCTCTCTACTCTCTCTCTCTCTCTCTCATCCTTTACTCTCACTCTCTCTCCCATCCCCTACTACGTTCTCTCAAACTCTCACACTCTCTCCCATCCTTTAGTCTATCTCTCTTCTAAATAAATACACATTCCCATTCCCCCCCTCTCTCTCTCTTGCAGTCCTTGTCCCACTGCCTACTCTCTCCCATCCCCTAATCTATCTCTCTTAAATGCTTCCATTCCACCTCTCTCTCCCTCCCACTCCCTCTCCCACTGCCTACTCTCTCTCTCTCTCTCTCTCTCTCTCTCTCTCTCTCTCTCTCTCTCTCTCTCACTCACTCTCTCCCTCTCTCTCTCATCCCTCTACCATTGTCTACTCTCTCTATCTCTCTCTCCCCTCTCTCATTCTTGACTCTCTCTCTTTGACACACACACACCCATCCCCCCTCTCTCCTCTTCCATCCCCTACCTTTTCTCTCACTTGCTCTCCCTCTCCCACTCCCTCTCCCACTACCTACTCTCTCTCTCACTCTCACTTTTACTCTCTCCCTCTCCACTCTCTCTCTCTGTGCTACCCTCTAGTCGCTCTTAAATTTTCACACTCTCTCCTATCCCCTACTCTCTCTCTCTCTCTCTCTCTCTCTCTCTCTCTCTCTCTCTCTTACACACATTTCTATTCCCCCCTGTCTCCCCATCTCCCACTCCCTCTCCCATCGCCTACTCTCTCTTGAGCTATCTGTGTTAGCTATCTAACCATATAATTTATTTTTAATTTGAACTATTTCAAGCCTTTCATCTATAATTTCTTTTGAATGTATGTTCATTTTTTGTCAAAAACCACCACGTACTAATTGGGGTATAGATTTTAGCTCGTTCATCAAATTTTGTAACAACTTAGTTTTTTAGAAACTAGACTCCATTCTACACACTTGGAAAGAAAAAAGTTTTGATTTTAAATTAGTTTTCAATTATTTCTAGGGGGAGCACACAGATATTTCACATTTTTGGGATGTGTCTAGTTAAAAAATTTGTTAAAAAAAAAAATAGACATTATAAAATTACTCAAAAAATCTAGGATAAACTACATAGTGTTAAGTAACTTTTGACCAGAGTGATTAAAAAATTTCAAAAAAAAAGTTAAAATTTTAGGGGGACCACACTTTGTACTGTGCTATATTTTTTTGGAATAAACAGTACCACTTTTTGTGGCCCCCTTTTTTGAGGACCTAAAACTAAACCATTTTGAAAAAAATTAGTAGTTTAGAAACTAGATTCAAAGGACTACGACTTTTTTTTTTGTCATATCTGAAAATTTTGAGCATAACTATCTTCAAATTCTTGTTGAAGTTCAAAATTTACAGATTTCAGGAAAAAGGTGTCCACTTATACCCCCCTTTTGGCACCACAACTTTGTGCACTTACCCTATTATCTTGCCAAGAATTCCATAGAGTCTAATAGTATCTCGCAAGAATACCTGTGCCACTTCAAGTGCTATGAAGGTAGCATAAATAGGTAAAAAGTGAGCAACTTTGGTCAAAGTTTCAACCATCACCATGATGGCATCATGATGATGAGAAATCATCGAAAAACCAATAATGAAATCCATAAAGATAGTGTCCCACTTCCACTCAGGTATCTCATGTGGCTACAAGAGCCCACCTAGATGTCCATGTTCTATCTTAACTCTCTAACACTCTAGGCATTTGGCTATGATGTTGGTAATCTAAATTCTCATTCTAGGCCAATAATGTAACTACCTTAAATCTAAACAAAGCTTCTTAACACTAGGATTTGCTACATAGGGTGCTCTATGAGCCTCTAAAATGATGAGCTCTCGTAAGTCATCCAAGGATGGTACATAGATGCACCCTATTAGCACTCAAAACTGTAGCCCAAATTTTGAGTACTGTTGAGAAAATTGAGTCCTATAAATCCTTTTAAATGAGATTGTAACCAGTTATCAGTTTGAGGCCTAAGAGGTGTTTAATGCTTCTAGCACCTTCCACTCAATGCATCTATGTGTTTCATGAAATTAAATTGACATTCTGAGTCATTTGGCAAAGTCCTGTTTTGAGCCAGTGTCATTTTTGCATTTTCACCTCAATGTCAAATAGTGACAAGAGGCTATGTTTGCAATTGAATATCTCACACCTAGAAATGTTTCATGATTTTCCACTTTGAGAATATCTAGTTTCCATACCCAAGAACCTACATTTTAGATTTTGAGTCATTTTGAGTCTGTTTGACTAGGTTTTGAATCCCTCAAAGTTCATCATTTAATGTTGGCATGCTGATGCAATTAGTTCATAATTCTAGGAAGCCTTGTTTGATGTGCTATAACTTTTGACCAATTAACTAAAATGATGAAATTCCTTTTGTGTTGCATTGTAGACATCAGAGACTTGTTATGTTCAAGTTTCAACTTATGATGGATCCATTTGATATGTTTTCAGACATGATTCCAAATGCAATTTATATCTTTTTACTGGTGTCAGCAAATGCAGATTGATTGGAACCCCTGTTCGTGATGTTATAACTCTTAATATGTGATTGGTGAGATCAAATGGATTGTACCACTGTGTTGTCCTCTAAAAATTCTTTTTAAGTGTTCCAATTTTCACATCTTGACGAATCCATTTGCACACTTTTCCAGGTCAATTCCATTTGCAAAAATCATTATCTTGTCAATGTTTCCAATTTGCAAAATCCAAGTAGCCTACTTTGACCACTCGCCAAATGCGTCTTGTTATTCGTCATGAGCCCAAATTGTAGATCCATATTTTCATCATGACAAAGAATCAATACCCCAATTTTCATTCTCCCACGTGTCAGTTTGCCCAGCTTTCAAAGCTAAATCCGAACCTAGTTTATTGCTTTCTAATGTGTTTACTTGTAGGTAATTCTGAGAAGGAAACTTTGACAAAAAAATATATTTTGACCTCGAATTCATCATGAGACGAGATTCAAAAAGGTGCAAGTGTGCAAAATAGAGAGTCAATGTGCCAATTTTTAGAGCTCGATCAGGTGTTCTAATCAATTTTTAAGGCTAGTCAATGGTCCTTTTGGCACCAAAGTGATAGTTTGCAAGAAAGTGATAAATTGAGTTTTTAATGATCAGTCAATGATCAAATTTGATTCTAATCAGTTCAAGATGATCATTAGATTATTTTGCAAGGTCAGTTGTTTGAAAATGAATTTTTTCAGTTGTTTGAAAATGAATTTTTTTTAGCTGGACCTATTTTTAGGGTCCGACTAACTACTTTTAGATTGACAAATTATCTCAGGATTCTAAAAATGCCTTGAGTTTTCAAAGTGATATTGTTCTATTAAGGAATTACATGGGGATTAGATGTAAGACGGGTCATATTTTGATGACAACTATGATGAAATTGATTCCTAGCCACACTAAAGAGAATGCTTCATGCACAAATAGTAGGGACTAGAAAATATTTGAAGGGAATGTAGATTATGAGTCATCTGAAGCAATTATGGATTTTGAGATGATTAAAGAGAGCTATAGTTATGATCTAAAAATCAAGTTTGAGGAACTACAAAACAAATGCTCTAGCCTAGTTGAGTAATTGGGTATGATGGAGCAATCCTTATTTGAAAGGAATAATCTTATCCAAAGATGGGAAAAGGAGCTTAATGCAATCAATTGAAGTGGAATCTAAGAGTGAGTGGCTCCGCAGTTCACTTAGTCAGACCCAACAAGATGTTGCTCATTTTGAAAATGAGATTGTGAATCTTAAAAAATTATGCAATTTAGCTACCTTTGAACTAAGAGGAGTCCAAAGGGAGAATAGTTGACCTAGAGGAAAATATTCTAATTAAAAGAGAAGAGAAAGAGGTATTATAAAAAATATCAAAGAGCTTAATTGTATGTATGAAAGTTCAATTCTGGAAGCATCCTAGAAAGTGATTTCATGCAAAGAACTTGTGGATCGACAGGTTGAAGTGTTGGAATGTGAAGTGCCAGTCAAGAGCAACACGTGAACATGGGAGTACAACAAAGTGAAAGAGCCAAAACCATAGTAAAAAGAAGATAGGCCTCACACAAATGAATTAAAAAAAATGCATGAGAAAGGAATAGGGAAGCAATCTCCAGCATCAAAAAGAAATTGCAGACCAGCAAAAGGGGGCAGCCTTACGAAAAAGAAGACCTAGTGCTGAAGAATGGTTGCCATGGTAAAGGATTCATGCCATAAAGTAGAGAAGTCATCCCACTCAAATGGCCCTTGCGGTGCCCACAGCCTAAGTCCACATGAAAGAGGGGGAACATTTATTCCTCACATGCAAACTTGGAAATGATAATGTAGTCAAAGTTTTCTTTTAAATTACAATGATCCATGCATAAAATGGATTCCATGTAAGGAAAAAGGAGCAAAGGCCCTGACATGTGGAAGAATGTCGATGAGGATGACTATGGGAGTTGGGATTAGCAGGTGCATCTGCAACCCCTATTTGTTTTAGTAGAGACATCATTCTCCTATATTTAATTGCACATGGGGGTTTTCAAGCATTCTTGAGCCTCTTTGAGGCAAACACTTTGCTAGAAGAGTAGACCACAAGCATGTTAAAAAAGACCAAAACCCAGCTAGGAGGAAGGAAACAACCTATTAAAGAAAATCTGCATGTGCCAAAAGAAAATAGCTGCGGACCCCAGGAGATACATGCATATAAGAGAAGAACTTGCAGCAGTCAATAGAATATGGGTCGCAAAAAAGAAATGCAAAGACATGCACACATAAGGAAGGGCATTTTTCATAGCAAAGATGGCTTACTCTATAAAATCTAGCAGGTATCTCTTAGCGTAGAGAGGACAAAAATTGAGCAATGTCTGAGGTCGCCCATACATGTGAAGAGGAAAAATAATGAAACCAATTGTCCTACATTGTCTATGCAGGTAGTGGTTAAAATTTGTAAATACCATTCTACTTAGAAAGCATAATGTCTTAAGACATGTGGTTTTGTGAAGCGCGAGCACTCAACGCGAGGCCCATAGTCGGCCAAATAGACTTCAAATTTTGAGCCCAAAAGAAAAATTTTAAATGAAGTTGCACATGATCTGGCATGGTGCTAAGAACAACAGTGCATGAGATCACGCCATATTTTAAAATTTTGAATTTCAAAATTGCAGACCAAGGTTAAATAGCAGAGGGACTATTTTTCAAATTGATATTCTGGGAGTCTCTAAAAGGCTAATATAGTGATATTATATATCATCAAAATCAGGAGAAGATGAACTCTTTGATTCTGAGGTTAGTTTTTGCACAAGAAGCTATCTATTTGAGCTACGAGAGGTTTTGTCCCATATTTCTAATAGGCAACCGCATTTAGATGACAAAGTTCAAAACTATTTTCTGGCATGGTAATGAGCTAAATGTTGATAAAACATGGTAAAATAGCAATTGGGGTCAAATTGGGTTACATTCAAATCAGTTAAATTTTAATTCCTTCAGCATTTCATGATGCAGTTTAGATTTTTGGTTGCATAAAGGTTTCATCATTTAGCTGAGATATTTAGAAGTTTGTTACAGAATAATGATGAAAGCAAATCAGATCAATGGTAGAAAGAAGAGAGAGGTGATTCAATTGCAAGGGATTAAATTTCAAGTGGACAGATGTCAATTGCATGATAGATCCGAGAATTTGTCTATCTTCTATATCTTTCTATTTTTCATCCATTGTAGTTGTTGACAATTTTCTCTAGGTAATACCAATAGGGTTCCAGTGTTTTACTATGAAAGCATTTTCTTCAGCATTTTCTCTCTTGTATGAACAACATTAGAAAGGATAATACAGATAGTTCAGATCTATTAGGTGTTTTTTGTGTTTTCATTTCATGCATATGAATGTATAGTAACAAGGAAATTAATACAAAGAACATCAGGTTGAGTTTCATCTTTAATCGTGTCTCCTTTATTAGTGATCTTCAATGTTTTATAATCTTTGACATAGAGCTTAGGTTGTAATTGCAGTCCCTTAAGGTTGTATATTATTTCATTTTTGCTTATAACTCAAGGGGTTATGTAAATTCTTTAGGGAAGTCAACAGGGTTGCAAGTTTTCTAATGAGGATATCATGTAAGACTGAGGTTAAAATTCAGCATAGATGTCCATTTACAAGTTAAATGGATAGATCAGATATCCATATGTATACATATGATTCATGGATTTGCCTAATGGATTAGGCACTAGTCAGCTACATGATCTTTAAAGTCTTACTATTGCATATCTGAGGGTTTGTTGAGTTCAACATTATTAATCAAACATTCTTTCCCTTTCATGTTGAAGGACTTAAAGGATTAACCCTCACTCAACTTATGTGATTCATAGATTTTCATTTAGCTACTATAGATCTATGTCATTTCATGAGTTATTAGGAGATATAAGGGGTTTTCATCTGCAGTAAATATATTTAGGGATATGTTTGCACTACTCTGATATCAATTGAATCTAAGGTCTACCCACCTAGGTTTTGCAAAGCTTGAAGTGAAGAAGGGTCAAGCCTTATAGTTGGCCCAAGACTGTAGTCAAGTTCATTCATCATAGGAATTTGCTAGCCTTAGATGCATTTGTCTGGTTTCTTGGTTATTTGTAAAACTGTTAAATCAGGAGCCAACACACCCTTTATGGCATAATAATCCATCCAAACCCAATGAAAAATTAGAAAATCTTCCCTCTAGGGGTCTCTGAGAGTGTACTAACTGAAAAACCTCTACATAGAATACATCTTCAGGAAGGTGGTGCAATATGCGCTCTCTCAAATCTTTCTTAGTAATCATACAAGATATCTCATGACATCTCCTGCTCAAGGCATATGTGATTACATTTTCCTTTCCATTAATATAATGTACATCACAATCATATTCACATAAGAACTCCATCCACCTCCTCTATTGGGCACTCAAGTTTGGCTGTGTGAAAATGTACTACAAACTTTGATGATTTGAATGAAGCTCAAAATGATTTCCTAGAAAAAAGTGGCACCATCTTGCCAAGGCATGAACTACTACTAAAATCTCCAAATCATGGGTGGGATAGTTGAACTCATGAGTCTCAAGTTTCCTAGACTCATATGCTATGACATGACCATTTTGCATGAGAATGGCTCAACTATCATCTAGTGAAGCATCTGTATATACTACAAAATATGATGACAGATCAAGTACTGCTAGGATTGGTGTGCTAGTATGTGCCCTCTTGAGATCTTGGAAGGCCCTCTTTTACTTCTCTATCCATTCAAACTTCTTCCCTTTTATTTGAAGTGAGGTGATGGGATGAGCTATTCTAGAGAATCCTACCACAAACTACCTAGAATACCCTGCTAATCCCATGAAGCTCCTAACTTCTAAAACATTAGTTAGCACTGGCTAATCCATGATGGCCTAAATCTTGGATGGATCCACTGCAATTCCATCTAATGATATTACATGACCTAAAAAATGCACTTCCTTCCTAAAGAAGGCACACTTGGACAAATTGCCATATAGTTGATTTTCCCTTAAGCATTGCAACACTTTCCTCAAGTGTTCTTTGTGTTCCTTCTCATCACATGAATATATCAATATATCATCAAGGAAAACTACTACAAACTTATCCAAAAATGTACAAAACACTCCATTCATAAGGCTCATTAATATAGCTAGGGCATTCGTAAGACCAAATGGTGCTATTGTTAACTCATAGTGGCCATACCTTGTATGAAATATGATCTTATGAATATCACTTTCCACAATCTATAATTAATGATATCTTGATGTCAAATATATCTTGGAGAATATTAGGTTCCTTTCAACTAATCAAAAAGGTCATCGATTCTAGGGAGTGGGTATCGATTCTTGATTGTTACCTTATTCAATTTTCAATAATCAATACACAATCTGAGTGATTCATCTTTCTTCTTCATAAAGATCACAAGTGCACCCCAAGGTGATACACTAAGATAGATATGCCCCTTCTCCAAGAGTTCCTCCAACCAAATCTTAAGTTCATTGAGTTCATGTGTGGCCATCCTATATGGAGATCTCAAAATGGGTTCATCTCCTAGCACTAGATCTATGTGGAAATTTACTGCCCTAGGTGGTGGCATACCTAGAAGCTCAAAGGGAAAAACATCCTTAAATTCTTGCACTATTAGGTAGTCATCTAGAGAAGGTTCCCTCTCATCATCTACCTTCTTATTACTGATAGATATTGCAAACAACTAACATCCCTTCCATAGACACTACTTAAGCTACATAGTGGAGATCATATGAAGAGACATTGGCCTTTGACCCCTAAAATCACCATAGGAGTACCACAAGCATCAAAGCATTGAACCTTCTTTTATCTGATGTCTATCTTAACATTATATACACATAGCCAATCCATACCAAGGACTATATCATACAATCCTAGAGGGGTAACTCAAAGATTTGAGGTTGTGCTCATGTCTCCCATTTGAATCTGACAATTATGAATAAGGGAATTAACCACCACCTTAGCCCCAGATGCCAATTCTACTTCCTAATTATCATTTTTCCTAGCTTCCACTAGCCCACAATGCTCCACTATAAAAGGAGATATAAAATAATTGATAGCTCTAGAATTAAACAATATAGAAACCTTAATACTTCTAATAATACATGTAGCCTCAATAACTATAGCTTGATGCTCAACTTGGCAATTATTAACTATTGTAAATACCCTGTGGGATCTACCCATGTCTCCTACTATAGGATCCAAAGTGGCTCCTCACTGATTACTAACTATCAGTCCCTAAGGGTGCTCTCTAGCTATATGTCCCATACCACCACAAGCATAACAAGGCCCACAAGTTTGAATCTAAATGCCTTATTATCTAGGCTACTATTGACCACCTGTCCTGTTGGATCCACTATAGCCACCATAGGAGGACTCATTAGTCTTAGCTAGCTATACATATGGAGCTTGTGACCTCTGATCTTATTGGGAATCCTATGATTTCCACTGCTTGGTCTTAGAGCCATGATACCCCTGTGTTGACTTCTGCATATTATCCTGTAGTGACTTTTAGTATACCTGTGGGGCCTTAAAGGACCCTACTAAATGACCTTGATTAATCTTCCATGATGGTTTATGATATCCTAAATGTTTGGAGTAATTATGATTGTGGGACCAATATCAAGATTCTTCTATGTTACAAAGATTTCCTGCAACCAATGTTGTTTCAACTACCTCCCTAAAAGTGCTTGAAAAAGCTAGGTGTACTGAATTCTAAAGTGACAAGTTAAGACCCTTGGTAAACCAATAGATCCATAGCTTCTCATCCTTCATGTACTTGACATAAGGAAGGAGCTCTAAGAATCTACTCTCATGTTGTACTCTAGTAAGACCCCTCTATTGGAGGTCATGGAACTCCTCAATATGACTCTGTCTGAAATGCTTAGGAAGATACCTATCTCTGAATTTGGCCACAAATGCTTCCCTGGTAAGTGTGTCTACTCTTATTCCACCTATGGTATCCTCCTATTTCCACCAATTGGAAGCATTAGCTCATAATTAGTGTATAGAAAGTCAAGCCTTCAGATTGCTCCCATAAGGCCACAACCTGAAGCACCTCTCTAAGCATTGTAACCATGCCTCTACCTATGTTCCATCTATGGTTCTGGTGAAAAGAGGTAGCTTGAGCTAGATCAAATCCATAATCTCACTCCCTATGTCCCTGGGTGCTCTCACTATGGCTGGTGGCTCTATGGTGGATCAATCTAATGAACTAAGGCCTCTTCCTAGTCAATTTGTCCCTCTGCATCTCTAGGTGGGGAACTCCTACTTCTTTCCCTATTATCAGCTCTATGTTTCCCTATTCCTTTTTGTTCAAGCTATGGAATAATAAGTGGCATCCTCTCTTGCACTACTCTAATAAGATTCTGAATGGTTGTAAATATTTGATTAAGATTTTGAGGCTACTCAGGTGGAGGTTCAGTAATTCCATGTCCTACCCCTCCAAATGCCACTTGTGCACTTCTAGGGCCTCTAGCACTCTGTTGACCATTATGGGTAATGAAAAGAATCCTACACATGAATTTTAGTTTAAATGAGTTAAACATAATGGGTTAGGCTCTAGTGTTGTAACCAATTGCTCTAATACCAGAATGTCATGCCCTAAATTTTACAAGGCAAAGCACAGCCAAAAAAAAAGTAAAATCATTTTCTGTATTATTGTATATAGTTTGAAAATGAGTGAGGATATTATTGAGAAGTTGTAATTGTAAGGAAATATTCATTGTAAGTCTCTATATTATGTGATTGATGCAATATGGAAAATCATGCAAATGGAACACTTCTCCTCTCAATTCAATTAGTGTGAATATTTCATAGAGGTTGCAATTTTTTCTTCAAAATGGATGATTTAATTCAATAAATAATTAGTTGTAGTGCAAATGTATATGCTATGGATTCATTATAATGGAAAAAATATATCATATTTGATAGCCCATTTTAGGTGTATGAAAATTAGTCTAGTTGGTTTCCAGGTCTTAAAAAAATTATAGGTTGCATAATAGCATTACATCCTCAAATATATTCATTTAAATACCATGATAGGATAATATGGAAAATAGCTTGAGTATGAATACATAGTTCAAAACCCATAAGGGGACAAGCTTGTAGGTGCACATTAAGTTTATGGAAAGTGTATGGGAGAAGCTAATAATCCCCTCCCCTAGATTACAGAGCATTAAAATAATAAATAGAATATTCTCTAGAATCTAGTACATTAAATATAATTCACATAACATATATTCTAAAGGCAAACACTTTAACACATCAAATATTCACACTCTAAGTTATGCAAGAAAAGACTCCTAATAGTCATGTACCCAACACATTATATATATATATATATATATATATATATATATATATATATATATATATATATATATATATATATATATATATATATGTCAGGCCAAGTACCCTAGATTTACACCCTAGGAAAAAAAAAAAAATTATAATTATAACCACCCTCCATACCCAAGAAAGAAATAAACAATAATCAAATCACTAGCTAACAAAGAACAAAAAAAAAGACAAGCAAACTATACGATAAAAGAAAACATTCATACCAAACTTTTTATCCTACCTAGGTGTCCTTTCTCTTATCAGCACCACAGACTTAGGAAAGCTAATGATTATGATACCCTTATATGACATATGTCAGCACCTTTTCCCTAGGTGTCTACCACTTGGGAAAAAAGAAAAAAAATTTATGTCATATTCCTCCTCCAATAACCCATGCCTAGGGAGGAGTAAGAAAAGACTTTGGGAAATCTTTCAAATCTGAAATTTGTATGCCTAAGTCGATTTTCCACTTGACATGATGGTTACTTGACCACCCCCACCTTTGGAAGAACTCCAAGGTTTGTGAGCCTTGAAGGGGGAAACTTTGTACAAAAGGGGAAGATATTTGTCTTAAGAAAAATTGTATTAATGGTTGGGATGTTAGATTTGTCTTAGGTGGTGTTATTAAGACATGTGTTAGCTTAGGTTAAAAAGTTATGATGGTTAGTGTTATTATAAACTTGTAGGTGTTAGAAAATTAGGTGTAATTTTAAATTAATATTGGAAAGTTAGAAGAAAAAAAATGCAAAAGTAGATTACAGATGTTAGGAGCATTAAAGTAAGTTTATTTGTTTTTAGTTGTTTTGTTCATGTTGTGAGTAGGAGAAAAGAATGGGTTCTTTTGTTTAATGGTTTTCTTTAATTCAAATGTTTCATGAATGATCTCATGTGTTAGAGGTAAAGAAATTATAGTCAAGTTAGTAATAATTAATTTATGGAAAGATAATAATAGTTTTAAAAGGTAGATAGAAAAATGGAATGGTGGGAATTAGTAGATAATTTGGAGGATGTCTTTTACAAATATATATTGAAATGAAAGATTTGGTAATAATGAAGTGAATAATCAATGGTTAAATTTATAGAGAAAAATTAAAGAAAATAATAATAAAATGAGTAATAAAAATTATAAAATATAATAAGATGATAAAAAGAAAACAAGAATACTAACTTTGGGTAAATGCGTGTTATAAGGTATCATTGTATAAGATATATAATTAAAGATCGATTTATAATTCCTAGGTGATAAACGATAATTTCATCAAAAAAAAATATTAAATGATAACATGAAAGTATTCCATTAACTATACCCTAATAGTATCAACGTAGCACGTAACGAGTATGATTACATGACGTAAAGTCAGAACATCATAGGACAATTGGAAACATAGTCATATTCATAAATGATAGGATCACTACAACTACATGGTTATGCTACTTGAATTGGATGTAGAGTCAAATGTTAACCTAACCTGCCTCTTATGACATTACTTAGTTGTTATGTTCTACCTCATAGTTTGATAGAATGATACATCACACTACTAGGTCACTTTAAAAAAAAAAATGGTTTTGTTTTGCCTTGTAAAATTTAGGGCATGACATTAACTGCCTTATTCTACTAGGCATCTATTATGGCTTTTGATTCAGTTACAAATTGGATCACATCAATTTCTACTTTGAAAAGAGAATTGATTAAATCATTAAAGAAACATTATCTATCTGACCATAAAAAATAGATGTTTCTCCTCCTTGAGTTAGTATTGATTCAAAATAATTTGACCACTCCTGTCAATCTTTCAATTTATTTTTAACATCCAAAATTGGTGGGATGTAAGAATCAATCCCCCTTGTCAAAATTTTCATATTATTCTACACAATTTATAGCTTACCAGTAAAGAAACCAATTAATTCTTTTACTATCTCCAAGCCTTCAATTACTAAGAAAATTTTATCTGACAAATCAAGCTTCTTTTCCATTAACAAAATTAATCTTTCAAAGAATTGATTATACGGCCTCCATTTATTAAAAATAGGTGATAGCCATGATATTTCTTCATTGCATATATGCTCAACACTTTGCAAAGAAATGAAAAGGCTATGTACCTAATGAGAGATCTATTTCACTGTGTCTATCTTGTGGTCTATCATTTCCTTTAGAAAATTAGTTCTTATTTAACCACCTTGTTGTGGAGCTTCGACATCTATACCCATTCTCAATGGCTTAGCATCACTCTAAACTTTTGATGTTGTCTTATTTGATATTGCTTGAGTGGTCTTTTTTGCTTTCTCACTCTTGATTTCTACTCTGCTCTCTTCTGTTACACTGAGCTATTCTCTTCAGGATGCCATTTAAACTTCTAGCTCTCTGGTATTTGATTCTCTGGTATTTGATTCCAACTCATTTATTTTGTGACCATAACCATATCTCTTTCTCGTATAGTTTTGTGATATTAATATAGTCATGGAAAGTCCTAACTAACCTAGTTTCAATTTTCTCAACTTTGGCCTCATTCATAAATGAAAATTATTTTAGGGCCTTTGAAATTTTTGTGCAAGAAGTGTTTTGAATTATCCACACTATCATGGTTCCTTGAGCAGTGCTTTGAATATCCATCAGCTTTTTCTTTTTGTTTCAGGTGTCATGGTTGATACTACCAAGGACTTGGAATCGATATTAAATATTAATCCTCTTTGGAATCCATCAGCACCAAATGCCTCATATAAAATTGATTTCTCTTGTTTCCTAATTTGATCAAGCATTAATGCTTGTTCAAGATCCCAACCGGGCACTAGAAGCATTCCACTCCTTTGTATAAGGTCTTTGTCCTTTGCAAGAGTCATTTTCTCACTCTTAAGATCATATTTATGTAGTTTATCTACTAGTTGTTGGATCTTCTCCACAAACTCATCCAGTTTGAGCCTTAAAACCATCTCACTCTAATTGACTCTATACAAATAACTTTTGAACTTAGTAGACTTCAACAATTCATCATCTTCCATAAACTTTTCTACTTGGATGATACTATCTATTGGATATAATTGATTAATTGTGTATTCTCTTTGATGTTACACAAATGTCATATCAGTTGACAATCAATGCATGCTGAGCTCACTTGGTCAGTGAAGATAGCTTTTCTAGTCTACCAAGCATTCTTATGTTTACTCTGTATAGAACGTAGCATCTAATGAGCTCACTCGAGCATCAAAGGAAGTAAAGTAGAAAAGAGTTTTAACCAAGCTCACTTGGTTAACAAAGGGAAACTTAAACAAAGTTAGTATTAACCGAGTTCACTTGGTTACCAAAGGGATTTTTTAAGTTTGTAGTGTTAACTGAGATTCTATTGGTTAACATAGAAAATCACTTCAGAATTAGTTTCTATTGAGCTAGGTCGGCTACCAAAGGATTTTCTTACTTTGGCATGTAAAGCTTAATTATTTTACCTACTAATTCTAGCTTACTGAGGTGATAAATATTGATTATTCTAATTTTTCCTTGAGTCAACTTGACAATTTGGAAGGTATAAGTAAAAGGTCAAGTTGTGATTTCAAAGTGTGTGATATGCAAGTTGAATGAGTTGAAAGACATAAGAAGAGAGGAAGCAAACTTGAAGGATATGTAGGTATCCTTATGGAGCATAAAAGTGTTATTCGATTAGGAAGGATCAAGAATGAATCAGAATAGAGATTTATAATTAGCAATTTAATTGCATCACAATCAAGTTGTTTCATTGTTACTCTGTAACCATTGTAGCAGTGATCTAAAATATCTTAACAAAGTTGATTTGATAGCCATTTGGAAATCCTCTAACAAGGTGGCAATTCCATTGAATTATTTCAGAGACCTCTTGCAAGGCCACTCCTATCAGGTTGATTAAATCCTTAAATAGAGTCACACCTAATAGTGTGTTTTGTAACCTTTAATAGGGTTGGCTCCTAATAGGGCTCACTTTAGAATAGTGAAAAAAAATAACTAGTTGCATTTGGTGGTTTTTTCCAAATTGGGTTTCCATGTTGACATGTTATTTCTTTCATGCTTGCAAGTAAATTATTGATAATGTCTTAAGATCTATTAAAGTAATACACACTCTACATTTACCAAGTTATAGCAATTTCTAAATGCTTATTGAGTATCAGTAGTAATCAGTTTTATCAGTCTAAATTTTATTTGACATCCATGGGATTTAGGATTTATTTTAGAAGTAATTGTTTCACCCCTCCCCTCTCAATTACTTCTCTTATATTTCTAACAATTGGTATTAGAGATTTTTGTGCTTTCAAATAAGGTTTCAAGTACCTAAGCTAAAGATCAGCATGTCTTACAAGAGAGAGAGATTCCAAAGCTAAACAAAGACAACTTTGTAGCATGGCAAGGACTTATGACGCTTCATATGGCTACCATCAATGATTCAGGTTGCAAATATATTGATGAAGAATATAAAACTTCCACTGGAATATTGTTAGTTGAAGATATTGCTGAGAAGAAGAACCATAGCATCATGATGATTGACATTATATCTACTCTCAATTATGTTGAATTTGATGAGGTCAAAGACTATAAAACTACTTTTGATATGTGGAACAAACTAAAGGAAATCTATGGAGGAGATGACAATGTAAGAAGAGCCAAAGAAAAAATCCTTAGAGAACAATTTGATCAAATGAGAATGAGAGAAGATGAAAATGTTGCAAAATATGTGGAAAGAATCAAGGCCAATGTAAGTGCAATCAGAGCATCTAGAGGAGAAATCAAAGATGAAACTGTTGTAAGTAAAATACTCAGAATTTTTCTTCCCATCTATGTAATCAAAGTGTCTACTTTTCAAGAAAAGAGATTTGATCCAAATAACAAGATAGGTTTGGATGCCCTAGTAGGAAGATTGACAACTTTTGAATTAGATAACTTTGACAACTATGTTTCTACTTTCAAGAATATTGAGTCTATATTTGAAGCTAAACTCTCACTCAAAGAAAAGGGCAAGAAAATAAAAGATAATCAATTAGAAAGTGAGGAAGAAATAGAAGAAAGTTTTGATAGTGATCTTGAAATTTTTGAAGCTCTACTTGCAAAGAAATATTCCAGGAGAAAAGGAAAGTACAAAGGTAAAATTCTTTTAATATATTTTTCTTGTGAAGAAATTGGTCATATTGTTGTTAGGTGTCCAAACAAAGAAGGTAAGGAAGAGAAAAAAATCCACAAGTATAAAGGCAAGAAGAAATTCAAAGGTCACAAATCATACAAAGACAAAGGTAAGAAAACTTGTTTTATGGCTAAAGATTTTGATAATAGTGAAGATGAAATAGTGTATATTGTTGTAAAAGATGAATCTAAGGATGAAGGAGATAAGATGGCACTTGTCTCTCATGTTAGTAAAAATGACACATGAATCATAGATAGTGGATGTTCTCACCATATGACTAGAGATAAAACTAAGTTTGAACACTATGGTGGAGGTAGTTTAAGGTTTGGAAATAATGAACCTTGCTACATAAAAGGAAAAGGCCATATCTCATTAACCATTGGACTTGTATGTGACAATGCCTATTGGGTTGAAGGACTAAAACATAATTTACTAAATGTGGCATAGCTGAAAAACATTGGATTCAAAGTAGAATTTATGAATGACAAGGCAAGACTACTAGATAACCAAGGAAATCTGATTGGATCAGGTAGGCAAACAAAAGGTAACCTATTTTATCCTAATCATGGTGATTGTTCATGCTTTATTGCTCAAGTAGAAGAAAGCTAGCTATGGTACAGAAGAATATGTCATGTAAATTTTGATAATATGGTCAAGATAATAAAATTTAAAAGAGTAAGATGTCTTCCTAGTTTGAAGAAACTTGATGTTGGATTATGCAAAAATTTCCAAATTAGTAAAATGGGAAAGACTACTTTTAAGAGAAAAAACTATCTGTCAGAAGATGTATTGGAAATTGTGCATACTGATTAATGTGGACCCATTGGAATAGAAACTTATAGTGGAGAAAAAAAATTATTCTTTTTGTTGATGATTATTCTAGAATGATGACTATTATGTATCTGAAAGAAAAATTAGAAGCTTCTAAGAAATTCAAATGGTATTTGGCTAGAGTAGAAAAAGAAACTGGAAAATATTAGATAGAGGTCATGATTTCATCTCAAATGAATTCAACAATTTCTATATTGAAAGAGAAATCAAAAGACAAGTATCAGCCTCTGGTACTCCTGAGTAGAATGGAATAGCTGAATGAAGAAACAAATCCATCATGGATTGTGCAAGAACACTAATGATTGAGAAGAATGTTGCTATTAAATATTGGAACGAAGCTATCAGCACTACAATTCATACTTTGAACCAAATTCAATTGAAGAAGGATTCAAACAAAACTCCTTATGAACTATGGTATGGCTACAAACCCAATGTAATTTATTTGAAGGTATTTGTCCAATCACAAAATCATAGAAAGTACACATGTGAGAATTGATGATTTTACTGAAGAAGAAAGAAAAAAGGAGCAAGAAGATTACAAAAGATTTGTCCACTATGAAATGGATACATTGATAAATGGATTTGACAAAAAGGAGACTTCATCTCCCAAGCTCTCCAAGTCTTCAATAGTTGTCAAGTTGTAGGAAGTGCAAAATGAGTCACAGGGACCCGAGTCACATTTAGAGGTTATCGATTTAGTGCATACCGAGTCTAAAGAACCTGAGCCATAGATAGAAGGACCTAAGTCTGAAGTTGAGATTCAAAATGAAGACAACACAATTCATTCAAAAGTCAAAGACCCTATATTGGCTAAATATGTCAAAAGGCATCATGCACCTAATCAAATCATTGGAGACAAATTAGAAGGAACAATGACAAGAAGCAAACTAAAAGGTACATGTTTACCGGTTAAGTTTGAACCTAGAAGTGTTAAAGATGCACTAAAAAATGAAAGTTTGATTGAGGCTATGAATGAAGAAATAGAACAAATAGAAAAGAATAAAACTTGGACTCTTGTACCTAAGGCCAAAGATAAAAATGTGATTGGTACAAAATGGGTATTTAGAAGTAAGCTAAATTAAGATGGAAAAGTATCAAGAAACAAAGCAAGATTGGTATGTAAAGGCTATTCTCAAAAAGAAGGTATTGGTTATGGTGTAACTTTTGCCCCTGTTGCAAGATTAGAAGGTATTATGACTTTACTAGCATATGTAGCTCATAGAGGATTCAAAGTATATCATATGGATGTTAAATTTGCATTCTTGAATGGAATTCTTGATGAGGAAGTCTACATTGAATAGCCAAAAGGTTTTGTTGATCCTGACAAAAGGGACATGGTCTACAAATTACACAAATCTTTATATGGTCTAAAACAAGCTCCTAGAACCTAGTATGGAAGATTACATAAGTATTTGATACAAATTTATTTTCAAAGAATAAATGATAACAATAGCCTGTATATCAAGAAAGGACTAGACAAGAAGATTGTGTTGGTAGAATTATTTTTGAATGATACTCTATTCATAGGAAATGATGACTTATGCAAAGCATTCTTACAACAAATGAGTGAATAATTTGAGATGTCCATGTTTGGTGAAATAAAATTCTTTGTTGTATTGTAGATATAGAAAAACAAAAATGGTATCTATATCACTCAATCTAAGTATATAAAATAGATACTCAAGAAACTTGGAATGAAAGATTCAAAACTAGTTGGAACCCCCATGTGTACTGGACTTAAGGTTACCAAAGATGATGACTCCAAAGAAGAAGATTAGACTTTATACAAATAAATGATTGGAAAATTATAGTATGTGGTACATACAAGGTCTAATTCCCTTAGCAGTTGGGATAGTCGCAAGATTCTCAGCAAAACCCAGAGAAAACCACATGATAGCAATAAAAAGAATCTTGAGATATCTAAAAGGTACTAAAGACTATGGCTTATGGTACAAACTTGGAGGCAACCTTGACCTAAAAGTATTTATTGATGCTGATTGGATAGGAAATCTTGATGACAAAAAAAGCACTAGTGGTGGAGCATTCTTTCTTTGTAAAAGGCTAGTATCTTGGACAAGCAAGAAGCAAAACTACACATCACAATCCATAGTAGAAGCAAAATATGTAGCAACAATAGTAAATTGCTCTAACATTGTTTGGTTCAAACAATTGTTGGATGGAATGAAGGTTGAAATCAAAGAGCCAATAGTCATGTATTGTGATAACACCAGTGTAATCAACATATCAAAGAATCTAGGGATGCATTCCAAAACAAAGCACATTGCTATAAAATATCACTTTGTAAGAGAATTAGTACAAGACATAGAAATTAGATTGGAATATGCACATACAAAAGAACAAATTGCATATATATTCACAAAGCCATTACCTAAGGATTCATTTTTGTATCTAAGAGGTAAGCTAGGGGTCATTCCCCTATTTGAATTTCACTAAATAAAGCTTAGTGATGCATCAATAGGAACTAAGTTGAAGATCAATCAGTTGATGTAGTATTGACAAGGACTTATTGCAGATGAATCTATAATCAAGGTACATTGGCACTAATCAGAATTTTCTTTGGCATGTGTTGTCAAAGAGGGAGAAGTTTACTATCATATTTTTCTAAAATTTTGTAGAGGGAAAAGTTAAGTAGTTCCTTCATAGAGGGACAATACTATAGGAGAAGTTTTCTATATAAAATCAAAGAGGTAGAAACTTTCTAATAGAGGGAGTCTTGTTCTCAAAATTTCATTGTGCTATGACATGTTGTTTTGCCATCAATGTCAAAGAGGGAGATCGTTGGATACAATTGATGAATTGTGTGGTATCTTTGATGTTACACAAATGTCATATTAGTTGACAGTCAGTCCATGCTGAGCTCACTTGGTTAGTGAAAATAGTTTTTTCTAGTTTACCAAGCATTTCTAAGTCTACTCTGTATAGAAGCTAGTATCTACTGAGCTCACTTGAGTGTCAAAGGAAGTTAAGCAGAAAAGAGTTTTAACTGAGCTCACTCAATTAACAAAGGGAAAGTTGAAAAGAGTTAATATTAACTAAGTTCATTCGGTTACCAAAGAGATTTTTTAAGTTCATAGTGTTAACCAAGCTTTTGTTGGTTAACACAAAAAATTTCTTTAGAATCAGTTTCTACTAAGCTAGGTTGACTACCAAAGGATTTTCTTATTTTGGCATGTAAAGCTTAATTATTTTACCTATTGATTCTAGCCAACTAAGGTGATAAATGTTGGTTATTCTAATTTGTACTTGAGCTGACTTGGCAATCTAGAAGGTATAAGTAAAAGGTCACGTTGTTATTTCAAAGTGTGTGATATGCAAGTTGAATGAGTTGAAAGAGATAAGAAGAGAGGAAGCAAACTTGAAGGATATGCAAGTATCCTTGTGGAGTAGAAAAGTGTTAATTGATCAAGAAGGATCAAGAATGAACAAGAACAGAGATCTATAATTAGCAATTAAGTTGCATCACAATCAAGTCATTTCATTGTTACTCTCTAACCATTGTAGTAGTGATCTAAAATCTCTTAACAGAGTTGGTTTGACAACCATTTGTAAATCCTCTAACAAGGTGTCAATTCCATTAAATTGTTTCAAAGACCTCTTGCAAAACCACTCCTAACAAGGTGATTAAATCCTTTAATAGGGTCACACCTAGCAGTGTGTTTTGTAACTTTTAATAGGGTTGGCTCCTAATAGAGCTCACTTCAGAAGAGTGAAAAATAATAACTAGTTGCTTTTGGTGGTTTTTCCTAAATTAAGTTTCCATGTTAAATCCTGGTGTCTTATGTGTTCATGTTATTTCTTTCATGCTTGCAAGTAAATTACTAATAACATCTTAAGATCTATTAATGTAATACACACTCTGGATTTAAAGAGTTACATCAATTTTTGAATGCTTACCAAGTATCAGCAGTAATCAGTTTTATTAGTTTGAATTTTTTTGACATCCATGGGATCTAGGATTTATTTTAGAACTAATTAACCTCTCCCCTCTCAGTTACTCATCTTATATTTCCAACAACTGTCATCCAATCTAGTTGCTCTCATAAAATTTTCTAGGTCATACATTCTATATGGGGCAGTAGATAGGCTATAGTGCCTAAGGAAAGTATGGATTTAATGAAGAGATTATTTTCCAATCAAAAATTTTCCTATCCTAGAACATCTAAAAAGGTGCCACTATGCAATTTTGGCCCTAAGTATTTCTTATTTACCATGATCAACTACTACAAAAATTCAATGATTACAAGCCTAGGAGGGATATACTTGGGTAATAAAGGAGGTGGTTGGGGACATGCATACACTCTCATAAGAGAATTTTTTTTGGAACAAGAAGATATCACCCCAATTGTGATCTAATTTCTTCTATTCATGTGAAATGGTTGTTCTTCATAAACTCTTCAAAATTTTAGGGGCTCTAGAGAAACTAGGGTCTAACATTCTCATTATTATTGCACTAAAATTATTGAAAAAAGAAATAAAATTAGAGTAATAGTAGTATCTATCCCATGCCCACATCCATGGTTTTACTAGTGGCTCTCCATTCTCACCAGATGTCTAATTAACAAATTCTAGATTAATGTATCCCACATTCTTGTACAATATAAGATGCATCAACAATGAATAATGGTGCAATATGAAATTCCCTAATTCTCCTATTTGTGTTGATTCAATCTATCCTTGCATCTTCTCAATGACGTAAGCCACATAACTATACTTCAGATTGTGGAAGGAATCCTGAACATCCCAAGATATGATATAGATTAATCCATACATCATATTAGAGCCATCACTTTCCACTACTTTATGAACACCATACACAGTCTTCTAAAAATAATTTTTGAATTTGCTCATAGGCATCATCTTCTCTACCTTTTTAGGGAAATATCCTATGTTTTTGAGGTCCATAGGGATATGATGCATCATTTCTTTTCCAGTGTAAGAACTCATATTTCTCTAAAACTTTCCTTGAAGATCATCTATATCAATTTGGACACTCATTTATCCTTCTAGTCCAAAAGCTTCAATGAATGAAGCATGGTCCAATGTATAGAGAATACTCTCGTCATGTCTGTGGAATGATTTAGTTGCTAGATCATATAATTTGATTAGGTATTTTACCAAATCAACATCCACATATACCTTTGGGAACAATAACTTAGCCATTTTTTTCTCCATGAGTTATAAATGGGGATCTTCTCAAACTTGTTGTTCTAAGAGTATATGAGCAACTCATATCCATTTACATGAGGGAAAATTGCATCTCTACAGAATGTGCATGGGTCTCTAAAATCATGATCATTTGTAGAGATTACATTCAACAAGTTTGGGAATATCTTCATCCATTCTTCTTTATATTTATTTGGCTTTCCTCCATTTGAAGTTGATGTCTTTGCAACTTCCATATCTTCAACTTGGATTTATTCTACCTCCTTCTCTAACACATTTTTTACAAATAAAATCTAGAAACTTTGTCTGCAAATAAAATTGAAATCTTTGTGACTAAAATCTAAAAGCTCTACAACTTCTCAAATTCCTCATGTTGGAATTCTTTAGAATAATTGAGAGGGGGGTGAATCAGTTTTAGATTACGATAAAAGAAAGTTTTAAAGGGACCCAAAAACCTTTACAAAAAACTAAAGATAAGCAATAAAGCACCACTAGGTTTTACAAGGACCTAAAACCTAAAGTTTAAAAACAACAAAATCAAGTTTTATAGGGACCTAAAACCAAGAGTTTAAATCATAAAAAATGACTAGGTTTTACAAGGACCTAGAACCTAGTTTTTAAACAAGCTAGAAAGAAAAAAGAAAAAACCATGAAAACTACCCAAACTAGCAACCAAGCCACCCACTCCATAGTCAACACCTACATGAGCTCTTTGATAATGTTCACCACCTCTTTACCTACTTCTGTAGTACTCTAAATAATATCCGCTAGAGAAAGAACAAGAGCCTCAAGAGCCTTAGCAACTTTTTTCCGTGTCCTTTGCCTAGTTCTCTTACTAGGACCAACTAGACTTCCCATCCCAACATTACCAAGAGACATTATCTCCTCATTACTCTTCTTACCCAAACTGGCCACTATAGCACAAAGACTAGAAGTGACCTGTTCCATTTTTTGACCACTTTCCTTTATAAGGTAATGAAGCTCCTACTCAAATTTTTTAAGCTTATTAGGGATGTTACCGATTTGCACTTCCATCTAAATTCTCCTAGTGCATTCGACATCAAATTCTTTCTACATAACCCCCATTTTCTTCTTGAGAACCATTATGTCATTATACAACCAAGAATCACTCTGAAGAGAAGTTTTCATGTTAAGTTTAGTTGTGTGAAGAAAGGAGAGCTTATTATCCTAAGAGTCATCCCTAGGCTCAGAACCAATCGTAGTGGTCACAATATTGATTTGGGTATCAGTATTAATGTCCAAATTCTCCATCCTTTCCTTATTTTTTTCTTTTCTCTAGCTATTCTCCATCCCTTCCATAGGGAGCCCCATAACCTTAGCAATAAATTCTTTAGTCAATTTCACTATGACTCCATGCAAAGTGACCCTATCTTCAAACTAGTTTTTAAAGAAGGCTTCTGTAATGTGAGGTTTAAACTAATGGAGTCTCTCAATGTAGGTTGTCACTTTACCTTTTTGCAAAATCTCCCACATAGATGCCTTAGCCTTGCAAACCCTATAATTTCTTGGCTTTTACTTTCTTAGTTCCCCACCGATCTCAAAAACCTAATTTTCTCTGCAAAGCATTAGAGTAGTAGAAACCTAAAAGGGTAATAAAGTAGCAAAGATTACCAATGAGAAAATAATCTTACTTACATTCCAAACTCAAGTAATTATTCCACAAAGGTACTTCCTAGGGAATCTCAAACTATCCTATGTAAGCCCACCACTCTTCTTCATAAATTTTCCAATCTTAGCAAATCTTTCCTTCTCTAGCGTGTGTCCTCTCATAATTAATTATTGCCATCAACTCCACATTCTTACATAGGTCATCATGCCACCTCAACTTCTTTCCCTATAGAAAGTTTGGTTGGTAATCTAATTAGCATCTAAATTGCCCTCTCAAAAAATATGAGAGAATATTACATTATCAAATTTATTAATTACGTTTTTATTTCCATAATACTTCCTTCAATTGTCCAAGTTACCAAAATCTTGTTATTAAGCATATTAATAATGTTAAGTGAATCTCCTTCCATCCAAAGATTTTGATAACCAGTTTCCATAGCCATCCTCATAGTATACAGCATTTTCATAGCTTCAACTTTATGGCTAGTTGAAATCACAATAGGGATAGCAATAGCATCAATAATCCTGCTAGTATGGTCTCTCAAAACCCCTCTACAACTAGCTTTTCTAGGATTTCCTTTAGTAGCCCCATGAAAGTTAACTTTAATCCAACCCATGGGAGGAGATTCTCATTTAACATTCTACCTCTGATAATCAATTTTGATTTTACATCCTTTAGTTTGCATAGGATTGTTGATTTGGATATCATCATTCAGTTTTCTATGAGAATTGAAGTTTTCTTTGATAACTCTAATTATTTTATGACCAAGAACCCACTCAAAAATTTCTTTGTCACTAAAAATTCGATTATTTCTCTCTTTCTAGATTCCCCACTAAATATGGGGTAAAGTTATTTTCCACACATGTCCAACTCTAGAAGCATTGATCAATATTATTCTACTGTACCCAATCTAAATTCTAGTAATTGAGAATGTAACTCGACACTTTTAGACTATAATTGCAATCTAAGAAAAGATGATTTATGTCTTCAAAATATTTGTAAAATAGGCTATATCTATTAACCACATAAACCCCTCTTTTTTGTAAATTATCCAAAGCTAAAATTGTGTTTTGAAGCAGGATCCAATATATATATATATATATATATATATATATATATATATATATATATATATATATATATATATATATATATATATATATATATATATATATATATATATATATATATATATATATATATATATATATAAGGAATAAGACCTTTAATCCAAGATTTAGTCCATAAAGGTCTAAATCCCTTCTCCTTAGTTCAAAAAATAGAGGAGACTTTAAAACAACCTCTAGAATCCAAACCCCAAACCATTTTATCTTCAATATGAGGATAACAGCTAAAGGCATTCAGGATTAACTGAATACTATAAAAGGTAATATTACATTCAACAAGGTTAACCCATTGATTATTAATCTAGAAATTCTCCACAAGAATACCAAAAGTTTGTTTACATTTGTCAACAAGACTTCTATCCTCATAATCCTCAATCAAAGGATGATCCAAGATCCAAACATCATCCTAGAACCTAATTTTTTGCCCATTACCCACTTCTAAATACAACCTTTGATTAAAATATTGTTAGCTTCCTGCATAGCTCCCCAAATAGTAGAAGGGGATAAAATAATAGGATAAAAAATAAAATTAGATAAAAAGGTAGCATCAAAGAGGTATTTATGTTTCCAAATAGTACTCCACTCCTTATTTTCATGATAAACTCTCCAACCTTGCTTAGCAAGAAGAGCTTTATTCATACTCCTAATAGACTTGATGTCCAAGTCACCATCCATTTTAGGCTTACAAATTTGATCCCAAGAAATTAAATCCATTCTCTTCTTATCCTTAGAAGTAGACCAAAGGAAACTCCTTTGGATTTTGTTGATAGAATTAGCATATTTAGCTGGAATCCTGAAGAGACTCAAAGCATACGTAGGAATGCTTCAGAGACAAGCCTTGAGAAGAGTAATTTTTCTAACTTGACTCAAAAAATTACCTTTCCAACCTACCAATTTCTTGTTCAACTTTTTCATAAGATCTTCCCAAAAAGAGTCTAAGGGAATAGTCCCTAGAGGGAGACCTAATTAAATACAAGGAAAAGATCCTATGGAGAAGTCAAGAATATTAACAATTTTACTTTGTTTGGAAATAGAGTATTGATAGAAATACAACAAACTCTTATTCTAGTTGATCAATTGACCTGAAGTAAAAGAATAGAGGTTAAGGGCCTTTTTGAGATTCCTTGCTTCCCTAACCTCATCTTTTCCCAAAAAATTGTATCATCCACAAAATTTTCATGGCAAAAAATAAGAGGATGAGAAGAGGGCTATAAACCTTTGATTTCCCCTTAAGAAACCAACTTCCCAATATATCCACCCAAATGATCAGCCATTATAGTGAAGATGATAGGGGATAAAGGATCTCCCTGTCTCAACCCCTAGTCATTTTAAAGAACTTTGGGGAACATTCATTAACTAGAACAACTACTATCATAGTAGAGATCATCTGCAAAATAAGCTTCACCACCTTGACCTTAAAACCAAAAGATAATAAGATCTTATGAAGAAAGGACCATTCAACTCTATCATAGGCTTTAGCTATATCAACTTTCATAATAAAGCCCTGATTATTAGAAAGAGATAAAGAGTGGATGTTCTCATGCATAGAAATAATAGAATTAAGGATTTGTCTACTAGGAAAAAAACCATTTTGTTTCTTAGAAATAAGAGAAGGTAGCAGAAGCAACAACTTCAAAGTAAGGACTTTTGAAATAATTTTATAGAAAGAGTTACAAAGACTGATAGGCCTGAATTGCTCTGAAGAATCTACACCAACCTTTTTTTAGAATAAGGTAAAGGAAAGTAGAATTAATTTCCTTCAGCATCTTTTTTTTCCCATAAAATTATTTAACAACATCAAACACATCTTTCCCAACTAGATTCCATTCCTTTTGAAAAAACAATATAGGAAAACCATCTAATCCTGGTGATTTATCCCCACCTAATGAGAAAACAACCTTATAAATTTTCTCTTCCTTAGGGATAGAACACAACATTATATTTCTATGTTTTAAGGTAGATAAATAAAAAAAATTAGTATTTCTATCACCTTCATCAAGCCAAACAAATCTGGATCTCTGCTTCTAGTAAATTTCTTCTTTAGAAACAATATCATGATACTCCACCATTCTCTCATTTTCTTCCATCACTAAATCCATGGAATACCCTTCCCTCTAAATTCTATCTTGGATTAATTGCAAATCCTTTTTAATTTTACACCTATTTTCAAAAATATTACCAAAACATCTTTTATTCCAAATTTTAACTTTCTTTTTGACATTTATGAGTTTAGAAGCCACATGAAAAAGAGTTGTTCCTTAAATATTTATGTTTCACCATTCAGCCAACTAATCTTCAAACTGTGAATGCTACAACCACATTTTCTCAAATATAAAAGGAAAATTCTTTCTATTATGGATAGTCTTAGTAGAAAAAATCAAAGGAAAATGGTATGAACCAATCTTCTAAATAGCCTCAAGATTACACACAAATTTTTTTGTCTAATTAGGAGATATAATAACTCTATCCAAGTGAGCTTGGATGCATTCATCACATATCCTTTTGTTACTCCAAGTGAACTCAATACCATGGAGATCTAACTCCATTAAGCCTTCCTTGTTAATTAAATACATAAAATATAACCTACCATCTAGCTAACTAGTATTTCCCCCTTTTTTAATGCTCATATAGCGAAACATTAAAATCTCCTAAAAAAACCCATCTATCATAGTAATCATTATTCTTTACATTGGAAAGAGTAGCCAACAACTTTTTTCTTGCACTCTTGATGTTAGGTGCATACACATTGACAATATACCATTCTTTATTCTGGGCTATACTCTTTATCTTGATCATCATAAAATGTTTATTAGCATTCAACAAGGTACTTGAGAACAAATAGCACTTCCACATAATCATTGTTCCCCCTGAAGCTCCTTTAGAGCTACTAGCCATTATGTAGTAATTATTAAATGATTTAAGCTTTTTAGCTTTCTCTTTATCCATTTTGGTTTCCTAGAGCATAAAAATATCTAGTTTATGCTCTCTAAAAAAATTTCTAAAAATATATAATTTATGAATATTATTCAACCCCCTACTATTCCAAGCGATAATATTCATCATAATTTTTTAGGGGTAAAATCCAAAATAGTTTCCTATTTCCCATTAGCAATATTTTGTAAGCTTTCACTTTCTCTAGTTTTTTTTGGATGCTTTCCTTCTAGGTGTCTCTAGAGTATCAATATTTGGTTTCATTTTTGGAAAACCCAACTCTAATTTATAGCTTCGAGTCTCCACTCCTTTAGAAATAGAATTACCTTTCTTCTCTATTTTCTTTCTTTGAGTTTGTTTCTATTTATGTTCCTTCTTTTCTATATTCACATCCATTACTTTGAATTCAAGGACATTCTCAAAGAAAATAATCTCTTGACAGAGGGGAGGCCCTTGAAATTGAAGTTCAACAACATGTGAACTCTTTAAATCTAGAGTGTGACTCCTTTACTCAAGAATTTTACCTTCCTCTATCTCTTCTAATACTTATAAATCTTCTCATTCTAATTCATTTTTCTAATAGGTTACCAACTAATTCCCAGGATCTTCAATATTCTCTTTACTCTACACACTAGAGATCTCTTCTAGATCTATTTTCTTACTTGAGTCCTAATTAACAAGGATATCTTTTTCCTCTACCACCTTTCCAGACATTACTTTGGGTTTCCATACCTTTTTCTAGATTTTAATTTCTATTTTTTTTCTCCACATTGACCAACTTAGCTAGAGGGAAATTTTTTTCCCAATGACCCTTTTTTTACAAAAAAAACAAGCATTTGGAATATCTTCAAAGATTATCTCTTGCATCCTTTTACCAGGTTTTGAAATCAATTCCACCTTCTCAAGAAGGTTCTTCAAATGAGCAAATTTCACATAGATTCTAACACACTAAATTTTTGATTTTGAAGCTATAACATTGCCAATAGCCACAATTTTTCCAAAAGAACTAGATATTCCTTTGAAAATATGTTCATGCCAAAACTCTAAGGGTAAACCAGGAAGTCTTACCCATACCAAGGTATTAAGGAAGAAAGCATCAAATAGATCCATATTTGGCTCCCATTTTTTAACCGTAAGAGTACTCTTACCAAATGACCAAGGTCCACCACAAAGCATCATGTTCAAATCTTCCTTACAAGTAAAAATAAAGGAGAAGAAACCATTCATCATAGGTGATATGTCAACTTGACCATGGATAGCCCATTTTCTTTTGATCATATTTCTTAAAGCATCAATATCAGGCCCAGCCCCTAAAAATTTCCCAACTAGAGTAAAATCCATAGTTGAGATAGAGAAATCAACAATTGAATCTAGAACAAAGATTTGAAACTCACCTTTATCCCAATAGGATTTTGATGTAACTGGAGGAAAAGATGATTTTCCTCCAAGTTTTCTCCCAAACAGGGAAGACCACTTCCTTTGATCCTTTGGAAAATTCTCCTTCATCTGGTTCTTTATCCTACAAACATTTTCATTCTTAACCACATTCTCCAAAAGATTCTTTTCCTACTCTGGGTCCCTTCTGAGTATGTGATAGGTAGGTAGGAGAATGGAAAGAGCATTCCTATCCCCAAATCTTGTGGAATAGGAACCCATAAGTTTGTCTTTTTCTTCCAAAATTCCATCAGTCCCTACACAACCTATCAAGATCCCCACTTCCCAAATCCTTGTCCATCCAACATTATTCCCTACCACTAAATTTCCTCCTTCTAGATTCTTGCCTAACAAAGCTTTGACTATTTCAAAAAAAAACAATTGGGGAGAGGGTGAATCAGTTATCCAAGGTCCAAATGTACAAATTAAACTTTTCACAACTTAGTGAACCTATATCCATAAAATATTTTCATCATGCATGCATCCATTAGATCATATAATCACTTAAACTTGTAGGTTATTGTCAAATCAACTTTGCAGAAATGTAAGCATGAAAAATAATAGATTTAATAACACATTTGACATTATTATTTAATGTGGAAACCCAATTTGGAAAAAACCACTAGTAACATGCTACTCATTCTCACTCTTTTGAAGTGATTCCTGGTGAAAGGCCAACCCTATTAAAGGTTGCAATGCACCTAGTTAGAGGATTTCAATCACCTTGTTACTAGTGAGTCTTGTCAAAGGACTTTAGATCATTCACTTGGAATGTCACACAGCTAAAGGATTTACAAATTATTGTTAGGTCAACCTTAATCTAAAGGATTTACCCTAGATTGGCACAATTATTAGAAAGTAACACTAAGGCTTGATTTGATAACAACTTACAACATTCTTTGCAGATTATAGATCTTTGTTTCAGTCCTCCATTCTGGTTGGCTTTCACATACTTTAGCTTTGATAGATTGTTCACCCTTCAAGCATCCATACCCTTAAGAAATCTTTCTTTTCTTCCCAATAGTAGTCTCTTCTCTTAGGTCACCAAATGAAGCAATACCCTAAACTCCTTGTCTTCATTAGGTTCTCACACATGACAACCTTCACTCCTGACTAGCCATCTCTATAAATAGAAAATTGAGATATTTTGTCATTCAACCTTCATTGTCCATTTTAGGGTTAGGTTGGATAGGTAGGATTCAATGAATCTACCCATCATTTCATTTTATTCCCTTCTAGAAACTTATCCTTCATTCCTCTTTGAATTCACCTCAAAATACTTCATCTTGAATTTTGTACCACCAGCTCATCAAGCTTATCTTCTACATGGTTCACACAATCTAACAAATCAAACTTATCAACTCAAATTCATTGAATTCATGATCTCTCTCATAATGCTTACACTTGACATTAACTTGTTTCTAATGCTAAGCACATACTGCATTGCTTGGCATCCACTATCAAAACACTCGACATGAACTAAAGTTATTGGTTCTCAACATCAACTAAACTTTATTTGGCTTACACTATATCACTCAACAAACACTAAAATTTGGCATTGCTTGGCTCCAACTAATTTTTTACTTAGCTTACACTAACTTTTCTTAGCACCTACTATGTAGATTGTTAAGCTTAATAGACATACTTCATTTAACTTGTTCTTCTGAACTTAATTAATGTATCTATCCTTTGCAACCTCAAGTAGATTGTTAATGCACTATAATATCATTTTCTTAACTGATTTATGTACTCCTTTTCCATACCATAACTCAACCTTTCCTCTAGGTGTTATTGTTACCTCATTTGATTAAATCTTCTTCATCAATCAAACAAATGATAGTACTCAAATCATCTAATCAATTGTCTTAGCAACAAGTAGCAAGTTTGACATCACTAACAAAATAATGATTGAAACAAATTTTTATACTTTTATCAATCTATTTTCAAGAATCTCCTTCCTTTGTATTGAATGAAAACCAAATTTAATCAGTACAACTAACAAAATACCAAAAAGAAAATAATTCCTTGTATTGAAATATCTCCCTCTATCATCAACTTTCATCTTCTGAATAAATTTCAATTTTTTTTTTATCAATAGACAATTAATCAACTCATCCTTATGACTCCTTCTAGATCACTTCTTATATCTTCCTCTAACATTATCTCCCTCTAACTAGGGTTCTTCTATGTTTCTTGTGTATCTACTTTCTCCCTTTATTTCAGCTTTTCTCCCTCAAGATTTCTCCCTTAGTTTCTCCTCAGTAAAATTTCTCCCTCTTTGACAACAATGTCAAAGATGTGTCATCTTAATATGTAGATATGAATATTTTTAGTTTCTCCCTCTATCACCTAGCTTGTGACTGATTTGTAGCTCCAACTCTTTGATTACTTTAGGTAGCTCCTAAAGTAAGATCCACTACATCAATGTGTAACATATGTCAATCATCTTGTTTGATGTAGGGCACTTCTCATGCTTCTTAAATAGCCTTTGATAGGGGTATCACCCCTAATTTACTTCTTAGATACTCATGAGCATCCTTAGGTGATGCTTCTGTGAAGATATCAACTATTTTCTCTTTTGTGTTAACATATTCCATCGTCACCTCTTTATCTTGAACTAATTCTCTTAAGTAATGATAGTTGATTGCAATGTACTTATTATTTGTATGCATCACATGATTATTTGATATATTTATAGCACTTGTATTATCACAACAAAGTATCATGCGTTCAATGATTTCTTCTTTCATACCTTTGAGAGGTTGTTTGATCCATACAATGTTTGTACAATTTACTATAGTAGCAACATATTCAGCTTTAGCAATAGATAGAGATATGTATTTATGTTTCTTTCTAGTCCATGTGACTAGCCTTTTTTCTAAGAAAAATGCTCCTCTGCTAGTGCTCTTTTTGTCATCAATATTCCTAGCCCAATCACCATCAGTGTAAGCTCTCAATTCATCTTCTCATTTTTTTATAGTATAGACCATAGTCTTATGTTCCTTTTAGATATCTCATTATTCTCTTAACAGCCATCAAATGATTCTCACTAGGATTAGCAGAGAATCTTGCAACTATCCCAATAGATAATGCAATATTAGGTCTGTTGTGTACTACATATTGTAATTTTTCAATCATAGACCTATACAATGCTTGATTCACCTCAGTTGAATCATCATTCTTTCACAAATTATGTCTTATTACCATAGGTGTTCTTACTAGCTTGGAATCTTCCAATCCAAGATTTTTTAGTATCTCCTTTACATACTTTGACTGAGTGATGTATATACCATATCTCATCTAATATACTTGAAACCTCACAAAGAACTTGATCTCTCCAAACATAGACATTTCAAACTCTTTCTTCGCAAGGCAATTATGAAGCCTTTCATACCATGCTCTTAGTGCTTGCTTCAAACCATATAAATATTTGTGTACTCTACATATCATTTTTTTGTTGTTATCATCAAAAAATTCTTTTGGTTGTTCTATATAAACCTCTTCCTCTAATATACCATTCAGAAATATAGACTTAACATCCATTTGATAAACTTTGAGACCTTTGTATGCTGAATAAGCAAGTAGAGTTTTTAATCCTTCCAATCTTGCAACAAGAGCGAATGTTTCTCCATAGTCTATCCCTTCTTCTTGTGTATATCCTTTACAAACTAATCTTTCCTTTTTTCTTGTGACTTCACTATTTTCATCTAACTTGTTTCCATACACCCACTTGGTGCCAATTACATTTTTATCTTCTGGTCTAGGAACTAGAGTCAATGTCTTATTTTTCTTAATTTGTTCAATCTCTTCTTTAATGGCTTTACTCTAGCCCACATCTTCTAAGGAATCTTTCATTTTTTAAGGTTCTTGCATGTGAAGCAAACATGTATCATTTCTCAACTTGTTCCTTGTCATTGGTCTAGCATCTTTATCTCCAATGCTTTGTATTGTAGGATGATGTCTCTTGACATACTTGGACAGTCTTTTCTCTACTCTATTTTCCTTATTTGGTCTCTCAACTTTTGAATCACTATGTACATCTCTATTAGGTAGTTCAACATCCCTTTCATGTATACTAATCTCAAACTCAAAATGTGCCTCAAATTTATTCTATTACTCGACACCTGAATGTAGCTCAATTCCTGAATACAACTCGACATTTAGAGTATGTGACTCATTAGTCACTGAAACTTGTTGTTGATTTGCAACTTGATTTATAGCATCTTCATCAATAGGCATACATTCATAAAAATATATAAATGATTTTTATTCTTCTAGTTCCTTCGTAGGTTTAGCCTCATGTACTTCTATATATTCATCAAATTTCACATTTGCACTTTCCACAATATTGTTAGTGTTAGTATTTAGACACTTATAAGCTTTAATTCTTGTGGAATAGCCAAGGAATACCTTCTTCACTTTTTTCATCTAATTTACCATTCCTATAGTTCTTGATAATATAACACTTGCTTCCAAATACCTTAAAATATTTACATTAGGTGAATATCCATATCATAGTTTAAAAGGTGTTGAATGAGAACCTTTCTTTACTTGCACATGGTTCAAGGTATAGAAAATTGTACTTATAGCTTCTCACTAGTATTTTAAAGAAACATTTTTCTCCATCATGAATGTCCTAACATAGTCTATTATAGATGTGTTCCTCCTTTCAACAATTCCATTTTGTGGAGGGGTCCTAAGGGCAGATGTCTATCTTTTGATTCCTTTGTCATTACAAAACATCTCAAACTCATTTGATGTAAATTCTCCTCCTTTATTAGATCTCAAACATTTAAGACTTTTACCTGTTTCCTTCTCAACTCTTGCTAAATCCCACTTAAAGATTTGGAAAGCATCAGATTTCTATTTCAAAAACATAACTCTAATCATTCTAGAATAATCAACAACAAATAGAATAATGTACTTATCTCCTTTGTATCCTTTCACTTAAATTGGTCCACACAAGTCAATATGAACAATCTCTAATGTTCATTTAGAGGTATGAGTCTTATGCTTAAAACTTAACTTTGTTATTTTGCCTAACTAACATTGTTTGCAAATTATATTGTTAGGTTTCTTCAACTTAGGCAAACCTCTTACTCTTCTCATGCTACTAATACTAACCAAGTTATCAAAAATAACATGACATAACCTCTTACCATAACCACACATCATTAAATTATACAACTGAACAAGTAATATCCTCGATATCAAGGTAGAATAGGTTACCTCTAGTTTGATCACCTTTTCCAATTAAGTTTTCATCAGTATCATATATCTTATCAATCTTGTTCTCCAACTCAACCTTACAACCTAAACTATTCAGTTGTGAGACACTCAATAAATTATATTTAAGTCCTTCAACATAATAAGAATTGTCACATAAATTTTTTTTATGAATTTGATAGAACCTTTTCCTTTTATCAGACAGGGTGCATCATTACCAAATGTTACACTATTTCCATCATAATAATTCAAGGTAATGAACTTATTTTTATCTCTAGTCATGTGATGTGAACATCCACTATTAATGATCCATCTATCATTCTTGTTCACATAAGACACTAGTGTAGTTGCCTCATCCTCATAAAATTTATCCTTCATTGCAACATATACCACTTCATCATCATGATCATCAGATCCATCTTTAGTTTCCTCTTTAGCAATGTTGCAAAATTTCTTGCCTTTATCTTTGTAATCTTTGTTGTCTTCATCTCTTCTATTTTTGTACTTTTCTCCACCTCTATAATTATTCTTCTTTAGACATCTAGCAGCAATATGACCAACCTCATTGCAATTGAAACATATGATAGGAAAACTTACCTTTGAATTTTCCTTTAACTCTATGAAATCTCCTTGCTAGTAGTGCTTCAACTTGTTCTACATCCTCCTCATTTGTATCATAGTCACAGGACACATATTTTACCTTTTTCTTCTTCTTCTTATTAGGTTCCTTCAATTACTACTTGGCCTTAAAAGAAAATTCAGCATTGTCAAATTTGAAATTATCAAAATTAGATAGCTCAAAAATAATGAGCCTACCTACCAGACCTTTAGGAGTCAAATTAGAACCTCATACACATCTCAGTTCTTATATTACAAAAACTCTAATAGCATAAATGGGTAGCAGTATTCTTAAGAATTTACTTAGTACAGTCTCATCATCTATCATATCCCCTTATTGCATTAACAACATCCTTTATCCTAGAGAAATATTGAGAAATATTCTCAACTTCTTGACTCATATCATCAAACTTACCTCTAAGACTTTTAGATTTGGTTCTTAGAACATTTGCATCACCACCATAGATTGTGTGTAGAGTATCCCACATTTTTTTTGCATTGTTACAACCCTTGATATCATCAAACTCAGCATAATTTAGGGAAGAGACAATATTCAACATTGTTTGGTTATGTTATTTCTTCTTTTTCAGATTTTTAGCAACTAGGGATCTAGCAAGATCAACATGCTCATTAGCAATGGTAGATTGTGCATGATCTCCAAGACCTCCTTAGTGCAGCTTCATCAAACTTTTCCATGTAGGAAAGTTATCTCTATTAAGCTTGGGTACCTCTCTTTTTGACATCCTTGTCTTTTTGCTTCTAGTACCTTCAAACTAGTCCTCTTAAGAAGATGGCTCTAATACCAATTTTTGGAATTCTTTAGAATAACTAAGAGAGGGGTTGAATTAGTTATCCAAGGTCTAGATGTACAAATAAAACTTTTCACAACTTAGTGAACTCATATCTATAAAACATTTTCACCGTCCATGCATCAATTAGATCATACAATCACTTAAACTTGTAGGTTACTATCAAGTCAACTTTGCATAATTGTAAGCATGAAACATAACAGATTCAATAACACATTTGACACAATGAAATGATGTGGAAAGCCAATTTGAGAAAAACCACCAATAACATGCTACTCATTCTCATTCTTCTAAAGTGATGCCCTGTGAAAGGTTACAATGCACACTATTAAATGTGACCTGGTTAGAGGATTTCAATCACCCTATTATGAATGGGCCTTGTTAGAAGACTTTAGATCATTCACTTGGAATGTCACCCAGTTAAAGGATTTACAAATGACTATTAGGTCAACCTTAATCCAAAGGATTTACCCTAGATTGGTATAATGATTAGAAAATAATAGTAAGGCTTGATCTGTTAACAACTTACAACATACTTTGCAAATTATAGATCTTTGTTTTAGTCCTCCATTCTCCTTGTCTTTCACACACTTCATCTCTGATAGCTTGTTCACTCTTTAAGAATCAATACCCTTAAGTCTTCTTTCTTTTCTTTCCAATATTAGTCTCTCCTCTTAGGTCACTGAATGAAGAAATACCCTAGACTTGTTATCTTCCTTAGGTTCTTGCACATGACAACCTTTGCTTCTAGCCAACCATCTCTATAAATAGAAAATTAAGATCTTTTTTCATTCAATCTCCATCATCCATTTAGTGTTGGGTTGGATTAGGTAGGATTCAATGAACCTACCCATCATTTCATTTTATTCCCTTCTAGAAACTTCTCCTTTATTCCTCTTTGAATTCACCTCAAAATGATTCATCTTGAATTATGTGCCACCAACTCATCAATCTTCTCTTCCACATGGTTCACACAATCCAAGAAATCAAACTTGTCAACTCAAATTCATCAAATTAATGATCTCTCTCATAATTCTCTCTCATAATGTTGACACTTGGCATTAACTTGCTTCTAATGCTCGGCTTATACTGCATTGCTTAGCATCCACTATCAAAACACTCAGCATGAATTAAAGTTTATTGGTGCTTGGCATCAACTAAAATTTACTCATCTTACACTGTATCACTTAGCATACACTAAAATTTGAATTTTCTTGGCTCCAGCTAATTTTTTGATTGGTTTACACTAATTTTTCTTGGCACCTACTATCCAGATTGTTAAGCTTGATAGACATACTTTGTTTAACTTGTTCTTCTAAACTTAATTAGTGTATCCATCCTTTGCAACCTCAAGTAGATTATCAATGCACTATAATATCATTGTCTTAAATGATCCTTGTACTCCTTTTCCATATCATAACTCAACCTTTCCTCTAGGTGCTATTGTTATCTCATTTGATCAAATCATCTTCATCATTTAAACAAATGATAGTACTCAAATAATCTAAGCAATTGTCTTACTAGCAAGTATCAGTTTTGACATCAGTAACAAAAAAATCATTAAAACGCATTTTCATACTTGTATCAATATTTTTTCAACACCTTGTACTTTGTAAATGGTATCGTGTTTCACCCTAGAAAGTGTCTTTTATCTCCTAAGTACTTAATCAATTTCTTTATTGCATTGATTTCCTACATAAATGAGCTTTAAATATTAGTTTTTGTGTCACCTCATGGAGCATCAACTTAATAATCAAGCTTATTTTTCAAAACCTTTCTATCATTTTCTAGCTCAAAGAAAAAGAAAATCACATTTTATGTTATATCTAGGGCTTGTGACCTTACACCTTCTATTTGAAATTCAAACCCTTTGTAACCCTATAGACAAGAAAAATTACCCTTGTGATCTTACACTCCACCTTTTTTCATATTAGTGGAGAGCCCTTATATCTTACCTTATACCTTTACACTCACTAGTTTATCTAAGATTGGGCACATTATCTGCAATGTTATTTTCAAACTATGAACTTACACCTAGCAATCTTCAACCATCAACATAGTATTGACATTGTGTATTCACACCTTTTTTATCTTACACTTCAATTGTAATAGTAGTATTAGGGCTTATTTCATGTTTCCTTATGATCTCACATCAATAGGTACATAGAGCTTTGTCATAACTCTAGGAGCGTCTCTTCTAATTGTTATTTTAACTTTTTGACCATACACTACTAGATACCGTCATTGCTTATGGTAACCCCAAAGGTTCTAATAATAGCTTTACTGTAGTCTTATGATCATACACTTTACTCTTTACTATAGCATTGAAACCCTTCTTATTTCATCCTCTGGTCTTACACTTAAGCTTCTCTCATAGCTGTGGAAGTCTTTGTATTCTACCTTTGCAATCTTACGATCTTCCTCTTTTCATATCTCCAGAAGACTTTATTGACATGTGTTCAATTTTGTTATGCTTAAGTGTTAGGCACCTCCTCATAATATTGTAACACCATATAAATTTAAAACTTTACACCTTACAATCTCCCCCTTCTAGCCTATGTGTATGGTTGGGACTCTATACAAAAGCATTTATGCTTCTACGCTCCTTTCATCATAAAATTGTAACACTTGTTGATCTTCATGAAAATACTTATGATGTTATGCTTATGAAATGAGTATAAGATTAGAACCCATATAAAATAATTATATGCCTTTATGCATATGTTAGATATCGTGATATTGAGAAATCCATGAATTACGACTTACGATCTTGTGCTAAACCTTATTTTGTATTATCGAGGGACTGAAAGCCTAAGACTTATGACTCCACACTAATGAATCTAATTAAAGAGACAAGGGTATTTAAAAAATCAAATGTGATCTCCTGCTAGATGTAAACCTAGGATTAAAACCAACGTGATCATGGAGTAAGAAATTTTTTAATGATAAGCACGAGACACAAGTCTTAGAAAATTTGGCTGATCCTAGGTTAGGGAAAAAAAATCAAAATTAGCCAAGGCACAAACCTAATAGGTTAGGGTTTTTATGAAAAAAAAACCAAAATATATGAGAAACCCTAATTGCACAAGACTCTTCATGACATTTTCATAATATATTTTTTAGAATTTTAGCTCTATAAAAATAGTAGTTATCATGATCATCAACTTGATCAAACCTCTGGTATCCTCAAATAAAATTCTATGAAAGTCTTCAGAATCTAAGTCACCTTACCTAAGATTTTTTACTTAAGAGGTGCAAAAGAAACCATATCTATAGTGCCTACCCTCATTCACATCTTTTCTAGACTCATTGTTGCTATTATTATTAGACTTTGATGGACTAGTATTATGTTGATGGATTAGTGGTATTGTTTTGAGACTATCAGACATTATGTTATGGATTCAGTGGTTATATGATGTGATCATTTAGACTTTACATTTCATGCATACATGATGATCATTATATTGTTTTCAGTTATTAATGATGATTAGTTAGATGGTTTATTATCTCATGTGTTTTATTTTGGATACTTACCACATACTTGCATGTGTATGGTGTGCGTGTTTTCTTATTGTATGGCATTTCTAATGTGGTTAAGGAAGGGAGTCGTAGTCACCTACTTAGTCAGGATCTACATGATGCACCACTTCCTGCCATTGTCTATTTAGCTTAGCATTATATACTGTATGTACATGCATGGTTTTTCTGCAAGTTGCAGGTACCAGGTATCGACTTCCCTGAATTGCCAAGATGAGTGTACCCTATTATAATATCTCAACGATAAGAGAAGGGAGATAAATTCTCAAGTCCAAATCCCAAACCCTAAAACCATTTGTCCTAGTGAGTTAGGACAAGTATCAGAGTTGAGTACCCACTGAATGTGTCGGATGACATAATTCGTGATTTTTAACCCTTTAGACTAATTTTGTATGATTTGTTCTATGATGGGTTTTCATATTTTATCTTGGAGGTCTATGGTGAATTTTCTATTAATTAAGTCTTAATAAATAGATTTAATTAATAAATTAACTATTTGAGAAAATTAATAAAATATCATATTTTTGATATTGTGATTATAATTAATTAAATGAGAATTAAATTGAGGAAAAAGAATTAAATAAAAGAAAATTAGTAAATTAAAATTAATAATAATTATAAAATAATGATAAAGTAATAAATAAAATAATAATAATAAAAGTTATAAAAATTAAAATGAAAGTTATAAAATTTAAATAGAAATTATTTAAAAAGTAAATTGGAGTTATAAGCTTGCATGGGAATTAACGCATTTTCTATTTCTCATGTGTCAACAACACGGGGGTTAGTGCATCAATTAAGCACATGGTGTCTACAACCCTATGACTCATCAAAAAGGTTGGAAAAGACCCATGCTTAGTTGGTGACACCTTCTAGTTGTTTCTAGAAGCATTCTAGAGGTTTCCTGAGAGCTCTTTATATTCAGGCATCCATAGAAGCTTAGACATAGCGTTTGGAGTGCAATTGGAGCATTGGAGGATTCGAGAGTCCTAAAGAAGGGAGCTTGCTCTGAGGGTTTTCTAAGGAAGAGCGATTTAGCATCAGAATTCAGGTAGATTCTTATGATTTTACTTATGCTATTTTCGCATCTTGCTTTCCCTGTCTTCTTCGTGTCTTCCATATGTCTTCTGAGGAATTTCATATTTTTATGCATTTTCAATATGGGCAATTAAATTTATTTGAGAATTTTATTTGCATAAATCTGAAAGGAAGATGGGGCTAGGGTTTAAATTGTGACCAAATCCATTAGATTAATATTTGGATAATTTTGTGATTTAAAAACTTATAGAAAAATTCTGAGAACTGAAATATATATATATATATATTTATATTTCCAAATCTGAATACATATATATATATATATATGTCTATAAACTGTGATATTTGATTAAATTTTGTATATATATATATACACACATATATATACATATATACTTTTATATATATATATATATATATATATATATATATATATACATATACATATGCATATATACAAATATATATATATATATATTTCATTAAAAATCTAAATGTCACATATTTCACAGCGAGCAAATGACACATCGCGATCGAGGAAGGCGTTTTAATAAAATGCAACATTTAAAAATATAATTTAAAATGTGAATGAGTGGAGGGGACATGATTTTTTCCCACCCCCGTTGGCGGCAATGCCAAATGGACTGCGGTACTGCAGAGTACCTACGGTCTGTAGTGTACCTGTGACCGCAGTGTACCCTGCGATCCGTGGGTCATGTATATATGCTTGTTTAAAAGTTCTTTTAACATTTGATATAAATGAAATCGTAATTGATTTTCATATGTTATTTCGTTTCAATCGAATTCAATGTTATTCAATAATTATAAATATTTATATATTATATATGTATGTTATATATATATATATATATATATATATATATATATATATATATATATATATGTATATATATATATATATGTATATATATATATATATATATATGTATATATATATATGTATATATATATATATATATATGTATATATATGTAATATGTATATATGTAATTAATAAATTTAAAATTATTTGATAAAAGATTTAAGAATTCTTTTTTTATAATAATGAATAATTTTGTAATTTTATAATTTAACTATTAAAATTTAATTAATAGTTTTAAATTATAAAATATATAAAGTAAATGAAATTTAATTAAAATTTGGTGGGGAACGATTTCAACAGAATATTGTAATTGGAAATTGGATTTTAGACTTATAAAGGAAAACTTTTATCCATCCAAAAACAATACATGGAAAAATGTACAAAATGTTCCTCTAATTCTTTCACTAAACTTGGAAACGTAAACTGAGACTTTTGCATTTGAATTCAATTTTGAAAACTTAGCAAAACCAAAACATGTGTTTACATTGTGTATTCTTTATGCTACTGTTTTGGGTTTTGGGTTGACTAGTGTTGACTAGTTATAGGACGTCTATCAGAGGCTTGGGGGTTATGTGATTGTGATGTCATGATGATGTTTTAATCTTGATCTTTATAAACCCAACCATGGTTATGTGATGGAATGCTCTATGTATTGGCTATGATTACTGATTGTTATAGTTGAGATTCTTGTGTATGAGACACTTGACCTAACCATTAATTTTGGTCATCGATCAGTTATCCTTGGTTATTTTCTAGTTACCATGATGGGACTGAAATGTGGATTTATTCTTGATGATGTCATGTTGTGACATGTTTGACTCAACCATTTTTAGAGTCTTCGATCAGTATGATTGAGATATATTTTGGTTATTGAGAACCATTGGATACTTTTGATTATCAGTGATACTTCAGTTGCCAATAAAGAGCTATTGTGTTCATGATTTTATATGGATGTTTGCTCATGGAGATTTGATGCTTTTATGCATATTTGATGATTTTATTATGGATTATCTTTTGTAATTTTGAGATTTATGAGTCCATGAGCATTAGGGTAAGATATCTGCATGTAGTGACGGGAAGTGGCTTGCAATGGGGGTCGGGGTCCTAAGAGGTTGCCAGGGTAACTCATTATAAGTTGGATTGATAAGTGATAACATTCACACCTAATACTAATTGAATGAACCTAAAAAGATAAGTGTTTTTTTCTCGCCCATGCCTTGAGTGCTTGTACAGGCTAAGATGGGAGTAGTGAGATGCATGGTTGCCACCTTGCATTCCATAGTATGCCTTGTCAGTATGAGAGGATACTAGTGGCCGCATGAGATCAGTATGGACCTGTGGAGTTTAGCTAACTGTCAGGGTAACTTGTACGTGATAAATGCGATGACACTTTCCCGCTTGCATAGTAGGTTCCTACATGTCATTGTGTGCCTCTGGGAAGTAGATGTCAGTTTTGTGATTGGAACCTTTGAGTTAGTATACCTTAAGGATTCCTCGACTTATAGAGATATGTGTTATGTGTTATGAATAGCATGTTTGGGACTTGAGATTATCTCCTCAGCACGATGGGAGTGGACCACTTAGGTACCACGTGGTTAGGTGGTAGTGTATTTTCTACTCTTATCATTTGAGACTCATTGAGACATCGTGGCTGATGCGTCCTTTATGATGGTGGATATGTATCCTTTTTCATTGATGATTAGAATATGTTAGATGATGTTATCTTATGCTTATATTTTCTTGTTAGATTACTTTCTACATATGATGTTGTATATATTAGGAGTGACATTCCTACTATGTTAATACAGATGATCTCTTCGGTGATTTGGGATGTTACGCATGGAGGGATGGCTAGGGCCCACGATGGTCTAATGATGCTATTGACGGTTGGGAGGAACCATGCACTTAGTTTATTATGTTTGATCTTTATGATAGATGTATATGTCTTCTATGATGATGTATCATGTGATTATCTCTACTTTGATGTATCATGGATTAGAAAAGGATGATGTACCTTATTCTACATATGTATATTCTTTGAGCCTTCATACCATGTGACATGTACAGTGGATGATTGTGCATTCTAGAATGTAATTCAAAAAAGACATTTGTATATTGGATGTATCATTATTATTTCATGTGGATGTTGTACTAGATGAATTCATGTATATAATTCACATTAAGGGATCTTTAAAGAATGTAATCTGTTATGTATGTTATGTTTATTTTTAGATGGACAATGCTATTGCTTCCGTTATTATGAATAAGTTATATGTGATATTTACTTTCATGTTTTTTTTTTTTTTTTTAAAATGTTACCAAACTTAGTGAAACTCTAGGTTAATTCTTTGGATCCCTTGGCGGGGCATTACAATATCCACAAGGCCATTATACAAGCCAAAGAAAATTTGGCTTCTAAATCCAACAACTCTTTCCCCTCTAATCTCCTAATTGCTACCCCTCCCCACTTTATTGACAGTCTCTATAAAAAAAATTCTAATATTATTTGTAATAAGGGCCTTCATTACACCTTCAAACTAGTATACACCTTTAGACATTCAATCCCCTATCCTAAAGATCTTGCTAATTATCTCCAATACATTGTTGTCTACAAAGTAACATAGTCTTGTGGTACACCATATTGGTAACTAGATGGAAGCAAAATGTTAGCACTAGGATTAAAGAACACAATGCTAACATTAGACATGAGTATATTCTCAACTCAACACTTGTCAAACATTTCTCTTTAACCAAGCACCAATCTCTTTTTGTCCAAGAAACTAAAATCTTGGCCAAGAGAGATAATTTCTTCATGGTAGAACTAAAAGGAGTCATTGAAATCAACCAACATCCCTCCAACCTTAATTGTAAAGAGGATTGGTGTCTGAGTTATACTTTAAAATTGTCACTATCCCACCTTTAAATCCATCAAAATTCTTCATTCTCTACCCACATACATACACGCACGAGTATGTGTGGGGTTTGTGGTATGTACGTATATTTTTATAATTTTAGTTAGAGTTTAGTTTCTCTTTTTGTATGTATATAGTAGGTTTCCCTATATGATATCCTCTTGGAGTTATTTTCCAAATTATTTTCTTATTATTTAATTTTTATGATATATTTATGTAGGTTTTTTCAATTTTTAATTTTTTATAATTATACACCTCTAGTTATTTTTAATAACTTCAAATATTTTAGATTTAATAAATTAGGTTGTTTAGTAATTTATCATAGATCATTTATTTCTAATTGTATATATTATTTTAAAAAAATTATTTGTTAGTTTTTAATCCTTTTATTATTTGTTATGTTAAGGTTTGTATGTTTGAATTTTACCTTCTTCTTTTTTCAAAAATTTAGTTATTGTTTTTTGTTATTTAAATTAGGTTAAAAATTGCATAATCACTATGTATTAATGTAATTTGATTTATATGTCTATACATATGTAATGTATTGCAATGTATTATGATATATATTAAAATTTGAGTACCTACACACAAATAAATTAGATATATGTATGTGTTGTAACACCCTATTAGGGAACTCAAAACAAATTAACCTAATACTGTTGGATACAATTGTTCAATTGTGTGTTGTCTTTGATGTTACACAAATATCGTATCAATTATCTTACAAAGTATATCGAGCTTAGTTGGTTAGCACAGCAAATTGCAGAGTCTATCGAGTGTTCCTGAAAGTTACTCTATAGAAACAGTTCTTACCAAGCTCACTCGGGCGATGAAGTATTATGTGGAAAAAGTCAATTTCTACCAAGCTCACAAGGTTGACAAAGGAAATTTAGTGTTTACTAAGTTAACTCAGTCTCCAAAGGATTTTGCAGAGTTCACAATGTTTACTAAGCTTCAGTTGGTTAACACTAGAAATCATTTCTGGAGTAGTGTCTACCAAGCAGGGTCAACCAATGAAGGATTTCATTATTTTGGGAAATAAAGTTCAATTGTTTTATGTAATGATTGTAGCCAACTAATGTAATGATTATTGGTAATTGTAACTTTTAAATGAGCTGACTTGACAATTTGTAAGGTATAAATAAAAGGTCAAGTTGTGAATTCTAAAGTATGGATGAGTGTAATGAACGAGCATGCAAGTGTGAAGAGGAAAATGTGAGCAAATTTTGAAGAAGGATTAGATATCCTTGAGGAGCAGCAAAGTTGTATTTGATTAGAGAGGATCTAGTCAAGTAGAAACTAAGATCTGTAGCAGCAAATTCAATTGCATCTCATTTAGGTCAATGCATTTTTACTTTCTCACCATTGTAGTAGTGATTTCTAAATCCCTTAACAAAGTTGGTCTCACAGCCATTTTTGTAACTCCTCTAACAAGGTGGACAACTCTACTGAATTGTTCTAAAGTCCTCTAGCAAGGCCACTCCTATTAGGGTGATTAAATCCTTTAACAAGGTCACACCTAATAGTGTGTTTTGTAACCTTTAATAGGGTTGGCTCCTAGCATGGCTCACTTCAAAAGAGTGAAAATTTGTAGCTAGTTACTTGATGGTTTTTCCCATATTGGGTTTCCATGTTAAATCTAGTGTCTCTTGTGTTCATGTTATTTGTTTATGCATGCATGTTAATCACTTTGAATGCTTAAAGATCAATAATAAGTTAACTTATAGTACATCTACCGAGTTACAGCATTTTTCTATGTGGCTAATGAGTGATAGCAATAACTAGTTTTTAAGACATCTAAGGGATCTATGGAAATATTTTTGTGGTAACTGATTCACCCCCCCTCTCAGTTATTCCATCTATATTTCCAAAAAATACATGTTACTAATTTTATTTTAAAAATTTATAATTTCATAAATTAATATATTTTTTAGTTAAAATAAAAATAAGCATGCATTACTATTTGATATGCATTTGTACTTTTAAATTATGCAAGAATAATGTACAAGATATTTTATTTTATTTTATTTTATTTATAAAATATACAAATATATTTTGACATTATTTTCTTAGTCTTATTGTATAAATATTGAATTCAACTTCTAATTTTTGTAATAATGTCCAATTGGTCAATGAATTTTAATTTAGTTTAAATTTATAAATCTTCAAATAAAAAAGAATTCAATTGAACCCTGACTGGATGAATATTCATATTTTCTAATTATTTTGTCTATATGCTTTTTCAAGAAGAACCTAGGGTTTCAACAGGCTTTATACAACATAGTTTTTTTTCTAATTTAAACACAAGGGTTTCCAAATCTAGGCTTTGTGTAAAAAAAAAAATCTAGACAAGAAAAAAATATTTCTTCCCCAATTTCTCAATAGTAATGAAAACCTAAAACAATTCTTTCTCATAAAATTCATAGAACAAGATAACCCAAAATTTCAACACCCAAATACACACGTATCCTTGAAGATATGAGGAAGATAATATTTTCAAAAGGACTGATTTACAAAGGTTTTATAAACCCTACCTCAAATTCACCAATTCAATTTAAGAAAATACATGTAAAAAATTGACAATCCAAAATACTCCTAAGATTTAAAACATATTTTTAACTTCAATATCAAACTACCAAAACTTGTAACTTCAATAAAATCCTAAAAATGACAACTCTGAAAGATGAAGTAGAAGCTAGGGGTGTTTCTCTAGTCGGCCCCTAGGGTTTTTTCCCTAGTTAGCTAATAAGGTTATTTTTTTAAAGAAAAAAAAATTATATAAATATGAGTTTCATTTTTTTCAATTTACATTTATGTGAAATCAAGTTATTGGATTTTGAATTGGGAACAAAGAAATATTTGACAAACTTCAACCTATTTTTGAATTTTGGAGGAAGAATTTATGACATGGGCAATAAAGATAAAAGAGCAAGTAAATATGCATGAAGAAGAACTAAGGCACAAGAAGATGAAAATTGTCAAAAAACACTAGCAAGATACTATCTTAGATCAGGTACACATGCACAATCTTTTTTCCAATGTATTTAATTAGTTTATTTAGTTAGGATTAGGGTTCAAATCCAATTAGGAATATGATATTTCTCTTAAATTAGCATTACTATTAACTTAATATTAAGAGTTTATTTGAAATTATGTTCATATTTAGGCCATTAGGGTTTATCCAATTATGTCCATATTTAGTCCTTAGGGTAAATATTACATTATGAATAAATTTAAATTATGAATTTATTTATCACAGGAATTACCTTGTTTATTCAATTATGTTAATAACTTATAGTCCATTAAGCTTTATTAGATTATGATTAAATTTAAATAAATGAATTTATTTAGGACGTAGTCAACTAGGACAACCTATAGACATTGGAGAAGGTTCATCCCAAGTTCAAACACATACATATGCATCTCTTGCAAGTATATAATATAGATCTCTCTAGATTTCTAGGTCTCTATCAAACTTTATATCTTTAATTTTTAAATTTAGCAAGCGATATTTCCCCTTATAAACTTACTTGATTTTATTTGTTATATCTTGCACGTGCAACTCTAGTAGATGATGAAAATGTTGGACATGCCAAAATTGAAGATGAAGCAATGGATATTGAAGAAGGACCATCTAAAGGTTAGATAATTTAATCAAGTACCTAATATTTCACTCAAGTTAAACATGTATATATGTATACATATATGTCCCCTAAAGAGATTGTATCTTAAGACTTTGTTTCATTTTTTCTTGTACAGCCTGAGATCAAACAAAAAATGAGAATGTTAATCTAGCTCAAAGATTGAAGAGAAAAATTAATCATAGAAACATAGATCATTTAATTGAAATGGATGTGGAAAAATTGAGAGAATATGCTAATCAACCTACACATACTACGAAGATGAAATTGAATAAAAAGTCTAAAGACATAATTGCACAATTTGAGAATCTATCAATAGTGGATAAAACTCAACTATTATCAATTTCACTTCTTAAAGATGAATTAAAAGAGCCACTAGGACTATTTTTTATAGATACAAGTATAAAAAAGAGGAGGACTTCTAAACTAGAAAAAGATATTGTTGAAAGTGTTAAGGAAGGGTTACATTCCATTGGGGAAAAAACTAGATCTACAGATAAATCCATTGCATGAAGAGTGATACTGGCATCTATTTTAAATAAGAAAACATCCCAAAATAGATAGATCTCTTCATTATCATCTCATTTTAGGTATAGTCGAAAGACAATACTACATTATCTAAAAAGGAGAAACAATTTGAATGATAGTACATTAGAAGGCAATTGGGCACTAATGTGTAGAGCTCCTTGATCTAACAGGATTGCGGAAATAGTTAAGAACTTAGTTATTTAATTTTGGATTGATAATACTCATCCTTCACCAAATAGAAGAGATATCATCAAGCAGAGGATTGGGCCTAAGGAATATATTCAACATGCAAAACATTGGTTGGATGTCACTCAACATGAATTGTATCTCTCATTTTGTAATTTAAATCCTAACATAAAGACTGGACAAACAATGTTTGAAAGATTGAAGCCCTATTTTGTGAAGATAAATAAATTTTTTGAAACATGTTGTTGTTGATATCATGTTGAATTTGATCTGTACAATGAAGGGTTTCGAAAGATGATAGAAGAAAGTGGTGGAACTTCTCAAAATATTTTTCCTAAATGACCGAGTCAATTCATAACATCAATGTTATGTGACAAACCAAATGATTGTGCAATAGGTGAAATAGATTGCATAAGAGGAACTTGTGCAACATGTGGTAACTTGACTAAATTTCCTTTGAGAGAAGAAGATACTAATACGACAAGGATGGTAAAATGTAAGAGATATAAGTACATAAAGTCATAAACAAAAGCTGGAAAAGAATCAACAAGGTTAGAATATGTAGAGGATGAGATATCGGCTGGAGAATTTATATCAAATTTTTGTAAATTGATTCAACCATATATACACCATGCATTTTTTCTATGTGGCAAGCAAAACAATTTCAAACACTGAGAGAAACTTTCCCACTTAGAAAAATTCTATCTGTTCTTGACTTTGCAGAGAATTACTCTTTCATATCTCAAAAACAACTTCAAGCAAAATACTACTATATAGAGCAGGTTACTATTATGGTTCAAGTATCTTATCAACATGCACAAATTGATCTGGATAGTGTGGAAAGTATAGATCAAGCACGAGTCATTAAAAAAGAGTATCACTTTTACATTAGTGATGACAAAGTACATGACACAAATTTTGTGGAACGTTGTTTTAAGACTTTTTTGAATATTTGAAAAACAAAAACATTAAAATAGAAAAACATTTTGTATGGTCAGATGGATGTGCAACACAATTTAAATTGGCTAGACCATTTTATGCATTATGTAGATATCATCGATACCTTAATATACCACACATTTGGAGTTTTTTTTAGAGTGGACATGGAAAGGGTGAGCATGATGGTGCAGGAGCTTGTATCAAATGTGCTTTAAGAAAGTATCAAATGGACTATAGAGGATATCACATTAATAATGCTCATAATGTGGTTGAGTGGTGCAAAGCACATTTTTTGGTGCCAACAAATATAGATAACATATCATCACAAGCAATTTGAGTCATACCATTTACAATGTTTTTGGAGGTATCAGGTATATATAAATTAATTTGTTCATATTTTTAAATTGAATCTTAAATTTATATTTAATATGTTACCTTAGATGATCTCTATCTAAATTATGGACCTTGTGTACATTCAGGTGTTGATAGAAGATTAACACATGCATGCAAGAGGGTAGAGAAGACACGATCTTTGCATTCAATTATGAGTACAAATAGTAATGTGTGGTCATTGTAAACAAGAGAATACTCATGTTTTTATCCTGATTGTATTGATGAAGACTATGATGGTTGCATTAATCAAGAACGTGGATATGTGGGTGAATGGACTTTGGTGCCACTAGATGTTATTAATACAAATGAGTTTGAGGACAAAAACTATGATGATATTCCATTTCTTTCTAGTGATTATAACCATATTTTAGGATTGATCAAAGTTGGTACGTATGAACTATATATATACCTAGATCATGTACATGTATAAATTTTTCATAATTTTGCTTAATTTTTATTATATATATGTACTTATGCACATGACATGTATTAAGAATTTTGACATATATAAGTTTGTGTAGAAAATGTTTTTGCAGTCATGGTAGAATCAAAAAATATAGGTGTAAGCTATTATTTATTACATTCCACCATAGAAAGAGAGAAGCTAACAAAGTCTGAAATAAGTGATGGAATTGTTTTTCCCACAGGTTAGTATATAGTTGAATTATGTACATGTATGTCAAGTATCTAGTTCTTTTATGAATTCAAATTCTTTGACTTAAATTCAAGATTGATGTATTTTTTAAATGTGTACATGTGTAGGTTCTATTGTTGTATAGGGAACATATTTGAAGCATAGAAAAGTACTTTAAAATGGGATTCATTTCGTCGATTATCAACCTAACAATAAGGTATATCAATATAGTAACCATGTTATTGCCATTGGTCTAACTCTTCATCTAGTCAAAGGACCTGGAATAAGTAAGTGGAGGCTCCATATTGATGATCATGAGAAAATATTAAATGTTATCCAAGAATGAGTTGATCCACTTGATATGAGATAGAAACAACTCCTAATTTGAAATGTAATTCAAGAACAATATGAAATTTGGTTCAAACTATTTGAGATTTGATTGAACAATCATTTGATCAATTTGAAATTTGGTGGAATAAGTAATTTTCTAAATTGAACTTTTACTCTTTCATTTTTCACTCAATGTCTTGAATTCAAATTGTCATAAAGTAACTAATTATAGAAATTATGAACTTATATGTATGTGCATACACTAATTACCTGACATGTTGCACCATAAGGGAAAGAAATTCGAACACCAATTGTCTTAAGGGGATGAAATTAGGAGTCTGTAAAATTAATTATATTGAACTTTCTATTTCACTTAACTTGTCAATTTTAGGACACATGTACGCTTTCAATTCAACTAATTAGGACATGTACTTCCAATTTTAGGACATGTGAGCTTTCGATTTAACTAATTACCTAACATGTGAGCTTTCAACTTTAGGACATGTGAGCTTTCAAGTTTAAATTGTGATTTGTTTAACTAAATTTTGAACATGTACATGTTTTAAGTTGGACTTGAATTAGAACATTGGGCTTAAGGGGATAAAATTCTAGGATATGTGTACAAATTAAAATTTCACTATGATTAAAATTTGAAATTTAACTCAAGAACAATTTGAAATTTGGTTGAACAATCATTTGATCAATTTGAAATTTGGTGGAATAACTACTTTTCTAAATTGAGCTTTAACTCTTTCATTTTTAACTCAATGTCTTGAATTCATTTAACTTTCTATTATATTGAACTTTCTATTTAATTTAACTTGTCAATTTTAGAACACATGTACGCTTTCAATTTAACTAATTAGGACATGTGTTTTCAATTTTAGGACATGTGAGCTTTCAAGTTCAAATTGCGATTTGTTTAACTAAATTTTGAACATGTACATGTTTTAAGTTGGACTTGAATTAGAACATTGGGCTTAAGGGGATAAAATTCTAGGATATGTGTAAAAATAAAAGGGATGAGTTCTATAGATTTACTCAAGTTAGGAATTATGTACAACTAATTACTTGATACTTGAACATTTAATACATGATATATTACCAGACATTTAAATTACTTGAACTATATATATATATATATAATCAATATATTACATGTGTACATATCTAAATAAATTACTTACATATCTTCTAGAAACAATTTATAATATACTAGATCTAGATCTATAATGTATTAGATTCCACAACATAATGTAACATGTATCAATCATCTCAAGAACAAATAACAAAAACATGTATCTATCTAGAGATCTATCAGAAGATAATATCAAATATAAATAGTGTGCACACATGTAGACATGTAGATCCAGGTACATCTATATCAAATCAAATATAAATATAACATGCATGTGTGTATATAAAGTGTCTATCTAATATATGAATGTCTCTCTGGATGAAAGTCTATATAAAATCATTTAGATAAAAAAAAATATAGATCATCAGGTGCAAGACTATCATCACCATGCCTCCTCACAATGTAGTCTAAAGACTGACTATCAAGGTGCTCACTAGGATGTGCTGACCCCTATATATAAATTCAAGAGAAAGTGATATCAATACATACATACATTTAATCAAGAGAAAGTGATATTGAAATACATGTACACATAATCAAAACATAAATAAACATTACCTGTCCACTACTGACATCATCCAATGAGTCTCGATGACGTACATGATCTAGCATCAAAGCCAGAGTAAAAAAGAGGCATGTCCCCCTACATTGTACATGTGCATGTGCAACACATCAAATTAAAATTTCTCTATGATTACAAATATATGTGCATGATATACATATATGTGCACGCATGCACATGTGTAAATTAAATTAGTTTCAAATGATTGAAATTTTAACATTAAAAAAAAAAATTACCTATGTAGATGGTGGCATTTGATAATACTCAAACTGCCTAGCATCGATCGTGTCCACTAATGCATCCATATTTTTTTGTATCGCATCAAGGTTCATCTCTACATCTACATGAGCCCCATGACTAGTGACTAGCACACATCCTAATAATGACGAGCCAAGTGGACTATGTAGATGAGATGGCATAGAAGTAGAATCATCACGTGTCAACAAGTCCATCCATCCTATGGTTGACAAGCTCAAATCAACATCATTAAGGCCCACATATGAACTTTGAGCCTGCCATGTAACACTGGCTAAAGGGTCTGTGGTATGTATATGTCTCTCTGGAGCGAAAGAGTGGTTAGTAGGTGGATCATCATGTGCACTACCACCATGACCACTACCTAATCGATGAGAGGAATATGGCTAAGGATGTGTCCTAGTACTACCATGGACACAATCTCAAACATCTGATATGGGTATGCCAAGATGCTCTGATACAAATCTATATGTATCTAATAGATCCTTAGCCAAACCAATCATAGTATCTCATGCCAACACTCCAATGAGACCCTCCAAGCTAGTCACTGAAGGGATGCCTGCTGCACTGTACAAGTCTCCTGAAGATGAAGCATAGGATGATGATCTGGAATGTCAAAAAGATATCAAATACTAACCAACCTCATCACTTGAAATAGATCTAATAGCTACTGTAATCTCTCCAACTCCCTAAATGACCCCACGTAATTGAGTGCTATGTATGGCCTCATCAGCCGATGGACCTAACATAGGGGAAATAGCAAGCACTCTCTCTCCAACAATAGATCTATGTCCTAGTGGGGGATGACCCAGTTTCCTATCAGCCAGTCTATCATGCCCATGTCCTAAATGTCCTAGTAAATCTATGTAGTTCACTACCCTGCATAAGCGAACCTCTACATAAAGCTGCCAAGCAAAATAGAGTGGAATTCGGTCGTTATTTGGATAACAACCATGGGTAGCAAGGAAGTGTGGGTATATCAATGCAACCATCTGTGGATCTATACACTTAAGGGGAGAATACCCCTTCACATACTTTTGTGAAAGATAATGAGGGAAACATTCCCTCTTCAGGACATCTTTGGGCACGAAGTCCTGCACCTACTGGAGTGAAAGACCAGAGGAGATCTCTCATCTCTTATTGTCAAGGACAATCTATATAGTCTATGTAGAATATGGGGCAGTGTCATGAATCTCATCTCAAATAAATGTCAGGCTACATAAGATACTCTAGCATGTACCACTATAGACACTAGAGCATGTGCTACTAGTCAGGAATTCCTGAAGTCTATGAAACTCCTAGTTAGTACGATCATAGAGCTCTTGAGGTGGGATAGGTAGCTAATCATGGGGGACATGATGTTGCTCAGGGGGGATAAGCTAATGCGATATGCTACTCAGGCCTGGGTATAAGCTGTTGTTCAGGGCCCGAGATAGGTTGCTCGAGCTTGGGTATAGGCTGTTCGAGGGGGACAAGCTACTTGGGGGGGTAGAAGGCTATTGATTAGCCATGTGTCAATGTATGTAGGTGCATGTATAATGTGTAAACCTGAAAATTAAAATTAAAATGTACAACATTTAATAAACTGGAAATTTATATTAACATGCATGTACAATTTGACAAAATTAAAAAATAATCTAAATTGTTTTAACAAAATTAAACATGTGTACATGTGTACATATATATAGAAGTCCTAAAACATAAATGAACATGTACCTTAAAAAAAGTAAATTTTAAAACACACATGTTGTTATATATAATGTTTGTAACTCAAGGACCTTTTGAGAACTATGTGTGCAAATTATATTTCTATCTAAGTTAGATTGAATTTTCAAAGGTTTTAGACATATGTGTGCACATGAACTTGTCAACTGTAATTTAGTTCCATGAAGTAAATATGCATATATATGTATATATAGATATATGCATGTACACATGATATGTATATTTGCACATATATCATGTGTGTATGTGTGTGTATATATGTGCATATGCACATATATACACACACACATGATATGTGCAAATATACATATCATGTGTATATGCATATAGATCTATATATGTATATATATATATATACATATATATTATATATATATATGTATATATATATATATGTATATAGATATACATATATATATATACATATAGATATACATATATATATATACATATATATATATACATATATATATACATATATATATACATATATATATATATATATATGTATATATGTATATATATATACATATATATGTATATATGTATATATATATATATATATATATGTATATATATATATATATATGCATACTAGGATAAAGTTTAGGTTTAGAGTTTTGCATTGAGGTTATGGTGTGGTTGTTTAAATCATAGTTAGAAAATTAGAGTTAAAAGTTGGAATAAAAATATAGTTAGGTTTGGGGTTTGGGGATGGCTACTACAAGTGTTACTACTAATATTAAGCTTTAGGGTCAAGGTTAGGTCTAACATCATGATTAAGGTTTGGGTTAGGTTTTGTATTAGTGATATAGTTAGGTTTAGAATTATTCTTAGGTTAGAGAAATAATTTTCTTAGGATTATTGTAAGCGTAACTTTGGTTATGATTAAGATTTTAGTTATGGTCAAGGTTTATGGTTAAGGCTATAATAAAGGCCAGTGTTAGGATTCATATAATGCACCATGTAGGGTTCGAGTTATGGCTTTGATTAGAGATAGGGTTACGATTAATTTTTATATTATATCTTAGTTAGGGAGAGAATTAGAATTTGGTTGGGTTGAGGTTTATATATAGTTTGAAAATATTATTAGAGGCTAAGGTTAGGGTTTACATCATGGTTGGTCACAAATAGGATTTGGGTTAAAATGACATACCTAGGTTTTATGTTTGGGTTACATGGCTAGGGTCAACGTTAGGCTTTATGGTTGAGGTTTTACACAATGGTAAGGGTTTGGATTAGTGATATATAGTTAATTTTAGCATCATCTTAGTTTAGAGAAATAATTAGATTGGGGCTTTTAAAAATTAGGGTTAGCATTTCAGTTATGATTAAAATTGGAGTAAAGCTTATAGTTGAAGTTAGAATTAGTGTTAGAGATTTTTTTTAAGGTCATGGTTATGGCTATTTATAGTTTAGATTAGGTTTAAAATAGTTAGAGTGTACTTAAATAAACTTTATTAAAAGATACTATTATATATTTAGATAATATGGATGAAAAAATATCTTTAAAATATAAATAGAGAAGGATTTAGAACAATACGAAGAGACAAAAGGTTAAGACTACAACAAGAATACTAGTTGAAGAAGCAAGGAGTCATGTTGCCCAACTTGCCTCATTTATCAACAAGATAAAAAATAACATCAAGATCAAGTGAGAAAAATAATGAGAGGGGATTATCATATCACTCACTTACTTCATACACCATGGAGTCTAGAGTGACATTATGCGCCTAAGAAATAATTATAATTGGAGGAGATGGTTGTATCGTCTACTTTCTTTGTGCATTAAGAGATCCACAATGACATTAGAGGCCTAAGCAAGAATAGTAATTGAAGGAGGAGAGTTTGGTCATCTACTTTCTCTATGTACATCATGGGATCCAAAGTGATATAGCAAGCCTTGGAAAGAACAATAATAGAAAGAAGAGTGGATCCTAGATCATCTACTTACTCCATGCATCATTGGACTCATAGTGAGATCAAAGGTCTAAGCAAGAACTATAAGAAGAGAAAAGTGATAGGTAGTCATCCACCTATCTCACATATGAGTAGAGTGACATAAAATACTTGAGCAAGGATGGTACTAGGAGGAAAGACCCAATCATTTACTTGTACCACTATAAGATCTAACATGACACAAGATTTAAAATTCTAACACAAACACAAGTTGCATACAAAGTTTCAAGTCAACAATAAATAAGCACAATTAAGTAAAATCAATAATAGACTACATATTCAAATAAGATATGATACATAAATAATCAATAAAAAAATCAACCAACCTGTTGAATACAATAGTTAAAAAATTGTAAGAAGATTTTGACTATCTTATTGAATACATCAATTTTTACAAGTGAAAAATAGACCAAACAAGAGATAAAGTGAATCACATTCTACATAAAGAATACTACAAGAGCCTTCAACTAGGCTAACATAAGTATGCATACATACATATTTATAATAGATAAATGGGTTGAATACATTGAAATAAAAATTTATCAAAGAAGACCATCTAGATAGGACCTCTAGACACTTGTTTCACTCAACACAATAAGAATGAGAATATTTCTAGACTACATTTCCACCCTACCACAAAGAAACTTTATGCTTGAACCCAAAATCTTTCATGATGTAAAAGATCATTCAATCTAGTGTGAGGAAGACTAAAAAGATAATATGACAAGAGTAATGAAATTGATGTAAAGTGGTCTATATACTCTCAAACATTAATTACAATTGATATCATTGCATAAATTTGAACTCCCTCTCAATCAATAAGTATTCAAAGAGGGAAGCACGTCATTGGCTCATCTAATAAGACATAAAAAATGAACACAAGATACATATTAAAGAAATAAAAGAAAGTAATATTAATATATCATCTATTATTTCATATAATTTTATTTCATATCAAATATATTAAAAATATAGTGGTGATCACTGAATCAAGAGTACATCTTAATGCAATCATACTTATGAATGAAGCCAAGATTCGTAGTACATGCAATGTTTATCATGAAAATATCTATATCTATCTATAAATATTTGATAAGTTGAGAAAAGATCAAACATCATTGTAATAAGCTCAAAACTCTCAATCTAACACATCTAAAATTCACAATGTATATGGGTTTATTTATGGTTAAGGTTAGCCTAAGGGTTGGGATAAATATTATAGTAAGGGTCTAGAGTTGAGGTTAGGATTTGTTTCATACATAATGTTAACATTAGATTTTTGGTTGAAGATATAGTTATATATAGGGTCATCCTTAGGTTAGAGATATAGTTATAGTTACCTAGGTTAGGTTTAGGTTTTAGGATATGGTTAAAATTAATGTTACGATTAGGAAAATGATTTAGTGTTATGGTTGGAATTATGGTGAGTGATAGCATTAGGATATATACATATATATGCATACACACGTGATATGTGCAAATATACATATCATGTGTATATGCATATATACATTTCACATGTGATATGTGTATATATATGCACATATACACATATATACATATCATATATATATGCATATATATGTACATATCATGTGTATATGTACACACACACACACACACACACACACACACACACACACACACACACACACACACACATATATATATATATATGCATATACATATCATACATATATATGCATATATATATATATATATGCATTTATATACACATGATACATGTATACACACACACACACACACACACACACACACACACACATATATATAAAGTGCATACATAAAAAACAATAAAATATACAAAGAAATATATATTTAAATACTAAAAACAAATAAATTTTAACTAAAACAACATAAGAAGAGAAAAAACAAGTATTTTGTACCTTTTATGGATGGTTCATGGGGCAGATGCTAGTCACTCTCTTTGTTTTGATCGAAACAATGAGTGGATAAAACATTGGTGCCCCATTTTATGTTGCGCAAATTATGATTTTGCACACTGGTTTTCTTAGTTTCGAACGAAACTAAGAAACCCATGCAAGTTTCTTAACTGCCCATGGGTTTCTTAGTTTTGATCAAAACTAAGAAAAAGTTTCGATCGAAACTAGTATAATATTTTAGTTTCAATCGAAACTAAGCAAAAAGTTTGTTTCGATAGAAACTATAAAGTTTTGATAGAAACTTTTAATTTTTGTTTCTATAGAAACTCTTCCAACAATTTTTCTCGTAAGTGCTTTTCTGGAGGGATTTCTTCCTCCAAAAAAGTGTAACCCACTATTGTGGGTTCACCAGACTCCTAAACATTAAAAAAATTCTTTGCTAATCATGAAAATGAAAACCCACAAATCTATAATAAAAATACATTGTATGATTGTATTTTATTCAAACCTTGATTTTAGAAAATTAGTGAAAATGACAAACCAACTAGACAGGATCTTTTACAACTTAAACTATTGAATTTGATAATGACCCCCATCCTCAAACAATCTTAAAATAACTATTCAAAAAGAATATTGGTAAAGTACAAAAATGAAGGATATTATTGAAATCTATCATGAGAACAATAATTATTTTTCACTAATGTCAGACCTACTAGTTGTTGGTAAGATAATTGCTAACTTTGGTTTGAATGTTATCATTTGATTGATTGATGAAGAGGATTTAAAAAGAAAGAATAATAAGAGTACCTAGAGAAAGGTTGAGTTCTTTGGTGAATTAAAGGAGCACTAAGACCAAGTAAGACTTTACTAATATAGTGTATTATTTATCTACTTAAGGCTACAATGAAAGGATACTTGAGCAAAGAGAAGAAGAAGACTAAGCAAAAAGAAATGTGTCTTCCAAGCTTGACTAAGAAAATAGTGGAAGCCGATAAATTTAGTTCAAGTAGAGCAGAAAGTTAGTTGTGACCAAGAAAATTCAATATGTGTCAAGTAAAGAAAGTTTAATATGTGTCCAGTACCAGTAAAAATTAGTATGTGTTAAGCGTTAGCAGAATGGAAATAATGCTTGATCAAAGACTTAGTTCATGCCAAGCAACCAAGTGTTGACCGAGCATCAGAAGATAGTTATTGTTGAGTGATAGTATAAAGAGTTTGATTGAAGATTTGACAAATTTGAGCCAACAAAGTTCATTTCTTGAATTATGTAAGCATGTTGAAGATAAGTATGATGAGTTGGTGGCATAGAATTCAAGATAAACTATTCGAAGACAAATTTGAAGAGGATTATAAGGGAAGTTTCTACAGGGAAAAATGGAAAAGAGGGAGGATTCAATGAATCTGACCTAACCCTAATATGGGAAATTGTGATGAAGTAGAAAAGGATAAAAAATTTCTATATAAGGAGATACAAGGCCAGAAGTGTAAATTGTGTCAACAAAAAAGAGGAGTTTTGAGGTATTGCTTCATATGTGGGCCAAAGGAATGAACCTGCAATTGGCATACTAAGCATGAAGGATTAAGGAGGTGATGTCTTGAAGTGTGAATAAGAAATTAGAGACAAAGGGGAATGAATTCCAATTAGGATGGAGAGTTGAATGAGAGATCTATAATATGCAAGTGAGTTGTTTTGTTATCTGGTCAAGTCCTACTATTACTTTCTAGCAATTGTATTAGTATGGATAAATCTTTTGGATTAAGGCTAACCTAACAATCATAAGTGAATTCTTTAACTGGGTGACATTCTAATGGAATATTCTAAAGTCCTCTAATAAGCCTCACTTTTAATAGGGTTATTGAAATCCTTTAATCAAAGGTCACATTTAACAGTATGTACTTTAATCTTTAACAAGGTTGGCTCCTAATAGGGCTCACTACAGAAGAATGAAAATTGGTGACATGTTATTGGTGGTTTTTCCCAAATTGGGTTTCCACATCAAATCCTTGTGTCAAATTGTGTGATTGATCTTATGGTATTTCATGTTTACATTTCTGCAAAATTCATTTGACCTAAGACATTAATATACCAAGGTTTGAGATTTTGGATGATCTAATCAATGCATGCACATTTATTTGTCAAGTAATGAAAAGTTTATCTATACATTTGGACCTTGGATAACTAATTCAACCCCCTCTCAATTATTCTAAATTATTCCAACAAAAAATTCTCCATCATTTAGAACATCTCCTCAAAGTAAGAAAACTCTAAATGATGCAAATGAGACTACCAATCCTCTTTTTATAAATTTTCAAAAAGAACTTTTGTTCCTTTTTTGTATTTCAAGCTACTTTTTTCATTCTTCATTTTTTCAAAAAAGAAATCTTTTTTTTTTCACAATTTTGGAAAAGACTTTTAGAATGTTTTTTTTAGTACAAAAAAGTATGGCATATGCAAAAAACAAAGCAAATAATTCAAACTCAAGAAAAAATTATAGGAGTAGTAATACCAAGAAAAATTATCATAATGCATTTCCATCTCAAGAGAACCCTAAGTGGAAAAAGGGTGCAAAATCTAGGATTTTCTCAACCCCACACTCTGAAAACAATAATGGTAAAATCTACTCAAATAACTTTATGATTCTTGCAAATCTATGAGGAAAAGTGACATACTATTATATAGTCCCATTGAGTTTAGAGCATTAAAAAATAACAAAAATGAGGTCAGAGCCATCTACAAAGGAAGCATCCCTATTAAAACCTTGGCATAAAAAGATAAAGTAGGAGCCAAATGATGGTTGGAAAAGGGCATAGATGAGGTGTGAAAAACATTATACAGAAGCAACAATATGAATCTTTGAAAATACAAAAAAAAAAAAATTGAGAAATGAAAGGGAGTTCAAAGTTATGGAAGCCAACAATATCCCATTAGGTAGGCTCAAGGGGGATCCATTTAATGATCCAAATACAAAAATTAATAATGATAAGACAAAAAGATAACATAATGGTGATATTTCAAGGCTTTCAAAGGAAGTATATTTAGGTAACCACAGGCATATCCAAACATAAATCAAATTCACACTTGTTTATCAACATTGGAATATACCATGAACATGATATTATCATGACAATTATAAGTGATTACTACACAAGTGAATTGGCATCGTTGTCAAAATTTATAGTTATATGCATACTAGTGTGGACCTCTGATAGCCCTAAGCAAATTAGTAGAATTGTTGTACAAATCTTTAAGAAAAGAGGTAATTTCAATACTCTCATCTTATTTAAGTTATCTAGAGTGTAATAATAGGTCTTTGAAATATTCTTTATTAAAAGGCCCTTTATGTTTTCTTGAATATTATTTTATTAAATTCTTTTAATTGGAACTTAATTTCTCTATGATTGATATAGAATCAGAACTGGTCCCAACATTGGCAGTTATTAAAAATGTCCTAGTGGAATTAATGCATAGTATGATCCTTAAACAAATAGAAAATCCGATGGGAGAAATTGTAGGCATAGAAGATAGGTTTTTTTTTTCAAATGAATTCAAACTCCTCATTAACTTAAAAATAAGCATATAGAAGTATACTCCATTAGAGATCATAACAAATCACTCTTTGTATGATTTAAACCCATAAACTTACAAGAGTGATATACACAATACTGTGATATTTTAAAAAGATATAGATTAGAATATAAAAGAAGGGTCATACACAAGAGCTCTTAGGTCATCCATTTAAAAAATGAGACTTCCAAATTTAGTAAGGGTACATCTTAATTATGAGAAAGAGGTAACTGTTGAAATTCTGAGCATGCTAATGTGGAAATAAATCATAGTAATGGCTACCAACATAATCAGTTCAGAAGAGAAATAGAGGAAGGATAAATTATATAAATGAATTAGGCACAAGCAATAGTGTCATTAAGATGAGATGAATAATCAATTAGAATGGAACAAGTTATAGATACAAAATATGCAAAAATTCCTAACTCAGACAACTAGAAGGAGACATTAAATAAGGAAGATCAATTGGATAAATTAAAACTATTTCAAGAGTCACAACAAATAAATAACATGTTATATCAACCTTGATTAGATAATACTAATGGTAAAAGGAGGAGCTTCAATGCCTAATTTACAAGAAACAAGGGTTCCTATAGATTAAAAAAATTTAGACAAGTTGACTGATAACATTCAAAATAAATGTCAAATGGAGCAAGAAATCATGAAGGAAAATGCACGTACTGAGATATGAATCCATAGAGCTAAGAAAAATTAGGTCTAATAATAGACTTATGAGGAAAGTAGAGACAACTATGAGAATATTAAGCAACATGATGAAATATATCACAATATTCATTATGAGGTACATGAAAACCCCAAATATGACACAAAGCTAATAAAGATCAGACATTGTCAATAGAGAAAAAAACCCAACTATATCATCTAAAAATAGACACACTCATTTCTAAGCTTTTAGCTTATGTCATTTAACAAACTTATGGAACATGGATAGATTTCACCTCTTTCTCTTATTCTACTCCATATTTTCCACTTCCACCAAGGCAGTCTCTAAGATCTCAAGGTTGGATCCCTATTGGAAAACCCTAGAAAAGGTCAACCTATTCAGGATGAGGCTGATCCAAGTTGACTTGTTCCTTGGGGATTTTTAATCCCATGGCCATTTTTTCATGGGGTTTAAATTTAATAATTGGATAAACCCATCATCTTTATTTGTTCTTACACATTCATTATAATTTTGTACATGCAAGCTCAAGCATTTAATTATTCAAGCAAGTAGAGTTCCAGCAAGTATTCAAGGCATTCAAAGATTCAAGGATTCTTTGTGAGAATTTACTCTTCAAGATCTAACACTTTGTTGGCTATCAAGGGAAGGGATCTATATTCATCATCTTATTCATTAATGCATATTTACATCCATGGTTCCATAATGTTGTTTTAGTAGATACATTGCATTTGTGGAGATATCCTACATCCTTCATTGTAAATTTGACATCTAAAACATCTAGGCATTGCAAATCCTTATTGACAAGGGTTTTTACATGTAGGGATTTCTTTCCATTACATATTTACATTTTGATTTCAAGGTGTATTCCTCAATCTAGGGCTTGACCAATGCAAGCCCTCATCCACCAAAAACAAAACAAAAGAACATTTATTTTTTCTATATGTAGGAGAAGAATATTACAATTACGACCATAGATCTGAAAAAACATTTTCCAAACCATTTCCAAATAAGTTGGGTTAACCTTGCTACTATGTCCCAGGCACATGATGACTTTGTGGTAAAGAGTCTAAGACATGTTGCACCAAGTTGACATATTCCTAAATCTTTGAGAAAAATAGTATTTTGGGGGTTTTCTATATTAATTGCAAATGCATAGTTAGAAATATCCTCAAGATCTCAAATTCATGATTTTTAAAGAAAAAAAGCACATACCATTACACATGTCAAGGTGAGTACTTTATCATTTATTTCATCTTTTAATGTGGCCTATTTTCATATCTTAATTGGGTTGATTACTTACATTTATGATGTAGTACAAGGTAGGAGAATCCCTAAAGGAGATGTCCTAACCAGCAATTAAACATATAGTGGAATATAAAAAAATAACACAAAGATTTAGATCCCAAATAACACTAATTTTAGAATAATATTTTTATTCAACATGCTTGGTTGTAAGGCCTTTAAAGCTACAACCAAATACATAAGCAATTATAATAGTAATTCTACAAGACCTCACAAGATCCAACCACTAGCTATCCTAGACACACAATTTGGTAGAAAATCCAAGAAGAATCTAAACTTGTGCTCGCAAGCCACCAAGGAACTTTCTTATTTTCCCAAGCCCACACTTAGCTACTAGCTCTACTAAACTTTGCTTCTCTCAAATTCTCTTCTTTTCCGTGTTGAATGATTAAATGATGATTCCCTCTAGACTCCACAAGACCCTCTACTTATACTAAACCAAGCCACAAGTTGGCCTAGCATAATAGACATCAATAAACACTCACATTGAATACACCCTCAAGTCACAAGTCAGCTTGACAACAAACATAAAATACATAAAATAATTAAATAATTAGGACAAGCCCCAAGTTTACAAAGTATACATAACTCAAAAGACCACATAAGAATATGTTCCCTTAGGAATAGGTCCATATTTCATCCAATGATTCAAATCCAAGAGCACATATGCCAACTCCTTCGGATTGAAGCTTGTGGAAATAATCTCCATAGTCTGTTATTAAATTAGAAACATATGACTGTTAGAATATTTAGAATCACTAAGGGGGGTGTTAATTAGCTGTCCAAGGTCCATACATATGTACCAATTGAACTTTTAAACACTTCAAATACTTCATATCTAAACAATCCATAGCTTAGTCTCCATAGTAAACAATCAGTAACATAAACTTGTAGTCCATTGTCCTAATATTTATCAAACTTGTATAATGAGAACTATTGATAGTAAAACATCTCAAATGACATCCACAAAAGTATGACACTAGGATTTAACATGGAAACCCAATTTGGGAAAAACCACTAGTGACATGTCACCAATTTTTCACTCTTCTAAAGTGAGCTCTATTAGGAGCCAACCCTATTAAAGATTACAGAACACATTGTTAGATGTGACCCTATTAAAGTATTTAATCACCCTATTAGGATTGACCTTGTTAGAGGACTTAAGAACATTCCATTAGAATTTTTCCTTGATTAAAGGATTTACATATGACTATTAGTTCAACCTTGATTAAAGTATTTTAATACTAATACATTGGTTAGAAAGTAACAGTAGGTATGATCTAAAAAATATAACTTGCTTTGCAAATAAAGATCACAATTCAATTTACATGATCCATTGACTAAACTCGATTGTCATATTTGTCCATGATCTTCTTGGCACTCCTTCAAGCAATCACACTTTAACTCTTCACAACTCTTCTCAGCCTCCTACTCAAGTTCACCAATCAATAGTATCACTAATTTCCCCAGCCTTATTAGGCCTTCACCATCTTTGCTAACCTCTACCAACCTTTTTAGATTAGCCCATATGCCTCCTTAAATAGGTAATTCTAATCTTTTATACTTAATCATCAATATAGATCTTAATGTTTGGTCAGATTAATCGAATCCTTCCAACATTTTGTCTCCTTTATTCTCTTCTAAAAACTTCTCCAAAATCTTCCTTGAATTTTTGCATATAAATTCTCAAACATAGCTTCCCTAAATTCTCCATCTTATCCATCATTATTTTCAATACATTTTACATATTCTAATAAATTAACTATGTTAGTTGGAAATTATGATTTCCTCTTATTTTGTTAAATGTTGTCCATCAGCTGACACTATGTTCTGACACTTAATCATCACTAGATTACTCAATCACTACTAACTATTCTCACTCAGCACATATATTGTCACTTAGTTGATACTAATACTTGTTTGATGCTATCTTTTCTCAGCTTATACTAGAGATCTATCAACACTAGCATACCTTGGCATAAACTTCAAGCTCCTTAATCTTCTACTCTTTTTCTTGGTCAAGCCTATGTATTTAGTCATCCTTTGATCACTTCTTCTCAACTTCATTACAGCTGTCTTCTTCACTTGTGTTCTAATTAAATAATCACTTTATCTTTTCAAAGTCTAACTTAATCAAGTGTACATTATAGTTCCTCATAACTCAACCTTTCCTCTAGGTCCTTTTGTTATCTCCATCTTATCAAATCGTCTTCATCAATCATCTTGATAAGGCACCCAAATTATATATCACTATCTTACCAATAAGGTTTGACATCAATGACAACATAACAATTGTTTCAATTGTAGTTTCCAACAATCTCCCTCTTTGGCATTGCTGGCAACACCTCTAGGTATCATGCAAGCCAAAACATGTACTACTTCAAGAATCTACCTCTATGTTTTAGTATTAGATCTTCATCAATATTATTAGTTTCATTCTAATTCTCATCTCTATATCCAACAATCTCTCTCTTTTAGTTTCATTTTGATTCTCATCCATGCAGCTCTAACATGCAACACTTAAGCTTCCTATATCATATCAGATCTTGAAATCAATCAACTTCCTCTATATTGTTGGCAATTCCATATTCTCTTTTTTTTCAACATCTCTTGTTGAATAACTCCACCTATATATAGTAACTATATATTATCTCCATTACTTACATTTTCTCCTTCTTCAGTGGTGACTAGCATACTCTCCCTCTTTGACAAAAGACACTTCAATTATCTCATACATCTTGGTCGTGTAGATATCTTCATGTTAATACATCTTAATATTATTCACCATCTATCATTTGGTCTTATGATTGATATAACATTTTGTTCTTCCTTCTTCACTACTTTAGGTAGCTCCTAAAGTATGACTTTATGCATCAACTTGTAAGATATTCTAATCAACTCATTTATTATAGAACTCCATCTTAGCTTAAGTAGCCTTAGCTAGTGGAATCACCCCTAACTTACCTCTTAGATATTTATGAGAATCCTTAGATAAAGGCTTATTGAAAATATTAATTAGTTGTTCCTTAGTATTTACATACTCTAATCTCACTTCTTTATCTTAAACTAACTCTCTCAACTAATGATACTTGATAGCAATATGCTTGGGTTCATTATAGGGTTATTTGATATATTTATAGTTGTCACAATAGATAACAACTAGATCAGTGATATCTTAATTCATATCTTTCAGAAATTGCTTCATCCATACAATATTTGAACAATTTACTATTGTTGCTACATATTTAGCTTCTATTTTTTATTGTGAAATACAATTATGTTTATTTATTTTCCATGAGATTAGTATCTTTTGTAGAAAGAAAACTCCACCACTTGTACTTTTTTTATCATCAACATTGTCTACACAATCAAAATTAGTGAAGATCTTTAGTTCAAACTTGTCATTCTTCTTGTAATATAAGTCATAGTATTACGTTCCTTTTAGATATCTTAGTATCCTTTTCACTACCATAATGTGATTCTCCTTAGGGTTTGCAAACAATCTTACAACAATCCCAACTACTGGGGAAATATCAGGTCTATTGTGAATAAAATATTGTAGTTTCCCAATTATTGATCTATATAATGTCTAGTTTACATAAGTACAATCATCATTCTTAGATAGCTTATGTCCATTAGCCATAGGTGTGTTCATTGGTCTTGAGTCTTCCATCCCAAAAAAAATCAATCATTGAGTAATATAGATACCTTTCTTTATCTTATATATTTGTAAACCAACAAGGAATTTACTCTCACCAATCATAGACATTTTAAATTCCTTCTTCATCTCATTTGCAAATGATTTGCATAATGCATCATTTCCTCCAAATATGATATCATCAACAAAAAATTTAGATAACAATATATCGTTGTTACTTTCAATCTTCAAGTACAGATTATTGTTATTATTAGTTCTTGTGAATCCAATCTTTACCAAATAATTATGTGGTATTTCATACCATGCTCTAGGGGCTTGTTTCAATCCATATAGAGCTTTGTAAAATTTACATACCATGTTATTCTTGCTCGGATCTACAAATCCTTGTGGCTTTTCTATGTAAACCTTTTCTTCAAGTATTCTATTCATAAATGTATATTTAACATCCATTTTGCACACTTTAAATCCTTATAATCAGAATAGGTAAGTAGTGTTCTAATTCATCCTAATCTTGAAACTAGGGAAAATGTCTCTCCATAGTCAATACCTTCTTGTGCATATCCTTTACATACTAGTCTAGCCTTGTTCCTTGTGACTTCTACTTTTTTCATTTAGCTTGTTTCTGAATATCCACTTTGTTCCAATAACATTCTTGTCCTTTGGTCTAAGTACCAGCATCCAGGTTTTGTTCTTCTCTATATTTTTAATTTCTTCATTCATTGCTTGAATCCAATCATCATTGTTGAAATCATCTTTTACCAAAAAAATTTCAACCTTAGAAAGTAAACATGTATCAATTCTAAGTCTTTTCCTTGTCATAACTCTTGAGTCCTTGTCTCCAATGATTTTTTTTAGTACATGGTGTCTTCTCACATATTTTTCTAGTGTAGGTTCTTTCCTTCTTTCTTCTTGCACAGGTTCATCTTGAAAATTTATCTCAAGATCATTTTGTATATCTTCTTCAAGTTATGGTTTAGGTTTAGCTTGCTTGTATTGTCTTCTTGATGTTTGACATCTACTACATGTCTCTTAGTATCATTGTATTAATGCTTGACACCCATAGTATGTTGCTCAACATTTATTTGTTGTTGTTTCTTGGTAGGTTTATTCTCTTTCTTAGGTAAGGTGTGGGGAACACCTTCATCCACATAAATAAATATGGTGTAATCTTCAAGTTCTATCTTAAATTCAACTTCATTATTTTTTGCATATTCATCAACTTTCACATTTGCACTTTCCACAGCTTTGTTAGTGTTAGATTTCAAACGCTTAGAATCTTTTTCTTAGTGGAATATCCTAGGAGTATGTCATCCTAACTTTTAGCATCAATTTTTTCATTTCTATTATCTTTTAGTATATAATATTTTCTTCCAAAGACTTTAAAATACTTTAGATTGAGTGCATACCCATACCACAACTCAAAGGTGTAACATCTGTACCTTTCTTGACTTGCACTCATTTCAAAGTATAAACTATTGAACTTAAAACTTCTCTCCAATATATATGGGATACATTCTTCTCCATCATCAATGTTCTAGCACAATCCATGATTGATCTATTTCTCTTTTCAGCTATTCCATTTTGGGGAGGGGCCCAAGGTGTTGACATCTTCCTTTTGATTCCTCTATCATTGCAAAATATGTTGAATTTGTTAGAGATAAACTCTCCTCTGTCAAATCTCAAGCACTTTAGACTCTTACCTATTTCTTTTTTGACTTTGGCCAAATAATACTTAAACAACTAAAAAGTGTCAATGTTTTCTTTAAGAAACATTAGAGTCATCATCCTAGAAAATTCATCAATGAATAGAATGAAATATTTATCTCCATAGTATATTTTTACACCAATATGTCCATAGAGGTTAGTATAAACCATGTCTAAAATGTCATTAGATGAATAGGTTTTTCTTTTGAAACTAGACTTTATCATTTTCCCCAATTGACATTGTTTACACATGGCATTATCCTGTTTCTTCAATCTTGGTGTAATAACGTAACTAATGTCAATATCATTTTAATAATGAAAGTTCAAATTTAACAATTGATTTTATCCTCATGATTACAAACTTAAGAGCTACTATTATCTTTTTTAAAAAAATTGGTGGGTTTTTGCCCATGTATTTTGGGCATGACACTTGGTAGCCCTCTTACTCTTTTCATCTTATTAATGCTTACCAAATTGTCAAATTTTACATGACATAACCTCTTATGTCATAACCATATATCTTAATTTTGTGCAAACAAACATGTCTCATCAAATAAATCTATACAGAACAAGTTATCTCTTGTCTAATCATCACTTCCAATCAGTTCACCACTAGCATAAAATATCTTGGCCTTCTTGTGATGGAATTCAAATCTATAACCTAATTTTTTCAACTTTAAAACACTCAAAAATTTATAGTTAAGTCCTTAAACCCAATAAACATTGTCACACTTGATCTTGTTAGTCAATTGTATTGATCATTTACCTTTCACAAGACATAGTGGATCATTGCCAAACTTAACACAACTACCTTTGTATGGTTCCATAGTTTCAAACTTACTTTTATCACTAGTAATGTAATGTGAACATCCATTATAAATTATCCACCTATCACCTTTACTCATATATGAGATTAATGCATTTTTCTCATCTTCATTAGAATATTCTTTCATAGAAACATAGAGAACTTATTCATCATTACTTTTAGATTCATTATCATTTTCTTCTTTAGCAATATAAAAAGATTTCTTACCTTTGGCTTTGTATTCCTTATTTCTCCTATTGTCTTGGTCATCTCTTCTTCCTATGTACTTTCTTTCCCTTTTCTCATCCTTGTCTTTTTTTTCAGGACACCTTGCAACAATATCACCAACTTTATTACATGGAAAAAAAAGTATAGGAAGTTTCCCTTTGTATTTTTCTCTGCCTCTTAAAAGTCTTATTATCATCAGTGCTTCAAACTCATCAAGTTCATCATTAGAAGCATCACTTTCACTATTCATACACTTTCTATTTCCTTTCTTATTAATAACCAATTGAGATCTGAAAGCAGATTCAATAGAAGAGGAGTGAAATTATCAAAAATTTAACATCTCAAAAGTAGTAAGACTACCAGTTACACCTTCCAAAGTTAAGTTATTACTAGGAGCACATCTCAATTCATGTATTCAAGAAACTCTAATAACATATATAGGAAGTAGATTTCTCAATAGCGTGTTGATCACAATCTCATCATCAATCTTTCTCTTTTCTCCGCTTATAGAATTTACAACCTCTTTGATTCTTCCATAATACTAAACAATATTTTCACCTTTTTTCATTCTCATTTAATCAAATTTTCCTCTCAAGAATTCTAGTTTATCTTTCAAAACATTTGTGTATCCTCCATAGATTGTCTGCAGTGTATCTCACATTTTTCTTCGTAGTAGTGCAATCTTTTATGTCATCAAACTTGGTATAGCTAAGGGTTAATGCAATCTCCAACATAGCCTAATTGTGTTATTGCTTCTCTTTCATCTATTGAGATTTCAACGGAAGTATTTTTATTGTCACAAATGCATTTTTGTATAATATATTGCACCATCTCCAATTCCTATTAGATGCAACTTCATCAAACGCATCTATGCAGGGAAGTTCTCTTTGTTCAACTTTGGCACCTCCTTTTTGTACAGCTTGATCTTTAGCTCCAATTACCTTCAAACTTTTCTCTACAACTACCAATTCTCTAATACTAATTGTTAGAATATTTAAAATAACTAAGAGGTTTGGTGAATTAGTTATCCAAGCTACATATGTACCAATTGAACTTTTAAACACTTTAAATACTTCATATCTAAACAAGAAATAACTAGTCTCTATATTAAACAATTAGTAACATAAACTACCAGTCCACTATCCTAATATTTATCAAACTTGTAGAATGTAAAATATTAACAATAAAGCATCTCAAATGACATCCACACAAGTATGACACTAGGATTTAATGTGGAACCCCAGTTTGGGAAAAACCATCAGTAACATGTAACTAATTTTTCACTCTTCTAAAGTGAGCTCTATTAGGAACCAACCCTATTAAAGGTCAAAAAACACATTTTTAGGTGTGACCCTATTAAAAGATTTAATCATCCTATTAGGAGCAGCCTTGTTAGAGGACTTAAAAATACTCCATTATAATTCCACCCTTATTAGAGGATTTACATATGATTGTTAGGTTAACCATGATCAAAGGAATTATATATCGATACAATGGTTAGAAAATGACAATAGGTTTGATCTAACAAATACAACTCACTTTGCAAATATAGATCACAATTCAATTCACATACTTATCCACTAACTAGAATCCATTGTTATCTCTATCTCTGATTTTCTTGGTAATCCTTCAAGAAATCACACTTCAAGTCTTCACAACTCTTTTCAACCTCCTTAAGTTCACCAATCAATAGCATCAAAAATTGCTCCAACCTTATTAGGTCTTCTCAAACTTTGCTAATCTCTACCAACCTTTTTAAATTAGCCCATATGCCTAATTAAATAGGAATTTTTTATCTTTTTCCACTTAAACATCACCTGAAATGTCCCCACTAATAGGGTTAGTTAAGGACAAGTAATGCATACAAAAATAAATGTTAGAATCATAATAATATTTAAAATAATTGCATTATTCTACCCTCTAAGTTAATCCCAATCTTAAGGATGTCTCTAGATTGGGCTTCATAGCTCATAGCTACTTTGTCATCATACTGGGAGTGCACCCCTTAAGATTCTTCTTGGATGGCCATCCTCTATTCAAGGCCAAAAACACATGCATATGTTTGACAACATCAAAATATTTTGGCACATTGATTATTGGCCATGGCAGAAAATGGAGTGTTGACATAGTAGTCAAGTTTTTTATTAGTGACACACACTTTTTCAGATTATGTATAGCTACCAAGCTCATTGAATAGTTTACAGTGTTTTCCATGTAATTTAGTAGCCACTAAGTTCTATAGTTGCTACCGAGTCTTTTAGACTAACCTTGGTGGTTATCAAGTAGATTTAGTTAGTGTGAAATCCAATAGTTCAAACTGAGCATTTCAGTGTATACCAAGTTTATCAGTGGTTACTGAGTTTGCAGTTCATGTAATGTGAAGCCTATGTTTACCGAGCATTGCAGTATCTACTAAGTTTGTAGTTTAGGTGATGTGAAGCCAGTGTTAACCAAGCTACTTCATGGTAACTAGGTGATTCTGTATTTTCCTAGTTGTACAATATCTACCAAGTCACCAGTGTAGACTGAGTTCAAGACTACTTGAAAGTGATCAATATGAACCAAGCTTCTATGTCTACCAAGAGCATGACAATGTCAAGTAGTAACAGTGGATGTCAAGTATCAAAACCTCACCGAGTCAGTCTTCAGAACTTGAGTGTCTTCATGTGGGCCAACTTTGTAATATTTGTATTAACTTGCATCATGGCCCACTTAATAATTTTGTAAATTGGATTGGTATATATATGCGATGTATTGTATCATATCCAATGTAAATAAGAGCAAGAAAGTGCAAGAATGTGAATGTGTAAGCATATGTATTATGAATGTAGCAGATAAAGAATTATAAAGGCCATAACAAAAGAAGGAGTAGTAGTAACAAATCTATCATAGAAAGGTGATCTATATACTAAGGAATCTCTATCAACAAACTCAGTTGCAAATCAGAGATCTACTACTTCATCCTAATAGGTGAACTAGTAAAAATCCTTTAACAAGGTAGATCTAATACTCTTTTATAAATCTCTTTACCCGAGTGCATACTTCATTATGTGTTTGTAAATCCTCTCACAAGGTGGACCTGGCAGTCATATTTGCTCCTAACAGGGCAGATCATCAGATGTGATCAATGTAAGCCTTAACAAGCCAACTTTATGCTGCAATACTAAAGTTTGTGGGTATCATCCCCACCTTAGTTTTACTTTCTATTTGGAAGGTTTTTGGGTCACCAAATCTTTGTGTTCAAGTGTTGTGAATGCTTTCATATTTTTAGTTTCTCATGCTTGCAACTCAATCAAATGTGATGAATTAAATACTAATTGGTTTATTGAAATTTTTAAAGTTTTAGAAGTTATTGATTCACCCCTCCCCTCTCTGTAACTTGGCATAGTCTTGAATATTTCCAACAATTGGTATCAAAGCATTGTGGTCCTCAGGAGAAAGCTTAACAACTTGAGAAAAGATCAAGGATATGGAGATATTCAAACTTGACAAAGCTATTGACAGTGAAAAGATGGATCTAGAAATGATCATTTCCCAACTCAAGAAAGCTAAGGTGCAACTTTCCCAATCCCTGAAAAGAAGAAAGGAACTTGCAAATCAAATGAATGATCATCTCTACATTGAAGAAAGAATTGAAGACTTTCATCCTTCAAGAAATTTAGATGAAGCAAATTATGTAATCAAAGAACTCCTAGAGAAGAATGGTTCCCTCCAAGAAGAAGTAAGAAAGCTAAAAAGAGAACAAAAAATTTAGTCAGTAAGGTTATGTGAAGTCTTGGAACAAAGAAACAAGATAAAAGAAGAGATGGATGGAAGGAACAATGAGATCCAGAACCAATCCATTCAGCAAGCAAACCTTCTTTTTTTTTAAATAACTCAAATTCATAATTGTTTCTTTAAATTATTTTATTATTGTATTTTACATTTGATTTGATATTTTAAAAGATCCTAATGAAGCTAGTTATGTAGATGAGTATTACCCTAAAAATCCGTAGTTGAGTTTGTTTATAGTAACATGGTATATTGTGGCTTAGAACTTAATGTTATTCTATAAATTCTTTAGTTTTATTAAAAGTTTAGAGTCTATGATGTGTTAATTTTGTATCTAGGTAAACCATGTTTTTGCATATTCCTTTCCAATATCTTATCAATTTTTGTTTACTATTATTTAGTTTTGTAATATATCTTTATTTATGAGTTCATAGATAATCACATGTTAGTCTCTTAAATATACCTTGAATCCATTTCTAATTTGTTGTTCTCTTGAACTAGTTTTAAAATGGTTGTTTTTCCAAGTACAAAGTTTGTTCGCCAAGATATCAAATATGATTTCGTACAAAAAATCACCAAACTAATTTTAGTTAGATTAAATTTATTTTTAGATGGAAAGGATTACCCAAACATTATGGTACACCATGGAATTAGTGATTGGATGCTACATTACTAGAAATTTAGCAGTTTATGAATGATAATTATTTATGGTGTATTTATAGTACCATTTACTAGCATGTTCATAGCATAATTGCCTCAAGTTAATAAGAAAGCATAAATTCATTACCCTCACCCCCAGAACTGTGATACGCCAAGCACTGCAATTGAAGTTCGTTAACCTTCGTGAGGTCAAACAAGTTCCTTGGAGGCACGACAAACGTTGCATTTCTAGCAAAATGAAAGGCAATCCGCGGAAGCTTCGATAAGACCACCTATGAAGAATAGTAGCAAAGGTCGTACCCGTTGGCAGGTTCATTTAGGTGCATAAAATAGTCAAATCTGAACTGCAGCGATGTACGGTGGAATGAGTTACGGTATGGCATGGCATGAGCGGATGGGGCATACCCAGGCGTGCCTACCCAGGTAGTCGATCTTCCTTCCTGGGTAGCTGTTGCCCTAAGCATGGGAGGAAATCATGATAACCATCACACCAAGGATGATGTCACCCTGCATAGTTAAAAAAGTCAAAATAAAATTTGGAGGGCAAGTTTTAAAAATGCATAATTGTTTTATAAAGTTTGTTTTCACACATCATATTTACCTTCTTTCAAACTTGGTGTACCTTTCCTTTTTACCCTTGGGCTGCATTTTTCCATGCCTTGGTCTACATGGGGATGTCTTAGAAAGCACCCATGTCTTGGTACATGGAAATGACATGTGGCCTAGGGGTAGGGTTAGGTAGTTAAGGGTGTTTGGTAGAGTTTAGGGGTGGGTTAGTAGGATTTTATTTATAGTTAGTTTTTATTAAATTAGTTTTTTTTAAGTTTTTAAATATTAGTTAGTTTTTAATATGTTAGTATTTTTTTAGTTGTTTTATTAAGTTAGTTTAAATTATTAAATAGTATTAGTTGTAGTTTATGTATGTTTTTAATTAGTATATTTTGTTATAGTTTTAGTTAGTGTTATTTCTTAAGTAATTTAATTATTATGTTTTTAAATATGAGTATGATCTAATATTAGAATTTCATTTCAGTTTTTAATTAAATGTTAGAAGGGTTAGTTGTATTATGTCAAGGTTAGATAGTTAAAGTTGTTTTTGAAATAGATTTTAGTTATTTGTTATGTTGAAGTTAATTAAAGTAAAAGTAATTGGTACATTTTTTTTTAATATTAGTATATGTTAATATTAGAATTTATTTCAGCTTTAGTTAATGTAGTTAGTATTCATTTTAATATAATATGAATTTAGTAAATCGTTTTAAACTAAATAATGCTAAATGTTAGTGGTTAGAACGTGTAAGTTTTTTTTAATTAGTTGAGTTTGGTAGTGGAAAATATATTCAATGTTAAGATGGGTAAGTTTTGATTATTATTTTTGTGTTGTATTAAACTAGTTAGTAGTTATTTTAATTAAAAGATGATAGTGGACTAGTAAGGTGTAATTTACTAGTATAGTTAGTTATTTTGTTTAAATTTAATATTTGATTAGTAAGAATTGGAATTAAATAATTACTAAAGTAATTTAAATATGTTGATAATTAGTATTTCGCTTAATTAATATTATAATGGTTAAGCTAATTATAATTTTAAAATTAACTCTACTTGTAATTCATATTTGCTAGTAGGTTTAGTGTAATTGTTGTTTTACGCATGGGAATTTTAAATAGTAAATAAAAATAATATAGTGTTTTAGATTAATTCAATTTAATTAAAATATATATTATTTTTATCATGAAAGATTTTTAATTTTGGATTAGTAATGTTTTAAAAAAAAAAATTACGTGTGTTTTGCCCTTGTATTTTGGGCATGACACAGTTCCAGTTGAAAAGTGACAAAGATCCAAATCCATATACAAGATACAAAGGGATCACTGAGCAAGATCAGTATTAGGTATTACCAAGTTACCTTCTCTACTGAGTAAGGTCAGGTCATAGACTCTACCGAGCAAGGTCGGGAGTAACAAAGGCACTTATGATTACTGAGTCATGAAGACTTTGCCAGGTGATCTATGCCAAGTAGTGAATGATAGACTGTTAAGCATAATGTCAACTCATCTACCACCATACTGAGCACTAACGGAAATTTTTTAACAAAAGGCATGGAATCAAATTAATTTCTTACCATGAATTTTTGAGTGCTATTGTGAAGAGCTATTTTCTGTGCGATCAAGTGACTTGAGCAAATTTCTTGCAAAAGTTTTCAAAGTTCTCTCAAGCTACCAAGTGAAAATGGAATCTATCAGTAGAAAGGTCAAGAGATGTTCTGACATGTTGCTTTGAGGAGTTGAATGGAAAGCATTGGATTTCAAGCTCGTGCCTACAGTTGCTAAAACCTTAGACCTAAGCAGAGTTCAATCCCAAATCCCTCCCAAGGTACTTCTTGTTAATGATAGTCAAACTCATTTTAAATGTACTATTCAAGAAATTGGTACTCTAGAGATGGATGATGCCCTAGCTCAATTATGTGTTGATGGAACCCTAAAACCCGAGCATCAACATTTGGAAGCAAAAGGATTAACACATATTCCCCATATGCCCCGAGAATTTAAAATAAAATGGATTATATATATCCTTGGATAGGTGCATAATGGACAACTATGGTTAGAGTAGCCAATTTTGATAACCAAGAAAATGATTCATCGAATCACTGGCCTTCCCATGCTCACCAAAGCCAAAACAACTAAAACCCTAGGTTGAGCAGAGTTGGAAAAGAAATCCCTAGCTGAGTGGGATGGCAGAGGTATGAAAATAAGTAGTGTTACTAATGTAGAGTTGAAGTTTGGTATTTATGTTATTTCTCATAAGATATACAGTTCAAGCCATCTTAATAGTGTATCATGTGAAGTTGTGGATTTGGCATTTAAAGTGGTGAAGAAGACCTTTTTCCAAGCTATTATTGAGGCAATCGACAAGAATATGGAAAGTAATAGAACTTCAAAGAACAATCCATGCAAATTTGGTTCATTATTAACCTGTCTCTTCTTTTATGTCCAGAAGTTTTTCCCTTCCAAAGGCATTGTAGTCTAGAGAAAAGATGTTCCTATACTTTACCAAATAAATGAATATATTGTAGAAAAGGGTGAGAACTACGGAAACATCATAGACAACTACTTCAATATGTTCAAGGATAAAATGAACAATAGTTTTAGGATACTAAAGAAGTTAGTTGAAGACTACAAGGATGATGTGTGCTTTGTGGTGGACTATGATAAGGTATATATCTAGGCAGTTAAGCCTAGAGTTGTGTGGGTCAAACCTCTTGGCTATGAGATGAACATTGATGAGCCTAAGGATATCATTGAAGCCCTTGTCAATGAACCTATTAATCCCAAGGCCCCTTACTTTCATAATTATGAAGAGGCTAAGGCCAAAATTGAGCTAGAGCTAAAGCTCCCACAGGTGGTTAACAAAGGGAAGAGGAGGATAGCCAAACTAAAATCTAGTGCACCTCTCATGTTAATCAAGGGCAAAGGTGAGGATGAGGAACAGGTAGAGGATGAAGAAGAATTTGAGAAAGGGGAGGAACCTTTGAAGAAAAAGGGCAAGGTGATCATCACCAAGCCTAAAAAGTGATCCACTAGAGTCTTCACAAGGAGGTCAAAGAAGAAAGGAAGTGACATTGTTTTCAAAAAACCTCCACCCACCTTTCAGGAAAATTTGAAGCAAATGGAAGAAGGAGCTGGAATAAAAAATTTCAAATCTTTGAAATACAAGATTAGGATAGAGACAAAGTAGAAACAAGTTGAAGAACTGGTGTTGAGAAAAATGGGTAAATGGAACTACTCACTAGACCAGATTGCCTCTCAAGTCTCTAATGAATTGCTAGAAAAGATCAAAGCCAAGATGGGATTTTGGCATGCAAATAGTCAAAGACATTTATGCACAAACCCTGAGGTAGTTACTACTAAGCATATTAGATGTTGAGGTGAAAAACTCTTTAAAGAAAAATGAAGCAAAACTAACTCTAAGGTTTAATACCTATTTAGTTTTGATTAAAGATATAGAGCATGTTTTTAGAAATGCTACAAACACTTGGAAAAATGTTTACCATCTTCATAAACCAAGTGAATTTCCAATTGAAGTAAAAGATGTTGATGAAGAAGAAGATAAGGAGAAAGATAAGGAGGAAAATGTTGAAGAAGTGACTCATTTTGATAATTAGGAAGATGAAGAGAATCAAGGTGAAGAAGCTACTGAGGAAGATAAGCAAGATGATGAGGAGATTGACCCAGTCAAGATAGTTGTTGTAGTCATTGCTTCACTTCCTAAGAAAACCACTAACTACATCAAGTGTGGAGATAGCTTTAGCAAATTTGGTTGTGACTACTACTGATACATCAAATGTCCAATCACTCTTTGCCCCAACTCATCTCAGCATATCATTGACAAAAGTGACTTCCACTTCATCAATCAAGTTGTAGAATCCTTCTTCATCTACCAAGTTAAGTTCTTTAGTCTTCACTTCTCCAATTTTGACTTCTTCAATTTTGAGTACATCCATGGTAAGCTCTCCAGTTTTGTCTACTTTAGTTTTGGATTCTACAATTTTGACTTCATCAATTTTGGATTCTTCAAGAATTTATGTAAGTATTCCATCAGTTAGTACTATATCAATTTTTACTGCAAGCCCGAATATGTCCACTATTATTTCTATTCTAGTCACAAAAGCAATAAATGCAAGGATAGTTGAACCTAAGGTTCAATTGAGTACAAAATTCTTGAAAGGAAAGGAGATAGAAGAAGATATGAATTTGGATGAGGAATAGAAATTCCCAAATGGGATATCTACAATCTTTCAACAGACCAAATGCACATATTTGGTGAACTCCTCCAGAAAAAGCCCAAACAAAAACCATGGAGAGAGGAAAGAGACAAAGAGTACAAGATAATAGGTGATGCCAAGAATATCCTAACCAAGTCTATTGGAATTGAGGTTGATTCTTCTCAACCTATTTTGTTTAAGCTTGGAGAGGTAGTCCAAAAGTTCAACAAGGACATCGAATGTCAAGAGAAACTAATTGAGAAGGCTAAAAAGAAATTCAATAATAAAGTGTTGGAGAACATTGCTCAGCAAATAGTCATTCATCAAGTTGAGCTTTCAATAATTTTGGTCAATCTTGAGGCATCTTGTTCAAATTTGTCATCACTTTTTGGGAAACTATATGATGTCACTGAGTATACTAAGGAAGTAAAGAACAAATTGTCCAAAATTGATATAGATCTTAAAGCAAGTGCTCAGTAGCTGCAACTTGACCCTAGTTCAAGCTCTACACATTTCAAGAAGATTAGATTTTTTTCAGACATACAAGTTGAATTGTTCAGAGAAGAAGCAATGATCCACTTTGTTGGGACTCAAAATTGAAGCCCGAATTTTGAGTACCATTTTGAAATTAAGCCATTTAAATGCTTTAAAATGCACATGTACCTAGCTATAATTTTTACCCCTATGAGTTGTTTAATATTTCTAACACCTTGTATTCAATGTGTCTATGTGTCCCATGAAGATAGACTGCCATTCCAAGTCATTTCGTGGTCCCTTTTTGAGCAATTGTCAAATCTGCATTTTTTCTTAAGTGTTAAACAATGACAAGAGGTTGTGTTTGCATGTGAATATCTTGCACCCAAAAATGTTTCATGAATTACCACTTTGGGAGTGTTTAATTTCCATACCAAAGAGCCTATGTTTCAAATTTTGAGTCATTTTGAATCCGTTTAACTAGGTTTTGAGTCCCTCAAAGTTGGTCATTTGTTATTGTCATGCTTATGTGAATTGTTCTAAATTCTAGGAAGCCTTGTTTGACTTGTTATGTTTCAATTTTGAGCTTATGAAAAATCCATTTGATCAGTTTTCAAACGTGATTCAAAATGTAATTTTTAACTTTTTACTGGTGTCAAAAGGAGCAGATTGATCAATACACCTATTCGTGATGTCATAACTCCAAATTTGTGAAGGTGAGATTGAATGGATTGTACCACTATGTTGTACTTTTAAAATACTTTGAGTGTACCAATTTGAAAGTTTTGACTAATCCATCTGCACACTTTCCCAGGTCCATTCCATTTGCAAAAAATGTTTTTCTAACATTGTTTCTAGTTTGCAAAATCCAAGTAGCCCACTTTGACCATTCACCATTTGTGCCTAGTTATTCGCCATGAGCCCAAATCCCAGATTTATGTTTTCCTCATGAAAATGAACCAACATTCCAATTTTTGTGCCCCAAAGTTTCATTTTACCCAATTTTCAAAGCCAAATCTGAACTCAATTTATTGTTTTCTAACATAATTTATTGCAAGCAATTCTAAGAAGGTAACTTTGACAGCAAGTATATTTTGACAAAGAATTTTTCATGGGGTGAAATTTGATAGGATAGGAGTATGTGGAACAAAGAATCAGTGTGTCTAATTTCATAGCTCAATCAGTTGTTTGGCTCAATTTTTAAGGCTAGTCAAAGGACCTCCAGATGCAAAAATTACAAGTTGCAGATCAATGATAAAATGAGTTTCAAATGTTGATCCATTGGTCAAATTTGATTTCAATTAATTCTAGATGGTTAATGGATCAATTGGATAGTTCAAGTGTTCGAAAATAAAACAAAAATTTAGCCAGACCCATTTTTGGGCTTGACTAATTGCACCCGATTGATAAGATAAGAAGTTGGGTCATCACCATATAATACTTAAGGAGGTTCATAGGCTTGATTTTTTCTTAAATTGAATCAAAGAGCAAAGACAATGAGTTATAGCTTGTTACATCTTGTTATTAAAATAATTTTGTAACACCAAAGGCAAATTCAAATCTTCACTTTTTCAATTTCTCTTCTCCATGTTTGTTTTGCAAACTATTATATGGCCCGAAAAAAAATTTATTGAATGGTTGATTTCTTAGTTGACTTTGACTCCAACATAGCCAATTCTATCTGGAAAAATTTGTATTCATGAGCTTGCTTCAATATTGCACTATTTATGCACTTAGCATTGAGGTTATAGGTGTGGGAGTAACAAAACCTAAAATACTAGAAGCTATTGCCCAAAATTATGAACAAGTGGAATGAGCTTAAAAGGCATGAGAATTGGATATTGTTTGGAGAAAATTACAAGTTTGAGGCACTAAAGCTAAGAGATCAACTACTTGAGAAAAGAGTAGAATGGAGACATTCCCAGAAACTTGATGACATGTGTAAACAATCTAGCTAAGAATCATAAAGCATAGTGAACCTAAATAGGCAAGATTTAAGTAGATAAGAAAATCAAATCTTAAGGATAAAAATATTGTAGTAAATGTTCAACTTGAAGTTTCCTACCAAAGCTAAGGACAGTGAAATTCTCAAGCAGGAGCACGCTACCTTGCACATGTCTATTAATTTGAGGAACGAGCCAGTAGAAAAAGACTAGCTTCAAAAGGATAAACATAAGTAGTCTATACTAGTAAGTTGGTAATAAATTCCTTAAATTAATTTTCCAAATTGGAAAGTGGGTATTGGTCATATGCTTTTCACCAAATTCCAAAGTGGGTATCGTGAAACTATAAAGGTTTGGAAAATTGGAGATTGAGTACTGGAAATAAAAACTTAAGAGGGCAGGTAATAAGGAGAGAAAATGTGAATGCAAAGCTCAAAGAAGGATTGAGGCCTTGTGTTGCCCATGTTTGTGCATTTCACGAGCAACCTGACTACATGCAGGGACTACTTTTGGCAAGGGTTGATCCTAATGCTATTAATGATAAGGGTGAGATAGTGCTACATAGATTCATTGCAAAGAAGTACACAGATTGTGCAATTTTCATATTAAAAAATGGTGGATGCACTTTGATGGGTATATTGAATTTGAAGGAATTGACTCCATTACATATGTGCATAGCAACATGGAATGTGGTCGCTGTCAAAGGTTTGAAGACAAAGGAGAACATGCCATGAGAAGTCATGATAACAGATAGGGTTGACCTCCATCCACAAAACCCCACACTAAGAATGTAGCACAATTCATGCTAAGGAAGGAGCCCTACAATCTTGTAATTCTGCCACCGCATGGGATCTAAAGACTAATTTGCAAACAATTAAAAACCCACAAACAAGGGAGCAGGCTAGAAGGAACAAATTAGTAAAGAGTAAAAAGGGGAGCCAGCTAGGATAACCCATGCATACAAAGAAGAAAATGTGTGAAGGATGCCCACACTAGAGGAATCCACATGCAAATAGAGGGAGTGCCACTTATAATCCCTACAAGCTCAATAGGAATCACCAAGAATTTTTAGAGAGGGACTTTAAGCACTGTGAGGGTAACCAGTTAGAGGAGTTCAGGACCAAACATTCAAATGCAAATTGTACAATTCGACTATCATGGACCTCACAGTGTTGGTTTGGTGCAACACAGAGGATGGAGAGCCAAAGTCACTATGTGTCAGTTGTTGCATCTAATCCATACCCTCTTGAAACTCCTTTACCATGACTATATGGCCATACTCCAAGTCAACAGAACAAAAATAATAAATTCCAACCAATGTAATGGGTTGCTGATGCAAATACTATTGTGAAGGCATTTGTGTGGTATGCTTTTTTCTCTCTTAGTGGTTACACCCAAACAACTTCCTAAGCTAAAATTGATATACAATGTAGGCAAGAAAAATCCATCAGCAACAAATCTAGTAATGGAAAATATGAAATACCCACAACACTTGGTTCTCCTTTTTGAGAGTTTTATGGATGCATGTTCTACTCTAAGTTTCTCTGGACCAACATTGTTGATAGAGAAAAAATGCTTGTAAGTAAGAAAGTGGAAGAATGGAGGAGTTTCCTTTTAGCCTTTATCCCACATTGCCTGTACAGGAATGGTTTATAGTATTTAAATATAATCACACCCACAAGGTTTGATGTTCTAAGAGACGAGCACTTTTGAAGCATAGGCTTACACATGGGGCCCATGGTCAGCTAGTTGGAACAACAACCAAAGAAATTTTAAACAAAGGTGCTCGTATGGTGATGTGGTGGCGAGGCACAAGATTACACCATGTGGCGCATCCTATGGTGGGTGCTTCCCCTCTTGGGGAAGGTGCTTGATGGATAAACAATGCAAGAATGCACCTAGGTGCCACGTGGCAGTGGGCCTAGGGTGTATGGTGACATGGCAGTGAGGAGGCAAGTGGTGACAGAGGAGTTGGGTGGCCAATGATAGCATGCCACATGGTACTCGTCAGGGCCCGAGTAGACTTGGAGAAAAGTCAGAAAATGAAATATTTTAAAAAATAATTTTTAATTATTTTTTGGCACATTCAAAGACTTTTAAATCAAAAAATGGTCATTTTCTAAAGTTTACACTTTAGAATTTCTTTAATTTTTGAAAAAAATTAAAAGTGCAAACCAGATAGTTTTATAGCAGGGGGTGTTTTTCAAATTGACTTTCAAGGGGTTTTTGTTAGGTGAAATATGCACTCCAATATACCTTTGGAACAAGGAAGAGATGAGCTATCCATTTTTGGAGCTAGTTTTTACACACGTGGTGGCTGGGTACTACAGAGGGTTTTGTGTTTTCAATAAGATGCTCAATTACAAGCAATAATTTCATTATTATAGTTATAAAATTCAGTTGGGATGCATTTGATATGCTTTGTTGGCTTAGTTTATTCAAAGTTTTGTATAATAATGTATTTTGATTCAAGTAGTTCACAATTTGCTTGATTTTGATGGAATTTCTCAAAATTCTTTGTCTTTTGCAATCAATTATAATTTCCATCAAATATCTAAGATACTTTATGCTTTTGGAAGGAAAATGATTAAGGATTGATTCACTAGTTGTAGAGAGAGATTAGAGCAATGCTTTTAACTTCTTTAGGAGGTTTTCCAAGTGGATAGATGCCAAACACAAAACAGATCTGGGAATTCTTTCTCTCCTATATCATTCTTTCTCTCTTTCATTATAAGGGTTGGCAGTTCTCTGTGATACTAGTAGGGTTCTAGTTTTCACTATGAAACCAAGGTTTTTGTTGGTTTTGCTTCCTATCTATTAAGCTGAGCTCTAGCAGTGAAGGCCACACATCCACTCTTGTGTAGATTTTTATTTTATTTCATGTGTTGTTTCTAAGATAATGGTAATTGATGCTAGATCATGTGAGGTATCTTGAGTTTCCTTCAGTATTACCAGTTTAATGTATTTGTTCTTTCCAAGGATAAATAAAAAAGGGGATTTACAATGAATTATCTAGGTTTTCTTATTTTGTCTCCTAATTTCTTTATATGTTATTGACTTTTTAATTGAATGAATAAGGTTCATTTTATTTAAGGAAGCTTGGATGAGTTGTATGTCAGATCTGTTGTTGCTTTTGATTCAAGGAATCAAGTAAATGCTTCAATGTTCTAATAGGTTTTTTGGGTGTATGGAGGGGATATTTTGTAAGAATGGAATTTGGGGATTTCAATTGAAAAACTTAATTGTAAGGAAATTAAGTTAGGTCATCCTACTAGTAATGACTCTATGTTTCAATAGATAAGGTACTGATCACTAAATTAGATGTAAGTTGATATGAAGGTTATTTGCATAAAATCTTTTAATAAAAATAAATTCAATTTTTTCCATGTTTTGTAGTGGGCTGAAAAGAATTAACCCTCACTTATCTTATGGGTTCATAGGTTTTGATTTGTAGCTATCTCATTTCTATGTTATTGCATAAGTATCAAGAGACAAAAGGGTTTCATCTATTGTGATTAGGTTCATATTTATGTTTGAATTCCAATGGTACCATATGTAAGAACCTCATGGTTAACCTGCCTAGGTCTTGCAAAGCCCAAAGTGAAGAAGGAGTTATGCCTTATAGTTGGCCCAAGATTGCAGTCGAGTGTATCCATCATAGGAATTTTCTAGCCTTAGATGCATTGGTCTAGTTTCTTGGTTATTTTCAAAATTGTTAAATAAAGAGCCAACACACTCAACATTGATTGATATAAAAAATACAATCCTTCTAGTCATGGATTTTATGCAGAAACACATTGAATATTCGAAGACTTTAATCCATGATAACAACTTCTCTGTTGCAGATCACATCATTGAATTGTTAGCTAAAGTGCAAATTCCCATTCATGCATGCAAGGCCTTGCAATAAAGTTAGGATAGAACCTTGGCAATTACCCTCAAGGTACACTCTAAATTCTTATCTCATTTTGGTGTCTCCATGTAAATATGTTAGAATAAATCTTTAGCATTACTATCAAAAAGGGGGAGATGAGATATGGGAGAAAATCTACAAGGGGAGATATGATATTATATGAAAGAAAAGTTATATTTACATAGTGGAACACATAGTATGGGGCAGAAATATGATATGGTGTAGAGTTCAAAGTGGAGAAGACATCAGATTCTTGTCAGTTGGTCCTCTTATTTTGTTCCTCAGAATACCCAATATGATTCTTAGCTAATTCCTAGGTTTTCTAATCTTTTAAGAAGTTGATAAAATTATGTCAAATCAGTTGCCAAAAAAATGGTGACTCTACTGGGGAATGCTTGTATTGATCTATTTTAATAGATAAACCTTGATAATCTAAAAAAATCCATTACAATAGGAAGCACATGGCATGGGTTTTGTCTAAATAGTTCATTTTTTGTGTAACAGAGTTTCTATTTCCCAAAGTGCATTATGAAAGAAGTTTTGTGTATTGGGCCCTTATTTCAAATCTGTGGTTAATTTTTTTATTCTTATGTATTTTTCTACCTTCTAACCATATTAAAGTGTTTTCCCTTAGTGGGTGGCAATTCAGTCAAAGGTTTAGTAGCTAGTGCTATATTAGAAGTATTGTTGAAATGGACAATAGAAGGAAAAATACAAGAGCATACACAAAGGCAAATCTATAGGTCCCATTATACACAGAACTACCCCAAGGTGGTAGGAAGAACTAGCCCAAGAAAAAAGGAGATCCTATCCACACATTGAAATCCTAAGATAATTCCTTGGTCCATTCCCAATATCATCATGTGATGGATAGAGAATCCTCATCCTTGAATTTTGAGTCTGAGAACACTAGGATTCTAGGTGAAATTTTTTAACACCGCATTACCAAAAGAAAGAATATACTAGGACAAAATTGTCTCTTCTGTAGGAGATACCACTTTTATACCCAATATGTCTAAGGAAGTAAACCACCAATGGGGGTATAAGAATTCAAAGGAATCTTGTAGATCTAGATGATCCTGTAGATTTTGAAACTACCTTTGTAGATCTTGATGAGCTATTATCTAAAATTGAGACATTGAGGAAGAAGGTTACAAAGGAAGATGCAAAACATATACATTTGGAGCAAGAAAAAGAAGTAATCACCATGAATTCTCTCATACAAATGGGAATCTTTCATAGAATAATGGAATCTCTGAGAAAGAAGAATAGGAAGTTGGAAGAGAAATCTTTCACTCTACATTCAAACATATTTGGAGATGTGGGAGATATAAGGTCAAAAATCTAAGATCAAGAACACCTTCTAAGAGAGAAGGAAGGACTTGTCCTTTCCCAAATCCAACCCTATAAAACTATTGAATAAAATGTCATAGATCTTACCATTAAGAATCTTGATAAAGGAAAGAAAAAGATTGTGGGTGTACAAATCAATGAGCCTCAAGTTTCCCCAAAGAACCTTTTTATGTCAAAAAATTGTTGGAAATATAAGAGTAACTAAGAGGGGAGGGTTGAATCAGTTACCACTAAAATAAATCCTAGATCCCTTAGATGTCAAAATAGAACACAAACTTTACTGAAAATATTGATGCTCAAAAAACACATAGGCACTCGATTTACACTAGTAAATGTTTTAGCTCGGCAAGCACTAAAATAACTATTAGGGTAAATAATTAATTATTTATTAGTTATTTATTCTATTACTTAAGCTTACTTAGGTAAATGCATGTAATTAATAATTGTAGTGGTGAGATGTTGACAACATAGGAGTTTGTTCCCTTCTAGCATGTTCCACTTTTTTGTGGAAGAATGCTTAGTTGTCCACCTTATCTTCTACCACCTTCCAGCTTGTTCTACAAGCTTCCTTGAGGCCTTTATAAGTGGTCTCTCTCTCATTGTAAATTCATCTATTCATGCATAGAAATTTCATTTTCCTATTGTGAAATATTTTCTCTTGCATTGTTTGCTTCAAGCTCTTGCTCCTTCAGTTTCTCTTCAACAAGCTATTTGCATATAGGTGATTTTGGTGCACTGTGGAGTTGGATTTTATCAACTCCTACAAGAATAACTTGTAACTTGGAAAATGTTTAACATGAAAATATTAAGATATTATTTGTGATTAACCTTAATTAGCTTAGTTGCATACACATAAAATAAATAGCATGAATACAAATGATGCCAAGATTTAACGTAGAAACCCAATTTGAGAAAAACTACCAATTGCAACTAGTTACTAATTTTCACTCTTCTGAAGTGAGCCCCATTAGGAGCCAACCCTATTAAAGGTTACAAAGCACATTGTTAGGTGTGACCCTATTAGAGGATTTAATCACCTTTTTAGGAGTGTCCTTGTTAGAGGTCTTTAGTCACTTCAATCTAGAAATGTCACCTTGTTAGAGGATTCACAAATATTTGTTAGGAAAACTCTATGAATAGATTTAGATCATTGATACAATGGTTAGAGAGTAATAATGAGATAACCTAATTTCTGATGCAACTGAATTGCTGATTACATATCTCAATTCTGGCTTGTATACTTGATCCTTTCTAGTCAAATGTATCTTTGTAACTCCATACGGATATTTTTCTTATCCTTCTAATTCACTTCCTCTAAGCATCTTATATTCTTACATACACTTACACACATTCAATCCTCAACTTGACCTTATGTTTATATCTTATACATTATCAAGTTGACTTGAATATAACTTAGAATAATTAATATGCATCTCCTCAATTGACTAGAACCAACAAACAAATATATTAAACTCATTATGCCGAAAAAAAAAAATCCTTCATTAGCTTACCATACTTGGTAGACACTAACTCAAAAATTATTTTCCTATGTTAACCAAGTGAACTTAGTTAATATTGCATCTTCACAAACTTTCTTTGGTAACCAAGTGAACTCGGTTAACACTAGTTCCATCCAAATTTTCCTTCATTAACTGAGTAAGCTCAGTTAACACTCAACTTCTGCATACTTCTCTTTGTCACCTAAGTGAACTCAGTAGACACTACCTTCTAAACTTGACAAACTCTAGAATGCTCAGCAGACATAAGGAACTATCTTCGATGTCTAAGTGAGCTTGGCATACACTAACTGGTAAATATATGACATTTTGAGTAACATCAAAGACAATACATAATTAACTAATTTTATTCAACAAAATTGACTTACAGTTAGAAAGAGAAAAAAAGAGAGGAAAGATCTTGCTAAAGAGCTGGAGAAAGTTGAAAATGAGGCTAAAGCTACAGAGACAAGGACGAAAATTAATTTCCTCCAATCCACCTCTAGCCTAACATCTTGACCAAATCAGACTTCATAGGTTGTACCTTTTATTCCATCTTGTTGGCCTATGATAAATAGCCAAGGTTTTTCCCAATCACTACCAACTTCCTCCTCTACTAGTAATGCTTAGTTAACTACAACCCAATAAGTCAAAATTCCCATACATACCCAAAGGGTTGGACCTAGCACTTCAAGTGCCTTAGGATTTCAGAAAAGGCCCATTTATATGGAAAGATACAAGAAAATTTCCTTTGTAGGTATCCCTCCCTTTCCTTGTCCTATCTCCAATGACTTGAGAGATAAGGTCACAAAATTCTTAGGAAAAAATGCTATCAATGGTGAAGAACATTTTAGAAAATTCACTAACATATTGAATGAATATAAAGTAGAACATGAGGATGTTGTCATGAAGCTATTTGTACACTCTCTCATAGATGATGTTAGGGACTAGTTCAAAAGATTTCCTAATGATAGTATTGGTTCTTGGGATGATCTAGAAAAGATTTTTGAGGAGCAGTATCAGAAAAATACTAATGTGAGCTTCATGTTGAATGAGTTCAATAATATTAAGGAAAATTAGAGTGAATCCATATTTGATTTTAACGTGATATTCTAGAAAGGAATGTAAAAGTTATTCCAAGTTATGAGACTAGATGAGAATGTGTGTCTCACTACCTATTTCAATACTTTTGATAGAAATATGCCTTATATTCTGAGAGATAAAGACCCCAAGAAATTAAGAGATGCTTTCAAGACAACTATCAACATTAAAAACAATAGAAAAACCTCCAATAAACTAGGAAGAAGAGATGATCTGAAGTTGTTCAATCCTAGGGGAAATAGGAAAGAACATAATAAGACTATTGCAACCAAAAGCAATGAGGATGAAAAAATGGATCAGTTTCTGAATTTTTTTAAGAATTTGAATCCTCCACTAAACCATGCTAATAAGCCTAATACTAGTGAGAAGCCATAGTTTAATAATAATTACAATAGGCATGCTAGATTGTAGAACTACCCTTACAATACACAATAGAAGGATGAAAAGCCCATCACTAATCATGTACAAGGTACAAATGACAAGAATACACCAAATACATTACAAAGAAATTTTTTGAATATGATGGAAGAAATGCCTTAGTGCATAATATGTCAATCTCCTCATTCTCCTGACTACAATGTAGTTTCTCAATCTTTCTCTACACAACAATAGACACATCCTAAAGAGGGTGAGAAAGAAAAGAGCCATGATGATGTGACCTATAACATGATTAATGTATGTAATAATTATGAATAATCTAATCAACAAGAATCTGAAATTGATGTCAGCGATTAGTGAAAAAATTATAGCTATACCATTAGCAAGTTTTTTTAGATGATGATAAGATGTGCAACATGGCTTTAGGTGTTGAACATATGAATCTAATAAATACATCCAAAGAAGAAATGAATAGAATAATTACTAAGATGATGGCTCAAGTTCATAGTACTTACAATCTAAGAAAGAGAATAATCAATAATATTTTTGGGAGGTAGCAAGTATTTTTAGTATGGATATTACCCACAAGATTAGTGATGGTAACAGGGTAGAAGATCAAACGGTTGTCAAAATCAAGGAAATCTAAAATGAAGGTACAAACTTAGAGTATAGAAGTTGTCAAGATAAATATAGAAGAAAAGAATTTGAATCCTGATGTTGTCAAGCAAGTTGAGGACATTGTTGTTCAAGTACAAGCAAATGAAGGTAATCAATGCAAACCTCTATTTTAAGACCTGATTTACATGATTTCTATATTGTCATAGATTATTGTTAAAGTTCCATTGTCTGAAATGTATAGAATAGAGGAACATAAGAGTAAAACCCTTTCTTGGTTAGGAGGGATTTGGAATAGTAATATTTTCAAAGGAGAGTTAGCATTAGAGAAGGAGGTACCATTTGTAGTAAAAGAAAAGGAAGACAAAGGAGTTATATCCCAAATACCTCAAATTTATTTGGATAGTTCATCTATATCCTATATAGAGAATATTGACTATTTTTTTCCTTGGGCTAATTATGAATAGAAATACCTTGAAGAATTGCATGATTGACTAAAGAGCTTCTAATAATATCATGCCTTTTAAGATCATGGAAGGCCTGGGTCTAAAGGTAGATACAAAACAGGGTAGATGTAGACTTATGGATGTTAGAGAAGTCCCTATTATATGTACCATCAATGCATTACCATTCAAGTTAGCTACTCATTCTAATGTTGACTTAACTATGACTATCCTAGTAGTTGATATTCCTCCCCAATATGGAATTTTACTATCAATAAAGTGGAGTGTTGCAATGGGAGGTAGCCTACAATGCAACTTTTTTTTTTCCACATTTCACATACATGATAAAGACATCAAGGTTGATAGAGAACCAAGGGTCATTCACATGATTTAAGAGAATGTTGACATTGACTCTACTTGTTTCCTCAATACAAAAGTAAATGTTTTAAGAGATGAGAGTACCATTCTAGAAAGTGAAAGGATAGTACCACTAATTTTACAAGAGGTAGAAAAATTCCTAGATTCACATAATCTTTGGACAATGTAATTTGATGGGGCTAGTTCCAAAGAAGGGTCAGGGGATGGAGTAGTTTTTAGCTCTCCAAAGGAAAACAAATTTAGATATTTACCCTAAATTTCACTTGTACAAATAACAAAGTAGAATATGAAGCACTTTTAATTGGATTAAGAGTGGCTACAAGTCATAGTATTAAAAAGGTGCATGTTATTGGTGATTCTAAATTAGTTGTGTCTTAGATTAAGGATACATATGCATCCAAGAATAAGAGATTAACACAATACAAAAAAAAATTTATCTGATTAGATTGAAGCATTTAATTATTTTGGAATCACTTGGATGGATAGGAGTAATAACAAAATGGTAGACTTGCTAGCTAATGTATCCATTAAGTCTAATTACATGTCTTTTGTTAGGGTCTCCAAGATTGAAGTGTATTATAGGCTTTCAATCCCTAATAATATAGAGAACTAGAAGGTATTTGAAGATGATAAAGATATTTTGAATTCCCTTTTGTATGAAGACATACCATGGCCAATAGTTGGATTGCAGTGCGTTGATTGAGATTATAGATGGGAAGGATATTATCCTTGGCCAAGAAATCTTGCAACTGAAATAAATAATGTGCCTAAAGGGTTAGTAGTGCTAGAAATTGTATTTGACAATCAAGATAGGATCCACCTAGAACTCAAAGACAAAAAAACTAGAGGAGCTAGAAGAAGTGTGTCTTGGAACAAATGAGTCTCCTAAAAAGGAGTATTTAGGTAAGACTCTATCTCCTTCTATAAGAAAGTCCTTAATTGATTTATTAAGGAAATTTAGACATTTGTTTGCATGGTCATATGATGACCTTAAGTCTTATAGGGAAGACTTTTTCTAGCATGTTATTCCCTTAAAGGAGAATGTTAAGCCTTTTAGACAAAAGCAAAGACCTATCAATCCTACACTAGCCCCCAAAATGTAAGAAGAGTTGATGAAGCTTAGGGATGGGGTAATTATTAAGCCTATTAGAAATTCATCATGGGTATCAAACTTAGTGCCAACTAGGAATAAGAATGGTGATATAAGGTTATGGGTAGACTTTAGAAATCTAAATATTGATTCCTTGAAAGATAATTATGGTCTGTCCAATATGGAATACATGTTGTAGCAGGCTACTAGTTCTGAATTAATGTCCATGATGGATGGTTTTTTGGGTACAACCAAGTGTTGGTTGACAAAAAAGAATAGTTCAAGATAGTCTTTACCACTCCATGGGGAAAATATGTATATGTTAGAATGAATTTTGGCTCAATCAATGCATGGGCTACTTTCCAAATAGCCATGGATGTTTCCTTTTCTAAGTATATAGATAAATTCATGGTTTTCTACTAAGATGATCTGACAGCTTATTCCAAGAAAGTTGAAGATCATTGCAGATCCTTGGAGAAAAATTTTCTCAAAGCTTTGGAATATGAACTCTTTTTGAATCCAAGAAGTGTACTTTTGTGGTTATAGAAGGAAAATTACTAGGCCATGCGGTATCCTAGGATGGAGTTAAGATTCATCCAGAGAGGGTGGAAACAATAGATAAGGTTCCTAAGCCAAAGCATGTCAAAGGTATACAATCTTTCTTTGGAAAAGTGAATTTATTGAGGATATTTGTGACCAATTTTGTTGAGATCAATAGACCTATTGCAAAGATGCTTAAGAAAGGGGCAATGATCAATTGGAAAGGTGAACCATCAGTGACCTTTCTAGAAATTAAGGATGTAATAAAGAATGCCCCAGTGCTTAGGATGCCTAATTATGAAAAACCAATACATATATTTTCTTTTGCTTCCTTCCACACCATTATAGTAGCTTTACTTAGAAGAAACAAAGAGGGTTTTGAACAACCCATTACCTTTTTTAGCAAGTCACTCCAACTTGCAAAAATCAAGTATGATATCAATGAAATACAATCATATGATGTTGTGAAAGTTGTTTGAGTTTTTAGGTGTTCTTTGGTAGGTGCTACTATCGTAGCATTTGTTCCTAGTCTTATTGTAAAGGATATATTTTCCCAACAAGAAGTGTCTAGTAGAAGGTGCAGATGGATTAATAGAATCCAAGAATTTAACATGGAGATTCAGATTACAAAATTGGTAAGAGGCCAAGGATTGGCTAAGTTAATGGCTCAGTCAAATTTATATGCCAATCAAATAAATATTGTAGATGAAGACCACAGGCTATATGCTTGTGATATGGATAATTGTGACTGGTATGAAAATGTGATTTATTACTTGCAACATATGGAAGTTCCATCTCATTTGACTAATAATGAAAGAAGGCATGTGAAGCTACAAGCAATCAAATATATTATCATTGATGGAAAGATTTGGTGGGGAAATTTTGAAGGAGTGTTATTGAACTGCGTTGATTATGAGGAATCAGAAAAAATAATCATTGAGATGCATTCAAGAGTGTGTGGAGGTCATTATATAGCCAAGACTATGAAAAATAAAGTGATGAGGGCTAGCTTTTGGTGGGCAATCCTATTCAAGGATGCTCATGTTCTCATCATGAAATGTGATCCTTGTCAAAGGTTTGCTGGTAAGTTGAATTTCTCTGGAAATGCCCCTTTAAAGTTAGTAGAAGTACTAGCACCTTTCCAATAATAGAGAATGGATTTTATTGGAGAAGTATCAAACAAATCCAGTACTAATTATTCACGGATTCTTGTAGCCACTGAATACTTCACAAAATGGGTAGAAGACATTCCTACTAGGAAGGCCACTAGAAAAGTGGTGAATAATTTCCTACTGAATAACATAATCACCAGGTTTGGCTGCCCAAAAAAAATTCTAACTGATAATATCATGTGCTTCAAATCAAAAAAAAAATTATAAGATTTTGTGATAAGTATGACATCACCAAATCAACTTCATCTCCATATCACCCGCAAGAAAATGGATAGGCAAAATCCACAAACAAAAGTTTGTTGAAGATCATCAAGAGAACATTGGATGATAAAAAGAAGGCATGGGATTCCAAGCTATATCTAGTTGTTTGGGCTAATAGAGTGATAGTTAAGAAAGAAATACGTGTTTCACCTTTTGATTTGGTGTATGGAATTCCAGCAAGAATGTCGTAGAACAACCTAATAGGCCTATACAATTACATCCAAATGTATGATAAGGATATAATAGATGATATGCAAGAAAGGATGGATGAGTTGGTTGGATTAAATTAGATAAGGAAGCCTCTGCCAAGAATGCTAAGTTGCAATTGCAAGAAAAATAGTTATATAATAAAAGGGCAGTTGCAAAAAAATTTGAACCTAAAGATTTGATCCTAATGTCGAATTCTAGAATAGAAGACAAGGGTAAACATGGAAAGTTTGACCCAATTTGGCTAGGCCCATATCTAATTCATGAGAGATGGGGAGAATATTCCTATCTTGCTAACGACTTATTAGGAAATATTTTGGAATTGTCAATTCATGGACAATTTTGGAAGTACTTCTGCTAAAGATACTTGTTTTTCCATGAACAGTAGTTTAGGCTCTTATACATTTGAAAAATCCTTGTATATGTTAGGATTAACCTCAGACAGAAATAACAATTACATGCAAATATAAAAAATATCAAAAAATAATAGATCATATAAAAGATAACACAAGACACAAAGATTTAACATGGTTAACCCAAACCCTAGGCTATGTCCACCAAATGAGAAGTCCAATATTACTATGATCTAGTGATTACAACCTAATTAATATCTATAATCCCTTATAGCTTCTTACCAATCCATGCTTCCTCTAGAATACCACAACCCAAAGGAGTAGAGGGAACTCTATTAATCAAATATATAGCAGTATTGACAACCTCTACCCGCATGTTTAAGGGCAACCCTACATGCAACCTCATGCTTTTTGTGTGCTCCATTATAGTCATGTCCATGTGTTCAGCTACTCCATTTTCCTATGGAGTCCTTGGAATAGTTTTATGTCTATGAATACCATTAGTGGAGAAATAATCTTCAAATTCATGACTGCAATACTCACCACCATTATCAAATATGAGACATTTTAATTTCTTTCCAGTCTCATTTTCAACCAAGCATTTTCATTTCTTAAAAGTTTGAAATACATTTTTTCTAAGAAAATAAACCCATAACTTTCTAGTTGCATCATCAATAAATGTAACATAATAATGAGAACCACCAAGGGAAGATACCTGAGCTGGTCCCCATACATCTGTATCCACAAGCTCTAATCTATCACTTTTATTTTCCTTCCCACTCTTCACAAAACTCACTCTCTTTTGTTTTCCATACACACAACTTTCATAGAAATCTATATTGACACATTTTAGACCTAGTAAAAATTTCTTTGAATGAAGTTCTTTCATACATTTATCACTCATGTACCCATGTCTATTTGTTCTCCATACTCAACTATAGTAATTATTCCTAAACATTCTTTTTTCTCTAAAGCAATCAAAGTAGAAGGAACAATATGACCTATACAAAGATATAAGGTGCCTACTTTCACACCGTTTTCTACTACAAGGGATCCTTTTGAAACCTTTTAATTTTTATCAGTAAAAGTAACTACACAACCCTCATCATCGAGTTACCATGCTAAAATTAAATTCCTACTTAGCCTTGGAACATGTCTTACCTCATGTAGTAGCCAATGATTCTGTCATTTCCCCTTTTCAAATAATTAAAAAATAATAAACTTTGCTAAGGCAGGAAGGCTCCAAAAAGGTGAAGTTTTGGAAAAAGGGGCTAATCTTTGGAAACCAATGGACTAATAAATAAAAATTATTATTAAATTATATTTTATTAACCCCTCTTGGATGTGAGTTAGGGTTATGCCCTCTTTTAAGGGGTTTTGGAGGCATTTTGGGCTGATTCTAGAACTTGATTTTTGTTCATTTCTTTGTTGTTCTTCAGAGGCTGCCAAACCTGTGGAGAAGGAGACCTGAGAATGGGAGTTTTTAGGTTTCTAGGAAGGCTAAGGATGGGAGTTTGAAGCCATTCCATGTGCATGCTCATGCAGAGTTTGCCTTTGTGCTGAACAGTGCAGATTTGTGGATTTTCGAGTGTGTTTTTTGTAAGAGTTTGGTGTTTCAGGTTGAGTATTTCATATCAGTTTGGGTTGCTGGTATATTTCAGACTTTATGATGTTAAAATAAAACTGAATATATGTATTGAGACATGGTTAAACTTTTGAGATAGATTATTAGTGTTTGTGGTGTTTTCGGGCATTTTTTGTGCTAATTTCGGGAGCTCGATGAGCATGGTTTTTGTCCTACATTTGGGATTTATTGTGTAAATTCTATATAGATCTAGAAATTTCATTTTTTAGGTTGTTATGCTACTGAAATTTCTATAGAAATGTCCATTTTCAAATTTGGCACTATTTCGGACATATCCGATTTGGGGTCTATTGAGAAATTGGTAGATCTTTGTAATATTGGTTGTTTGATTTTGAAAATATGATTAGAGGCTTGAAATATCATAAAAATCAGAAAAAGGACATTATAGATTCCCATTTTGCAACTTAATCTTAACTTTTCCCTTTTCAAAAATCTAACAGGGTTCATTATCCCCCAAATAAACAAGCCCAAAATCCCATTAGACATAATGAATAAAATAACCTCTATGGGGTGTAGCATGAAATGAAGAACCAAAATCTAAAACCCATGAATCATCAAAAATTTCTAAAGAAAGAAGAAAAGCATCCTCTTTGGATTTTGAAGCATGTACAGTACTTCCCTTATCATTCACCACAAACTAATAGTATATATGTTGTCATTTTGTATATATTTATGATTTTCCTATTGTGTATGTGTAGCTCTCTAAAAAATTTCTCATTGTGCCAAGTATGTGATATGCTTAACCCAAAGATTTTGAATCCTTATATGGATGCTAGCTATCTATTATCCCCATATAGAGCCACTATTGGCTTGTATTTTAACCATACTAAAAATACTAAGAACCAATTTTAAAAATCCAGCTTTCCTTTATGCAATTAGGATTACATGTTTCTTGTTGTAGAAGTCCTTATGAAAAAACCCTAGGTCTTTACCCTCATGCATGTTTTTAGATTTGAAACACTCTTTGTTTTAAATATTGTTTTACACTTTTAAAAGATTCTTGAAACTTTAAGGTGTGACCCTATGAACAAAGTTTATTTCTCCATCATTATTTTGTTAAGCCTTTAACCCTTTTTTGGTGCAATGGTGTGAAGTAGTAAAATTCTAAGTGTTCTCTTGGTCATCATGTTAATTACAAATGGTTGATTTAGATAGTAAAGATGTGAGGCAGTTAAGTGATGAGCTAATTGTGAGGTTGCATAGTTAAGCATGAAGTTAGAGTTTTAGGAAGCAACCATGTAAAAAGACACTTATACTCAATTACTACCCTAATCATAGTTTGAAGATAGGACACACGGAGTCATCTAAAGATAGTGTTTGTGCATAACATAAATATTTATGGTGTGATGGTGTGATTGAGGTTAAGAAGGTTATTTGTGGCTTCACAACCTAAAAGTTTAAATAGATTGCATTATGGAGTGACCTAGAAATCTCTTTGATCATGCAATCATATGGATTATGATGCAAAGAGAAATAAAAATTGTAAACTTGGTGAATTGGATAATATTGTGTATGAAATGCTTGATTGCGATGTCATACAATTAAAGAAGTAATAAAGATATGAAGTCACAAAGTAGAAGTCAACTTAGATGTTAAAGAGGTTTGCATGACCACATGGTCTTGTGGTTAAAAAATGTTGAAAAAAGTGAGGTCATGAACCAATGATCAGTTAGATTAAAGGCCTAATGCATGATCACATAGTTGAAGTTGTTGTTTAATAAGAATGTTGAGATGAGGCAAAATAATCAATGTTGTTGTGGTAATTCTTGGTTGCTCAATTGTGAGGTCTAAAGGGTAATGAAAAATAAAATCTATGACCTGGAAATCAGCTTTGATCACACAATCACATGGATAAAGAAAGTGGTTAAGGTGTATGGATGTGATGCTTGGTTTCTTAGCCACATCATTAAAGAAGTAGTGAAGGATATAAGTTGCAAACTAGTGAAAAGCTTAAGAGCCTTTGAAGTTTCTTTGATCATGTGGTCATGTAGTTAAAGTGATAAAGAGGAATAAAGGTAGTGACATAGGAACCTCTTAGACTTAACAGTTTCATGTGATCACAATCTTAAAATGTCAATGCCAAAATCAGGCAATGATGGCATGACTAAAGGTATTTGTAGCTTTGTTACCTACAAAACATAGTTAAATCAAAAGGGTGTGACCATGCAATGTAGTCAAGAGATGAAAAGGTTTATGTGATCACTCAATCCTGTGGTTATGAATATAAAGTATAACCTAAGCTATGAAGTAGCAATCAAGATAGGATGGGAGTGTTTGCTCAGTTGCATAGCTAAAAGCACAAGATAACGCATAGACTGCAAAGCAGTAATGAGGTGTTGTAGAATGTTTCTCTCTTTTTAAGGCTAAAAGATTTATCATAAAGGTAGACAAAGATGTTGCAATCAAGGGTTCACATAGTCACAAGCAAAAATAAGAGTTCGAAGATGAGCCTTGTGAAGCCACGAATAGCTCATAGTAAAAATGTTATTGTAACCTCATAATTGCCAAAAAGAGAGGTATCGTATGAAAAAGCATTAAAAAAATTTGAACGATGGCAGTACAAGTGTTATATAGCCTAATTATAATGTTTTTCTAAATTATTGAAATGTTTCATGCATGTTGACTTAAAGACACCATTAATTCTATTCCTATGCTCAACTACTATTAAAAGATTATGTAACAGATTTCCAATAATAGCATTCACAAAGTTTTGGAGCTAGAAAGAGAATTAAGTGAAAAGTTATTCAAGAGATTTGAGTTGCAGAAGAAGTGTTTGGACTAATTGAAATGAGAGAAAAATGGCATAGGAATAGGGTAAACTAATAGCATAGGTCAACATACAAGAAGTCGCTCAAGGTACTGAGCAATCTAAAAAAAAGCTAGCTAGCCTCTATGCTAAGGAATGGGTTTACTACCTACCAGGATTATCAAATGCTTAAATAGTAAATTTTCATCTTTTCAAACATGCATATAGTTTCTACAGTGATGTAATAGTGCCAAAAAAATAATGGTAATGAGTTATTGTGGTATTTTTATAATAACAGATTAAGTGAGCCACCAAATTCAAATCCTTGGAATAGGAACATGGAAAAGATGATTATGCTAGAGGTGATTGTAGGTGTAGAATTGGTAAAGGCCTTGATAAAGGTATATAATCCTACAACTCATGGATTCCATAGGAAGGATATGAGTCTACTGTGCACCTTGGATAGGGAGAAATTCATAGAAGTTTTCAACCTTAGAAGACCAATGACAAGGGCCATTAAGAAAAAGAAAATGGATGAGACCTTCAAGAACCATAAAGGTTTTTCACTAGTATGGTCATGAGATGATGGGGACACAACCCAAGAACATAATGGACACAACAGAGAAGGGAAATTATATTAACTAAGAAAATAAGCTAGTACAAATAGTACAGAGAAAATAAACTTCAAAACATGCCCTAAGGGCTTACAATAGCATAAATCTAGAAGAATCCAGAAATGGTAACCGAACTTCCGGGAGGCATAACTTTTGAACCGTAGCTCTGATTGACGAACCGTTTACATTTTTAGAAAGCTCTCGAAGCGCTCTATAGCCCTATGGACAAGCTTTGCTTGTCCCCCATTTTTCGACCCTTTTTGAGGTCATTTAATGCCCCAAACCTGACTTTGAAGCATTCTTAGGAGGTCTCCAAAACCTGAAAAACTACAATAACTTTCAAACCGTGGGGCCTATTCACCTGATTCTTTTTTTGGAATGCTCTAAATCATGATTACATTCATCTGGCCAATTTACACCTTTTAGTTTACTGGAATGATGGCCCAAATACATGCTCCTATTTTTTTGGGATTTTCAAACGCACTGATAGTTGAACTATGAGAGTTGGAACCTTTATTTGAGCCAAATGGGTATCCAAAAATGTAAAGACATGAAACAGAAACTAAGTCTAAGTACATTTTTTTTGGGTGACACAGGATTGCCCTTATACCTCTGGATGCTCCTGCATCATGAGAAGACATATTCCTAAATCCAAAAAGGAAAAGGGTGAGCTCTCAAAGAAGGTAGGAGACTTTATGCCCTTAGAATTTATTAGCAGTTACTTGCAGTATACTATGTTTAGAATAGATAAGGTGATTGGATTGGATGGCATGATGAGTGCTCCAAGAAATGTGTATATCATGGCCCTAGACATATAGGACTTGTATCATAATGTAGGACATGATTTTGTGACCATATTATAAATATTATGCACAATGAGATTACTGCTTCTTAGAGGAGAGAGATGGGGAACTTCAAATTCCACCATTACTTATTGTTGATGCATTTACAAGAATATAGGTCACATCAGTCCTAATTTTATTGAAGGGATAGAGGAGAATGGAGAAAACTTGTTGGTATAGCTATGGACCAAGTTATGGCAAAGGTTTTACCCTTATTCCAAATCCTACCTTTCTATAATGATTTTGTTTTTTCAATTTCAAATATGTTAGCTGATATTACTGAGAGGATTCCTAGGGCTATTAGGATGTTGATTAGACCATCTACATTCCCTAATACAAATAGGAGGTTAGGCCATGATTGGGAAAGTGTTTTCCTTTTTGAAAAAATTTCTATAATAAGGTTTTGTGGATGCCCCTAACCCCCTCATGTTTGTCGTAGTTACATTCCTAAGAGAATGGGGATTGTAGAATTATTTTGGCAATTACGAATGATGAACTGAGAGAACCTAGAACCTACAATAAAAAATGGGTCTTTCGTTTGTAGAAATGTCAAAGTAGGGGATTTTTTTCATAGGAAAATAGGCAACTGAATAAATAGATGAATTCATCAGCAAATTATAATTTCCTTCGGCCCCTGCTAGGTCTTATGGCCCTAATGACCTTGTTAGGAATGCCCTCAAGATGATGAGAAAGTTCAATCTACCAAGTAGTAAGCCCTGTTGAGAAGAGGATGTGATCATGATTTTCTTGGAAATAGAGGATTGCAGAGACAAAACATTGAAATGGAGAGAAATCATGAGAGTAGAAGAAGAGACGAGGAGAACTAATCCCTCCTTTAAAGTTTAGAACTTTGAAGAATGCAACTAGACCTATAACAAAGGTAAAAGATCAAGAGACCCAAATAGATGCTGACACAGAAAATGTGGGTATGGATCAGCCAATGGAGATGGATGAGCTGGAAGAAAGAAAAGAAATAAATGTTAGGACTGTGGAGAGCATGCTCTCACACAAAATAAATGTCCTCATACAGGCTTCCCAGAATCTCCACAACAGCTACATTACATTGGAGAGAACAAAGTATTAGTGCATTCAGGCAATATCCATTCTTTCTCTTCTATTCACCAAGTGGGTACCCTACATTCCATTCTTTGATAGGTTGGTCCAAATTTTGGCCCAAAAGAAAGAATTTTGTAAAGAAACCATCATTTCCACAAGGAAAATGATAAATAGGGTAAAAGAATTGAATGCATTCTTTTTTAGTAAGCTACAATTAATAATTAATAAAATGAAAACCATTGCCAATGTGACACCTAACTTCATACAAAAAAATTGATGATGATAATAAACTGAGGGAATGGTAGGAATGATCATATTCTTTTGACAATATTTTGAAGCATGAACGATTTATTGCCTATAGAAATGGTGAAACTAACATAGTAATATTTTCTAACATTATTGATATTTTGTACAAGCTGGAGGCAGATATGAATAAAATAGTTGCAATAGTTAGAACCTTAGCTGATGCTAAATAGAATAAGTTCCTAAGTGACCTTAATATAGTTAGAGGAACCACATGGCCAATTGAGGAATCATACATTACCATCTAGGTGGTTGTAGCTAACATAAAGGAAATTCCATCTGGAGATAGCAACTGATCATGCAAGGAAAATTCAAAGAACATGAAGAGGGAGGACAACTACTTGATAGAAATAACTTATCTTTGTGGTTCACCTATTTTGGGTATGCTCTCATTATAAACTATGAAGTTGGTCCTGAACATCCAAATTGATAGATGTTCTAATTTTGGCTATCTCCAACATTATTTTTGTAACTATTTTGTCTTATATGAAAAAGTTGTTGTATCTTGTTTCTGAACATGTATCCTTCCATCTAAAGCTTTGCAATCCTTGTTCTATAAAATGATTTCCAAGATGTGAAGTGAGGGTCTAAGATTCATTTTGTTGAACTAAGTCTTGTTCATTCTTGAGTCGGTCCAAATTTATTGTATATGCTTTTTTCAAAGATAGAATGAAAAATAAATTTAACAATTGTTGATCTATTTGGGTTTTCTCTAATATGAGTCAACATCTAATTGTATATTTTCAAATAAATTAATACAATGATGCTAAAAGTTTGTTGATCATTTTTAGATCTTGTCTCTTCCTTTGTTACCATTTAATTCTCTGAGGTGTAATAGCTAAGTTTATTAAATCTCAGTTGTAATTTTTTTTGAATTATATTTAAGTTTACATTATGCTTATAATCTAATGGGTTATGTAAATTCTTGATGTAAATTGGAAGAATTCTTTGGTTTTCATTGAAGATTTTGATAAGAATAGGATCTAGAATTGATTATTGATATTCTTACCAAAAGCTATTAAGATAGATCTAACAAATAGATGTCAAATTCCTATGAAGTTAAAACACCAATGGATAAAGTATTGGTCATCCATAAAAGTTGATCTATTTGTAATGTTTCTATAGTATAAGTCTTTTATAAATCAATCATTTTATTATTGTAGGTCTGAAAAGTAATCCTATACTTGATTCATGGAGTTCTAGGGTTTGATAAAATAGTCATTTATCATCTTTTTTATAGTCCTAGAATTAGAATAAAATAAGGTAATCATCTATTATTTTGGAATTCATGTTGAGATTTTGAATTTTAAAGATATAAAGAGTGAATTCCTAGGCATACCCACCTGAATTCTATAGAGTTCAAAGTGGAGAAGACATTAGAGTCTTGTCAATTGGTCATCTTATTTTGTTCCTCATAATACACATTATGGTTTCTAGCTAACTCCTAGGTTTTCTAATCTTTTAAGAGGTTAAAATTATGTCAAATCAGGAGCCAATAGTAGGAATAGAGTTATATGAAGCAATATAAGTAACTCAAACTTTAGGGATGTTGGCTCCTTCAAAACATTAGGTTTACTCTACAAAATAGAAATCACTACACCCTAGATGACATCTTGTGAATTAACCAAATTCAATACTATGGAGATAACAAAGGGGTGGACCAACTAACAAGGCTTCTCTCAAACCTTCTACACTTCAAGCCCTACAATACCTGGGGAGGATTCCCCAATTCCATAGCTAGGATTTTGAGGCCCCTACTATTCTATGGGGTGTGGGGACACATTCACCTCTTCCTATAATAAATAAGCAGGTAACTTCATTGTTCAACTACAACACACCAAAGGAGAACAAGATATGGGCTAGAAACTTTATAATCTTCCTTTCAAATAGGGAGGATGGAGCTAGAAAATAACTTGCAATGGGTTAAACACAAAGGGAAACATGATTTTTATTTTAAATATTTGTAGAAATATCTATGAATTAAATAATAAGAAGATGAAATTAAGCTCCTATAGCTAGGATCAGTGCCTTATCTATTGGGCATTTGAAACAAAATACATATGACAAGGTCACACAAGCTTATGAGATAACTTTATATATGTGAAGGGAAACCTTACAACCATTCATAACTATGAGTTCAACCCATCCTTCTTATCAAATCCACTTGTAGAACCAATGAAACCATAACCCCCATCAATAAAATTAATAAATTCCTTGGACTAAAGCATGAAAGATAGATTATGTATCTCATAAGAAGACAATGAAAGATAATAAAATCTTGTTTCATTTCATTCAAATTGCATAGATTTACAAGATGGAGAGAACAAAAGTAAAACCCTATTTCATAAATTTTAATGATATTCACATTCACAATATCACTCATAAAATTTAAAACAACAAAGACTCAACACATATTCATTATTATTATCGTTGCACTCCCCTTCTTTAACATACACATTTTTATAATAAATGTTATCAAACATGTATTCATCTTCTTCATGGTCACAAGAAATATTATCATCCAAGAGTCATCACATTCACCAAGATTTTTAGCATTGTCACTATCACTATCAAGAGAACCAATATATTTTCCATTCTCACACAAATTAAATAACTCTCAATCCTTTTCATATATTTTTCAATATGTGTAGCCCTTTCTAATCTTAAATGTGTTGAACAATTAACTAAATTAGGCATAAAAGCACTTATAAATGCAATAGCCCATGACGATTTCTTAGGTCTCAAAGAGATGGGAAGCTCCATGAGGTCTAACTTTAATCTCATGTAAAATTTAACCTCATCTTGACCTTCAACACTTCCTACTCATAGTCTTATTAGAGTAATGACCTAATCATGAAGTTATGATTACAACTTGGAAATTTCCCTATAAAAACTTTCAAGAATTGATAAATTACTTTTAGATCTAAGATTTAAATCTATTTTACTCTTACACATCTCTTCCTAGTGTTGAAATCATGAAATAGAGACACTTATTGCTACCAATTAATTTTCATGAAAAAAAAAGGACATGAAAATTTAAATACAAGTGTTGTTGCAAATCAAGGGAAAGGAAAACTCACCATAAATTTTTGCATTTCTCTATAGCTTTCATGAAGAGAAAATTGTTGTTCTTTGAATCCTTATTACCGCTTCACCTACAAAAATGTGGAAAACCACCCACAAGTCTACACATGAGTGCTACTCCAACACATGTCATATGTCAAATTATTGAAATCCTTTACAAAAAAACTATTGTAATACATTTTTGCACTGGTAAGAGGTAAAAGTCGCCACCAAATATGAATTGGGGATGAATTTTCAATTAGAACTTGCACAATTTTTAAAAGTCTCAAATACTCATATGACACACAAAAAAAAATTGGCAAAAATCTCTCTCAAAGATTCACAATGACTTTCCCTCACAATGAAAGACTCAAGTAACACTCTATGCACTTCAATGGATAACCTTTTGGACTACATCAAAATTAAAAGTCATATGGATGTTGAACAAATTTTCAACACAACTTTTGACATCTCTGGACATATTATTTCTTCACTTTCCCTAGTAGAGTCATCATTTTGTTGACTCCTAATTTAGTAGAGTTTTAATAACTAGGAAGCTAAAAAAATATGTCTAAGGGTAGATAATTCTTATTATTAGCATACTTGATTAGAAAAAGGACCAACTAATAAGAAAATACTTAATCATACTATTTGAGCTCTAAAAAAATTAGGCGGGTACACCCAGGATTACTCCTAGCCAAGAAAATCTAACCTTGATTCTTCTACATTTGTCCAACAAAGAAAGATGTATAATAACTACTTCCAAAATAATTCAACCCAAAAATAAGTAGAAGTCTAAAATCAAGCTCTAAAAATAAAGAGAAATATGATTTTGATTATAAATTGTACCAAGATCCATGAACAACAAGAAATCAAATATCTTGCAACTATTGATCTCAGATTGGTTTTGACATGTGAGTGTCAACACACTTAAGTCATTTACTTAGTTCATGCTAAACTAGTAATACATGTCGAGCACAACATGTAAATATTAGACCATGTCGAGTTGCAATGGGTGTCAAGTCACTCATATGCCTAGTCATTCAAGTGTCAAGTAGATAGACCATGCCAAGTGACTCAAGTGCTAAGTAAACAATGGATGTCAAGTAATGCAAGTGCCAAGTCAGAAGCAAGAATACGGTGCATGCCAAGCATTAGTGACTTCATATACCAAGTGACATAGTTTTGACATATTTGTTTGTAATGGCAAAAAAAACTATGTAAACCATTTTTTAAGCCAACTTAAGGATAGATTACAATCTTTTGGAGATAAGAACAAATCTATTTTTGGATTCCCTATGTAAGTACATGTAGCCAATCAAAAAATGGGAATGTTTAAGCAAAAAAATGGATGAATCTCAGTTGTAGATTCATACCTAACCCTAAATCACCAAAGTCTTCTTAAGGAGGATGAAGCCCTAAACTCTTTATAGAGTATGATGGGTGAATGATCGAATTGGAAGAGTGAACAAGATAGTTTGCAGAGCATTCAACGTGACTTAGAGGTAAGAGTGAATTGTAGAATTAGTTAGAGAAGAACACATGATAGAGAAGGATTTAGCATTGATACATCTAATCATGAAGGATCAAAAGGAAATTGTGTAGAGGTGATCTGTTATTAGGAAAATAAGTGCCAATCAGAGGATCTATGCTGAGACATTTTAACAGGTGAGTTTAGTTAAATCTCTTAATAGAGTAGTCCTAACAGGCTATATGAAATTATTTAACAAGGTGCTTACTTAATTGTAAGTTGAAGTCCTTTAACTAGGCACACTTCTAATGGGGTGTTGAAATCCTCTAACAAGGTGAGACCTAATACTCTTTGAAAGCTTTTAACAGGGCAGGCCTTTCATAGGGTAGACCATGATTCATGGTCAAATCATTGTAGCATCCATTGGATACACTTTATTACTATAGTCATGAAGATTTGTGGGTGTCATCCCCACCCCAGTTTTACCTTCTCACTTGGAGGGTTTCTAGGTAATCATATCTAGTGTTTTGTGTGTGTTTTATTACATGTTTACATGATTTAGATTCATATTCTTTACATGTTATTTCAGTATATTAATGCATGTGATGAATGAATACTAAAAGTTTTATAGGTCCAAGTTTAAACTCATGATTCACCCCCCTTTAGAAGTGTACTCTCTTCCCACTTTTAATTCCAATAGAAACTAGGATTAATGCCTTTACCATTGGGCATTTGAATCACAAGACATAGGACAAAGTAACACTAACTTATGAAATAACTTTGGATATGTGAAGTGTTGCCTTAAAACCCTTCATGAAAGTCATTTCAACTCAACCTACTTGTCAAATCCACCTATAGAATCAAAAAAACCATAATCTCTATCAAGTATTTTATCCAATCCATTAGATTGAAGCATGAAAGGAAGATCATCTATCCCATAACAAGACAATGAAAGACAACAAAACTTAGCTTTATTTCATTCAAACTTTACTAATTTACAAGAATGGAGAGAACAAACTTGAAGCCCTTTTCTCACTAAAATGAAGTATGACTTAAGAACTCCAAAACCTACAATGGAAAAATACAATATGTTGTTCAAACACAAGAAAAATATTGGAAATTTTTGACACAATAGTGGAAACTTTCCCAACAAGTTGGAACCAACCCTATACAAAGAGGAGAAAGAAGAAGATATAGGAGAATGAAGAGGGTTAGGTATGATCTATGGATGGTAGATAGGACTTTCATTCTTCATCCACTATTGAAGTCAAGCTTCTCTCATCTCTCCCCAACTAAAATTCAAACCAAATCTCATTATTTTAGTTGTGACCACTTGAAAACATCTCTCCAAATGATGAGAAAATAAATTGGAATCAAAACCCAAACTTCTGCCATAGTTTCTACTAAAAAGTTCATCAAAGTGCTACAAAAATAAAACAATGCTACTAGGAAAACCTCCTCCAAATTTGGGACAATCCCAATTAATAGTTTGGCTAAAATATGCCACATGAAGCCATGAGAGTCAATTGAGAAAATATTTGTTGAAAAAGCCTTGGAAAATCTTCTCTATAGTTAGACTTGAACTCACTACATTTGCCAAATTGAAAAGTTCATCTTCTCCCCTTTTGAGAAACATATAACATTGATATAATTTCTTAATAGTAAAATAAAATGGAGGCCCCTACAAAAGGATTTAAAATCTTTCTAATACACTATATAGTTAAAGTGTGTAGGTCAATCTGATTGTTCATGTCTCCAGGTACATGGGCCCCACAAGCCTTTTTCCTCTTCAATGTTCATTTTTAACCTTTCAAGATACATTCCTTAAGATATTCGAGACCACTATTCTTTTCATTATGTTTAATATTCTCCAACCTCATTATTTTTGGTGCTCACCTATGGACATTTATATCATTTTTAATTTGAAATTTGAAATGAAACTTCCACCCTACCATGGTCAACACTTTCATCAATTTCTAGCTATGCACCACATGGAAAACTCTAATTAGTTCTCGAATCATTAAAATATATCATATCATATCATCATACACCTTCCACTACCTAGGTCCACTCTGCCACATGGAAACATTACATATTTCTGCAAGATGTTGCCAAGCTCTCTTGAAAATATGTGATGATGCCATCCATCCTACTACTTACATATTCATCTCATGGGTCCTAGTTGCCACGTGTCACTCTCAAATTTTTTTGCTCTACCACCTTGTCACCAGTTTATCACTGCCTCATCACCTTACTAGATGCAATTAATGAGCCCACTTGTGCCACATGTCAATACCTCACATTTTTGTGAGTCCTAGAATTGTGCTCCCAAAAATGTGTGATTTGTCCACCTGGCAACTTTGCTTCATCACCGTCTTGCATCCCAAGGGCCACATAGTGCTACATCACATTTGTGTGCCTCTAATATTTTTTGTTACAAAAAGATGACTCAGTGACACCTATCACATATGCCTAGTCACCCACCTTAAGATGTGTGTCACATGGCATCTTCATATTGGCTGATTAAAATCTAGGTCATCACAGGTTGGTTGAAAACTCTTCATTTCACCCAATTAGTTTGGTAGGCCCCATGTGAAATCTTTCATACATTGTAATAGTTGTGTTCTTAGATATAAAACTATAGGAAAAGACCCCTACATGGTCAATGTGGGATAAATCCAATTTACAAAAACTTTAAAATGAACCTTTGGGTGCACTTAAGAGACAAGGCATCCAAAGTGGGATATTCTCCTTGCATTATAATTTATTAGCCCCTCTCAATACTTTGTATGAAATGGCCCTCCCTCCAATATTTGGCATTGATCCTTCAACTAGATGGTACCAAAATTTGATTTCTAACAATGATCGACCACTACACATTTGGCACTTATATTTGTAAACTCCAAATAGTTCCCATTATGGTACATGCTTTGCTTTGAACATAAAATAGGCCCTTGGTGCATAGCATTTAGGATCCCAAATGAGTGATCCCAATTAAAAAATGATCTCCTCCTCTTTTCTAGATATGCAAGTGCTAAAGAAGGTAGACTTTCTATTAAAATATTAGCCAATATAGTGGAGGATGGTTGAAACAATCCATTTATTTTCATGTATTTTTTGTGAGAAAATTGGGAAGAGAATTGAATAATGGCGACATCTTAACTTTGATTATATAACTATCACAAATGAAGAACACATAACACATTATCTCATGCGAAAGATTTTAGATAGCAGTTTCACAAGAAGGTTTATTGTTGAACTGGACCTCAACACATGTGAACCTTACGACCTCCTTGTTGACATATCAGTCAAGTTTGTTATTAGTGACACACACTTATTCATACTTTGTATGGCTACCAAGCTTATTGAATAGTCTACAATGTTTTCCATGTAATTCAGTAGCCACCAAGCTCTATAGTTGCTACCAAGTTTTCTGGACTAATTCCAATAGCTACCTGTATTGCATAAAATTGTAACCAAGATTATGCAAACCTTAAATTATGAACATAAAAATGGAGAATATGTTTGGTATGCTCTTAGGAACACAACAATGGATGAATCTCTTGGATGTGTGAATGCAAATGGAAAGATGGAATATGTACCTAGACTAGATGATGTGAGAAATCAAAATGACAGAACGATGATGCAATGATAAGAAATTCTAATGGACTTTGAATGACTCCTAACCTTTGCCAGTATTAGGCCATTGTCCAAAAGCTTGAGACAAGACATCTATTTAAAGTGGATGGAGGAAGCATCTAGAATGTGCTTAGAAACCACTAGGAGATAAGGATAAGAATTGACAACTAAGCACTTTATCTCACATTCTAGATAGATGGATAAGACTGATGAGATGGCATGTGTGTGTAGAAGATTCCTATGGTGTAGACAACATGTGCTTAAAAGATGTGATGACAACTAATATGAATGCACATACTTTTAGGCAGTTTGAATAAAGATTAAATTAAATAAAATTTAATTTAATCAAGATCTAGAAGAATTAATGGGAATATGGAGGATTTTAAATAAATAAAATTTATTTAAAAAAGGAATATGTGGAGAATCATGTGTTAATTTAAATTAACACATTAGAGCTAGGAGTATTTAAATTAAATTTAAATACTTAGGCAAAAATGAACCTATTTAATTAAAATAATTTAATTAAATAAGTAGAGGAATGTGACTAGTACTAATCAGATTAATATAGTCATTCAGGACAATTTTTGGTGTCTACACTACCAAGCATTTCAGTGGTTACCAAGTGTATTCAGTTGGTGTGAGGCCCAATAATTCAAACCAAGTAGATTCAATCTAGCAGTTCAACCTGAGCATTTTAGTGGTTACCAAGCATTGCAATTTCTACCAATTTTATAGTTCATATAATGCAAAGCTATTGTAAATCGAGCTTATATGTTTACCAAGTGATTAAGTTTATGCCAAGTTACATAGTATCTACCGAGTCACCAGTGCAGACTGAGTTCAAGACTACTTTGAAGTGATTAGTATGGATCAAGATTCTACATCTACCAAGTGCATGATGATTCCTAGTAATGACAATGTGCATCGAGTATCAGAACTTCACCAAGTTAGTCTTCAAAACCTGAGTGTTTTCATTTGGGCCAACCTTGTCATATTTGTGTTAACTTGTGTCTTGGCTGAATTTGTAATTTTTCAAATTGGTTTTATATATTTGTGTGTGTGTGTGTGTGTGTGTGTGTGTGTGTGTGTGTGTGTGTGTGTGTGTGTGTGTGTGTGTGTGATGCATTGTATCATATCAAAAAGCATGAAATGAAATGTGTACATAATGCAAGTGTAAGAATGCAAATGTAAGCAGCATATAAAGATTTATGGAGGTCATATCAGCATAAGGAGTAGCAATGACAAATCTATCATAGAAAGGTGATCAATACAATCAAGCAATATCTATTAGCAATCTAGTTGTAAGTTAGAGATCTACTATTTCATTCTAACATGTGAACCAATCAAAATCCTTTCACAAGGTAGACTTAACAGTCTTTCTTAAATCTCTTAATAGAGTGCATACTTCATTGTGTGTTTTTAAAACCTCTAACAAGGTGGACCTAGCAGTCCTAATTGCTCCTAACAAGGCAGATCATCAGAAGTGATCATTGTAAGCCTTAACAAGCCAACTTTATGCTGCAGTATTGAAATTTTGTGGGTATCATTCCCACCCCAGTTTTACTTTCTATTTGGAAGGTTTTTGGGTCACCAAATCATTGTGTTCAAGTGTTATGAATGTTTTATGTTTCAATTTTGTCATGCATGCAATTAGATCAGTTATGATGAACTAAATGGTAATTGAGTTACTGCAATTAAGATCTATAATTGATAAATTTTCTTGTTATTAATTCACCCCTCCCCTTTCAGTAACCTAGCACAGTCTCAAATATTTCCAAAAATTGGTATCAAAGCTTTTTGGTTCTTAGGAAAAAGTTTAATAGCTTGAGAAAAAGATCAAGGATATGGAGATATTCAGACTTGATAAGGCAATTGACAATGAAAAATTGGATCTAGAAATGACCATTGCACAACTCAAGAAAGCTAAGGAGCAACTTTCCCAATTCATGAAAAGAAGAAAGGAACTTGCAAATTAGATGAATGATCATCAGTACATTGAAGAAAGAATTGAAGACTTTTTCCCTTCAAGCAATTCAAATGAAGCAAATGATTCAATCAAAGAACTCCTAGAGAAGAATGGTTCCCTACAAGAAGAAGTAAGAAAGCTAAAAGGAGAACAAGAAATTCAATCAATAAGGCTATGTGAAATTTTCAAACAAAGGAACAAAATAAAAGAAGAAATAGATGGAAGAAACAATGAGATCCAAAACCAATCCCTTCAACATGTAGATCTTATGGATCAAATCTCCAATGCAAATGAGGCAATTGTGAGCCAAAGATAGATCACTGAATGATTAAGGAATGATCTAAATTTAGAAAGACAAACCAATGAAAGAATAAGAAATGAGCTGAGATCTAAAAATTAAATCAATGAAAGATTGAAAAATGACCTAAATATTGAAAATAAAATCAATGAAAGATTCATGAAATCTCAAGTAGACATGGTTCAACTGAATGAGCAAAACCTTTATAGGCAAAAAGAAAAAGTAGGAATTGGATACAAAGAAGAAGGTGAATCCTCCAAACAAGATGCTCAAAGGAATCAAAGACCTACTTGCAATCATTGTGGTAAGTTAGGTCATACATCAAAAAAATGTTGGAGTAATGGTAAAGCAAAATTTAATGGAAAATGCTACAATTGCAATCAGCATGGTCACATGGCTAATGAAAGAAAAGAGAAATCAAAATTTGAGGGCAAGTATCACAAGTGCAAGAAACAAGGTCACAAGGCATCAGAATGCAGAACTAAGTCATTCAATCTAGCAAAGAAAATTGTGAAACCAATATTTAGTTGGGACTATAACATTTGGTGTAGATGTCATTATTGTGGATAATTTGAACACATTGGCTTGAATTGTGTTAAACATCACACAAGGAGAAGAGATACCACCATAAGATGTTTCACTTGTACCAAACTTGGCCATCTAGCCAAAAATTGCATGAATATAGGTAAAATTGAAAATGAAAAGAAGGTAAAACTAGATAACATTTGAAAGTAGATGAGGCAACAATGGATTCCTAAATCTATCGAGGATGCTAGTCGAATTAATGATGGTCATGTCACTCAAGAAGTGGGTGACTCCACCATTTCCAATTAGGTTTCCAAATGAGAATTGGAACTCCATTATCAAGATCACATTCAAATAGTTCCAGTTGAAAGGTGACAAACATCCAAATCAGTATTCAAGATACAAAAGGATCACTAAGGAAGATCAGTATCAATTATCACCAAGTTACCTTCTCTACCAAGTAAGGTCAGGTCATGGACTCTATTAAGCAAGGTCAAGAGTAACAAGACACACATGGTTATTGAGTCACAAAGCCTTCACTGAGTGATCACTAGATAGTGGATGATAGGCTATTAAGCATGATGTCAAGCACAATGTAAACTTAGCTACCTTCATACCAAGCATTAATGGCAAAAATATAACAAAAAGAATGAAATCAAATTCATTTTTCACCATGAAATCTAAGTGCTATTGTGAAGAAGTGATTTATAGTGTGATCAAGTGACTTAAAGAAAATTTGTAGCAAATTATCAAGGTTCTCATAGTTTACCAAGTAAAATGGCATCAATCAGTAGCAAAGTGAAGAGAGGGTCTGAGATGTTGGTTCGAGTAGTCGAGTGGAAAGCATCAAATTTCAAACTTGTGCCCACAATTGTAGAAACCCTTGATTCAAGTGGAGCTCAATCGCAAATACCTCCCAATGTACTCCTTATTAATGATATTCATACTCATTTCAAGTTCTCCATTCAAGAAATTGGTACCCTAGAAATGGATGATGTCCTAGTTGAATTGTGTGTTAATAGAATTCTTAAACCTAAGCATAAGCATTTGGAAGACAAAGGTTTAACACATATTCCCCACATGCCCCAAGGTTTTCAAATTAAATGGATTAAATACATTCTAAGCCAAGTGCATAATGGTCAACTATGGCTTGAGCAACTAGTTGTGATTACAAAGAAAATGATTCATCACATCGCTGGCCTCCCCATGCTCACCAAAGCTAAAACCACCAAAACCCTAGGTCAGGTTAATCTAGAAAAGAAAAGCCTAGTAGAGTGGGATGGTAGAGGCATGAAAATTAGTAGTGTGATAAATGCAAAACTAGAATTTGGGATTCGTGTTATAGCACATAAGATATGTAGCTTGAGCCATCTTAATAGTGTATCGTGTGAAGCTATGGACTTAGCTTATAAAGTGGTGAAAAAAATCTATCTTATGACTTGGCAGATTTTTTGTTGAAGAAACTCAAGAAAAACATGGAAAGTATCAGGACATCCAAGAATAACCCCTATAAATTTGGTTCACTTTTGACTTGTTTTTTCTTTTATGTTCATAAGTTCTTCTCTTCCAAAAGCACACTAATATGGAGAAAAGATGTGTCTATATTATACTCAATAAATGAATACATTGTATAAATGGGAGAGAACTATGTTAGCATTATTGACAACTACTTCAAAGTGTTCAAAGAGAAAATGAACAATAGGTTCAGGATACCTAAGAAGTTAGTTAAGGATTACAAAGATGATGTGTGCTTTATGGTAGATTGTGACAGAGTTTACATCTAGGAAGAAAAGCCCAAAATTGTGTGGGTAAAACCTCTTCCTTATGAGGTAAATATTGATGAAGCAAAGGATATTATTGAAGCTCTAGTTAATGAACCTATTGATCCAAAGGCACCATACTTTAGAACCTACGATGAAGCCAAAGAAAGGATAGAACTAGAAATTAAGCTCCCTCAGGTAGTTAACAAAGGAAAGAGGAGGATAGCTAAACTAAAATCTAGCACACCTCTCATGTTAACTAGAGGCAAAGGAGAAGATGTAGAAGAAGCAGAGGATGAAGAAGAATCTAAAAAGGAAGAAGAACCTATGAAGAAGAAAGGCAAGGTGATCATCACCAAGCCACCTAAGCCATCTACTACAGTCTTCACAAGGAGGTCCAGGAAGAAAGAAAGTGATATTGTCCTTAGCAAACCTCCTCCCACCTTCCAAGAAAAATTGACAAAGATAGAAGAATGTGTGTAAAAAACTTCAAATATTTGAAGTATGAAACTAGGATAGAGGTAGAGTAGAAATAGGTGGAAGAATTGGTGTTGACCAAAATGGGAAAATGGAAGTATTCACTAGATCAAATTGCCTCTCAAATATCTAATGAATTGTTAGAGAAAATAAAGCCAAGATGGGACTTTGCAATGCAAATAGCAAAAGACACATTTATGCATAAACCCTGAGGCAGTTACTACTGAGCATGAAAAATGTTGAGGTAAAAGAGTCTTTGAAGAAAAATGAAGATAAAATGACTCTTAGGTTTAATATGTAATGCCCTGCCCAGAGATTCTTGGAACAAGGATGAAATATAGCAAGAATATTTATTTTTTAAACCAAGTGTAAGTGTACATGGTAATAACCTACACAAATCAAAAGGGCTACAATAGAAGATTAAAAAACATCCAACACCAATGGATCTCCAAATGTCACCATTGACTAAAACATAACCAAAAAAAAACATAAGAGATCAACCAAGCTGAAAGACAAAAGCGAATTCTTGAAAATTGGCAAAGGCTGAAATCATGAAGCCCTGAAATTTCCTAGAATCTTTATCTTCACACGACACAATGTAAAACCTAAAAAGGTGTCCAAAACCAATTTCCAAAATTTTTCCTAACGACCCTAGATAGCCCCTATTTTTTGCACAAAAGCAAACAATACCAGGTTCTTGTGTGAAGAAGTGCATAGTGTCATGCAAAGAAGTGCATTTCCGCATGAGGAAGTGCATTCCAACAACATAAATTGATGCCAAATTTCATGTAAAGAAGTGCAAAGTTGTGCAAAGAAACACACCATATCATGCAAAGACTTGCATTCTCGCACGAGAAAGTGCAATCTCGTGCAAGATCTCAAATCAGCACGCAAACATGAAACATAATAGAAAGCTACGAAAACTATGAAACATAGTTCCTCCACACCAGGGAGTCCTAGATCCACATTTGAAAGTAATAACACTCAACATAAATAGAAATAAAAATCACAATAAACTAAAAGCAATATTAAATTTAAACATAAATAACAAACTAAGCACAATGTTCCTCCCAACCATAATAGTGTCATCAGACCATCATGGGCACTAGCCATCCCCTACGCATAACATTCCCAAGCTACTGATTGAATCATCGGTACTATCATAACAAAAACATCACTACTAAACATGCTACAAAAAGAAAAGGAAATCTAACATGCTAGTAGTAAAGCAGAAGATAAACTTATGAAGTAGATAACATCACCTACCACATGCTAATCATCATAATAAGGAATGCATTAAAACTAACATCATCCAAACATGATAGACAACATCCCAATGAAAGCATAAATCACAAGAAAGCATACTCTATACATTGAAGTACCAAGTGAACACCCCAACAATGGTTGCACTAGGATACAAGATCATCTCTATACATCAGTCCCTAACAGTGGTGTAGGTAGCTATGCCTCCCAACCACATGGCACCCATAGGTCCACACCCTCCATGCTGATGGAGATAATGAACCAACCACAAATACACACAAAGAAAAAATCCATGGCTAACACTCACACCAAGAAGTATGATGACTAAATCCAAGACAAAGACAATGCATAACTATAGGTCTTGGTCAGACATCTCAAAGGGCTACTATGTAGGGGCTGACATCATGAAGAGTCACTTGGCATCAAAAAGCCCAAGCTCAGATCATGTGTCCTCAAACTTAAATGGGTGCTCACACATTGCGTCCTCGAACTTAATTAGGTGCTCACACATTTTTTAATCTTAAGTTTTATTACCACCTAGTATTTTCTTTAGTTATCACTTATATAAAACTTCCTCTACCAACACATGGCATCATGATCATCGGGCTACAAGATAGAAGCCCCCTCCATATGCTACCTTACGCTACCCATGCTCATCCAACGATGAGTACTCATAGGCATGAAAATTCCCAACCCAACCCAAATGATCACAATTCTAGAAATGCCATGGAAGATCGGGACTTGCAAGTCATTTGAAAATGTACATGTACATGCTCATGTGTGGCGCAACACCATTGCAAAGATCATAACAAAAGGACTAGTAGAGAACACAAAGCACAAAGTCCCTCAACCAAAAATAGAATTGAGAGGATGGATGCAACATGCATCCCAATGTAAAAAAGATGCAAAAGTGTTCTGACAGATATCTAAATGGATCACCTAGGTCCACGACCCACATTGTGCCAAGAAAATTTGAGAAAACAGGGCAGCACACGAAATGAGCTAAAAACCCCAAATTTTGAAAAAAAATTGAAATTAAAACCCATTTGGCCTTTGGGTGAAAAAACCTCAAAAATCCAAAAATAACTAAAATCGGATACCGTATACAAAAATAGCCAGCATAACGGCTCAAAAACCCAAACCCCCATTTCAAAAATATGGAAAACGTTCATACCCGACCAACCGTAGAACTAGCAAATAGAAATGGAGGGGAACCCTAGTTCTCAACCTCCTAACATACTGCTATAAGAAATAGAAGCTGAAATGGAGTGAAAGCAATAAAATGGGAAAGCCCTACCTGATAGAAAAAAGGGAAAAAATTGAAACTCGTGCAATAAAATAAATACTCCATCGAAACTACTGAAACTGACAGAAAAGAAAAAACTCCCTGAGCTGAATCCAACGAGACCAACCTCATGAAGATCCCATGCTCATAGCTCCCAGAATGAACAAAAAAAGAATCCTTGAGAAGAGGATTTCCAAATTTTCTCTCAAATTCTATTTCTAAAATGTGAGAAGTGCACAATGAATTCACTTTTCCAATACTTATTCACTTTTCAAGAGAATAGTCGATTCTGGAAATTAGCCAGCTAGAGTAGCTAAACTCTGAATCAACCCAAATGAAAACAAGTTATTATCCATAACATAAATTCACCTAAGGCAAAGCTACTAGAAATCAAATCTGAAAAGATTTAAAACCCAAAATCATAGAAAAACACTTAACACTTTCACGACAGAGAGAACCTTTAAATGCACAAACACGCTCACTGGTCTAATCACATAATACAGATGAGTTAAGATTTAATAATCACCAAAAGGTTTAGATTTAAACAATTAAAATAGAGATATGTCGACCATACAAGGATGACATTGGTAAAATATGAACAGCTGAATCACTATCTCCATGTGTCACTACTAGGGATATAATTCCTGCACACTAAAACACATGATCAAGTGCAATTGCATATAATATCATAGCCTAAGAAACATGTATTAAAATACCTATTTAATCCATTTACATCACTCACATATAGAGAAAGCGTAAAAATAAAAGAATGTTGTAAATGACCATAGCATAAAATCCATGACATAACATAACCAATAATTATGTCCAAATAAACCATATAAACAGATATCATCATAGATCTATTGTCATCTCAAAATAGCATCAACATGCAAATATGATAAACTAAACAGCATAGCAGTAAAGCATCTATTGTACTGAATCAAAGTATAACATCTGATCCTCAGGTTATCTCAAAGTACATAAACAATAAGAGTAACAAGCATCTCTCAAATCAAAATAGACAAGGTACATACTGCAAACATGAGAGGCACTACATAATACATATTTAATTTTGATCAAAGATATAGAGCATGTAGTTAAGAATGCTAAAAACACGTGGAAGAATGTTTATCATCTGCATAAACCAAGTGACTTCCCAGTAGATGTAAAGGATTATGAAGAAGAATAAGGTAAGGATAAAGAGGATGATGAAGGAACAACTCATTATGTTACTATTGATTATGAAGAATATAAGGAGAAATTAGCTAAAGAAAAGGAAGAAGAAGAGGAGCAAGAAGTAGAAGCTACCAAGGAAGATAAGGAAGATGATGAGGAGACTGACCCAATGAAGATAGCAGTTGTAGTCATTGCATCACTTCCTCACTCCCCAACAAAACCCTTGACAACATCAAGCATGGAGGTAGCTTTAGCAAGTTTGATTGTGAAAACCATAGACACATCAAATGTCCAATCACTCTTCGCCCCCACTTAGCTCAATGTATCATTAACATAAGTGACTTCCACTTCATCTACCAAGCTACAACCTCTCTCTTCTTTAGCTATTGAGTTGATGTCATCAGTCATAAATATAGTGTCTTCTACAATTTTGAGTTCTTCAGTAGTAAGTACTTCAATTTTGGATACTTTAGTTATGACTTCTTCAATTTTGGATTCAACAAGAATTCCTATTAGTATTCCATCAGTTAGTACTATATCAATTTTCACTAAAAGTCCTAGTATATCAACTATTGTTTCCATTCTGAACACAAAAGCATTAAGTACAATGACAGTTGAACCTAAGGCTCAACCAAGTACAAAATTTTTGAGTAAAGGAAAGGACATAAAGGATAACATATACTTAGATGAGGAAATAGAAATTAACAAATGGGATATTCATAATCTTTCTACAAATAAAATGCATGAGTTTGGTGAATTTTTTTAGAAAAAGGCAAAGCAGCAAAAGTTAAGAGAAGAAAGAGATAGAGAGTGTAAAATTATAGATGATGCTAAAAATATTTTTTCTGAGACTATAGGAATTGAGGTTGATACTTCTCAACCTATTTTGTTAAAATTAGTAGAAGTAGTCCAAAAGTTCAATGAGGACACTAGTGGACAAGAAAAGCTAATTGAGAAAGCTGAAAAGAAATTGATAGTAAAGTGTTAGAGTACATTGCTCAACAAATTGTTATTCATCAAGTTGAGCTTTCATCAATTTTGATCAATCTTGAGACCTCCTGCACCAATGTGACATCACTTTTTTGGAAGTTGTGTGATGTTTCTAAGTTTACAAAGGAAATAAAGGGGAAACTATCAAAAATCAATGAGGATTTGAAAGCCAATGCTCAACGGTTGCAACTTGACCATAGTTCAAGCTCTGCACATTACATGAAGATCAAAGTTTTGCCAGAAATTTAGGTAAAACTATTAAGAGAAGAAGCAAGGATCTAGTCAACACTAATGGATATTTAGAATATGATCCTTCCTATCATGGAAACAATGCAAAAACGTATTATTTACTCAAAAACCTTGATCCATGACAACAACTTCTCTATTGCAGATCACATGATAGAACTCTCTGTAGAAGTACAAATTGCTCTACATACATGGCATATTTTGCTAGACAATTGGGATAAAACCTTGGCACTTATTCTTAAGGTACATTTTGATTTTTTTATCTCATTTTGGTGTCTCTATGTAGATAAGTTCTGAATAAATCTTTGACATTATTGTCAAAAAGGGGGAGATTATTGTTAAGACACATGGTATACTATATATGGAGAGACACATAGTATGGGGGAGAAACATGCTATGAGAAGAATGTATATAATAGATGATGTATACTATACCTTAGAAAGATAAATTTTGAAAAATCTCAAAACAGTATATTCTACCGAGCTAGTATCACATGGTGACGTATATAAGATTTTGGTTGATAAGTATTTTTGTCACTAATGCCAAAGGGGAAGATTGTTGACATATCAGTCAAGTTTATTATTAGTGACACACACTTATTCAAATTTTGTATGGCTACCGAGCTTATTGAATAGTCTATAGTATTTGCCATGTAATTTAGTAGACATCAAGCTCTATAGTTGCTATCGAGTTTTTTGGACTAATTCTAGTAGCTACTGAGCATTTCAATTGTTACCAAGTGTATTCAATTGGTGTGAAGCCTAGCAGTTCAAACTGAGCAGATTCAATCTAGCAATTCAACCCAAGCATTTCAGTGGTTACCGAGCATTGTAATTTCTATCAAGTTCATAGTTTATATAATGCGAAGCTATTGTAAATTGAGCTTATGTGTTTACCGAGTGATTTAGTTTATGCCAAGTTACATAGTATCTACCGAGTCACTAGTGCAAATCAAGATCAAGACTACTTTGAAGTGATCAGTATGGATTGAGCTTCTATGTCTACCGAGTGCATGATGATGCTGAGTAATGATAGTGGGCACTGAGTATCAGAATGTCACCAAGTCAGTCTTCAAAACCTGACTATCTTCATTTGGGTTGACCTTGTCATATTTGTGTTAACTTGTGTCTTGGCTAACTTTGTAATTTTTCAAATTGGTTTGGTATATATATGCGATGTATTGTATCATATCAAAAAGCATAGAATGCAATGTGTACGTAATGCAAGTGCAAGAATGTGACTGTAAGTAGTAGATAAAGATTTATGAAGCTATATAAACATAAGGAGTAGTAGTGACAAATCTATCATAGAAAGGTGATCAGTACAATCAAAGAATCTCTATCATCAATCTAGTTGTAAGTTAGAGATCTATTATTTCATCCTAACAGGTGAACCAGTCAAAATCATTTCACAAGGTAGACTTAATAGTCTTTCTTAAATCTCTTAATGGAATGCATACTTCATTGTGTGTTTGTAAAACCTCTAACAAGGTGGACCAAGCAATCCTAATTGCTCCTAATAGGGTAGATCATTAGAAGTGATCATTGTAAGCCTTAACAGGTCAAATTTATGTTACAGTATTGAAGTTTTGTGGGTATCATCCCCACCTTAGTTTTACTTTTTATTTGGAAGGTTTCTGGGTCACCAAATCATTGTGTTAAAGTGTTATGAATTTTTTATGTTTCTAGATTGTCATGCATGCAATTAGATCAGATATGATGAAATAAATGGTAATTGAGTTACTGCAATTAAGATCTGTAATTGATAAAGTTTTTTTTCACTAATTCACCCCTCACCTCTCAGTAACCTAACATAGTCTTGAATATATCCAACACTCCCTGGTATGTTCAATTCCCTCTTTTATTTTTTCATTGTGTATATAATCCAACACACCCATTTGATCAATTTAAAGGTTGAACTAAAAGACTTGAAACACTTGGACATCAATGTTGAGTTTGAAAGAATAAAGAATAGCTGCAAATTAACCTCTTGGAAATTCATTTGATTACCTTCTTACTAAATTTTTTTTTTAAATGATAACAAGTGTTCCATTCTAGATTATGACTTTATCACTTTTCCAAACTAGTGAAAATGAGAGAAACTATCGCATTTGCTAGCCTTAAAAATAGACCAAACATTATAACTATCTCCTGTCAACTAGTAAGCATACTCCATAGTCCATATATTCACATCTTTCATATATCTTATGGGAAATTCCACATCACAAGTTATTACCTTCTGAATTTCCTTACTCATTTTTTTTCTATACTAAACTTTCCAAATAGTAAGAAATTGCAAATGGATCTGCCCTAAAAAACTAAGCAAATGATCACTTGGAAAATTGCAACCTTGTGCATAGAATCTTTAACTATATGGAGAATATATGGCTTTTAGGATAATGACAAATAACTAGTAAATTTTGGCAAGTGTGCAAAGATTTCTACTAGAGAATGCAGAATTGGACATAATGATAAAACAAAGATTTTTGCAAATAGAATGCTCCTATAAAAGTGTATAGATGGATTCACAAAAAACTTTGAAACTGACACACTTGAAGTATTTTATACATAGAATATAGAATTGAAATAATTTTATGATCTCTATCATTGGTTCAAAGTTATAGCATCACAAGAAAAAGCTCTGACGATTCTATAAACTGATCTAAATCAAAGTGTTAGAAATTGCATATAGAATCTCATTTGAAAACTAATCAAACATATTCGTCAAGAGCCCAAACTTGGAAATCTAATAGACCCCTAGAATGTAGTGTAAAAATAACTTTTAAAAATATGGTCAACTAGTTCAAAGTATAGTTGGTCAAATAGGGCTATTGGGTAACTATCATAATTGACAAGTGGGCAGTTTTAAGTTTTTTATAAATGGAGTTGACATGGAAAACTTATTAGATGAACTCATCAAGAATTTAAATTACACATGGTGGATGGCACTTATTATTATAATGTAATGGCAATGATCATTTCTTCAAAAGTCTCAATGGGTCATAAAATATTTACCGTTAAACATGACTTCCTAAATTAGTGCACAAAGTGGAAACATAACAATAGTGAATAAGAAACTTTGGGATCTCAAAACCCTATCAAATATTACTGAAATAACCTAAAATTTGAAATATAGGTTCTCTTGTATGCATTCTAAACTTTGATGAAGTGGCAAGCCATGACATATAACTATGAGAAAAATATTCAAGTGCAAAGTAGGCTCTTTCACATAGTTTGGTAACCAAAAATGTAGATTTGATCACTACTCAAAATGACATCTCACGATATGATTTATAATAACTTAAGGACATGATATGAATGTATAGTCTAATTAAAAAGTGTGGAACACTTGAAACACATTATAGGGATCAAAATGACAACCCAGTACATAGGCATGGAAAATACTCATGGGAGATACTTTTGGAAAGTTTTCAATTAGGCACTCTCAAAAATATAAATAATTTTGAGTACCAACAAGGGACATTACTGTCAAAAGTAAATAACACCTTCATTTCTCTCATACATAAGAAAACTAGCTTTTCAGAATTGCTAGATTTTAGACCAATTGCACAATGGATTATGATTTTTTAAAAATTCTCAAAAGCATTAGTAAATAGACAAAAAAAAATTATTACTTAGAATCATTTCAAAAGAACAAATGTGATTTGTACCCAATAGATCAATACTTGAAGAAATGATTATAGTCCAAGAAATCATAAACACAACACAGTCCAATAAAGAGGATTACATATTGGTAAAACTTGGTATTCAAAAAGCATATGACAAAGAAGATTGGAGAGTCTTATGCAAGTATCTAGAAGCTTTTGGCTTCTAAAAAAGATGGATAAATATGATTCTTATTTGTATATCAAATCTGAAAAATTTAATTTTAATTAATGGAAATCTTGAAGATTTCTTCAATATGTCAAGAGAAATTAGGCAAGGAGATCCAATCTCCCCTTCCTTTTTTCCATAATGGTAGAATCCCTTGGTAGAGTCATTGAGAAAGTACATTAAGAAGGGAAGACAATAGGAATCAAAATCATGAAAAACACCCCTGATATAACACATTAGTAATTTTCAAATGATAATATCCTTCTTGGAAAAGTTTCCAAGAAGGAAGTGACACAATTTAAACAAATTCTTAATCTATATATGTAAGCTTTAGGAAAAATAGTGAATGCAGATAAATCATAAATTTTATTTTTAAATACTAATCCAAAAATTGAAGAAAAATCTATAGAAAATTGGATTTTAAAGCTAGTGAATTCCCTTGTAAGTTATTAGGCATACCTTTAGACAAAAGGCAACAAGAGAAGACAATTATGGGACTAGATAATATCTGAACTCCATAATAAAATAGATAATTAGAAAGGTAGTTGGTTATCATATGATGAAAGAGTCACTATGATTAAATTTTCACTCTTAGTCACCCCCATCTATCAAATGTCAATTTTACCCTTGACTAATAGTGTTAATGAAAACTAGATTCCAAGCTTAGGAACTTGTTCTTGCAAAGATCCTTGAAACACACAAAATGGCCATGATTAAATGGGAAAATACATGCAAACCTTTAGAAGTGGGAGGGCTAGGGATCAAGAATCTATTATGGAAAAACTTGGCCTTAAGGGAGAAACTAGTTTGCAAATTGATACAAGAACCAAATAGGAGATGGACATCGATATTGCTTAGCAAATATGTACTAGAAATTGATCCTATAAACCTCTTCAAGTCTTAAAATTACCCAAACAAATCTCATATCTAGAGCCTTACAAGGACCTGTAAAGATATCATCAATGAAAATATCACTTAGGACTTAGGTAATGGTGAGGAAGCTATCTTTTGGGAAGACTCTTGGGCAGGATATGAAACTCTAAACTCTTTAGGATTGAGCCCTATCATTAAATTAAATATCATTTGTTAATGGGGAGATAAACTTTTCCACTACAATATTAGATATGACACATTACCTTCCATAGGTTGGGAATGAAAAACCTTAGAAGACATCCCACTCCCCAACAAAAAAAAATAATCATTTATGGGTATTTTGAGGAATGGACAATTTTTAATTAAGAATAGACTAGGAAAGACTATTTTGGGTGGATCAAATGATGAGAAATATCAATTCAAAGAAAGATAAAACCTATTGGAATTTACAAGTGGGAAGATTTATTTTTGAGAGCGGGGGGTGAATTAGAAGTAACTAACTTTAACCTTTTAAAACCTTTTAGCTAAAATCATTCACATGCATCTAATCCATCTAATAAACATGAAAGTAAAGACATGCATGAAAATAGATGACACAAGATTTTGGTATCCAAAGAAACCCTTGAAAAATGAGAAGGTAAAACTGGGGTGGGCATGAAACCCATAAAGTATCACTATAGAAATATGTAACTATTTAAGGTTACAAAGTTTGACCACTTCCAATGGTCTGCCTTGTGAAAGGCTTGTCCTATTAAAAACTTTAAACCCTGTTAAAAGTGATCCGGTTAAAGGACTTATAAACACTCACTTGGAATGTTACCCTATTAAAGGATTTAGAACCTTGTTTAAAGGCTTACAACATGGATATTAAACCAACCTATCATCATAGGATTTTCATTCCTAATACAATGGCTAGAGAGTATTAGAAAGTCCTGACCTGATGACTTGCAATCTTCAATTGCTAATTCTAGATCATTGTTCTGCTATGTATATTCTGATCCTTGTTTGATCTTATTTGTCTCTCCTCAAAATTTTGATTGCTCTATTCTAATCAACTAAATTCTACAATGCTACTCTTCTTTCTAATTCTTTAAACACCCTTTTGAACTTCACTATAATTCAACCATACACTTCTCACATCCACCCATGCAATGGGATTTCATCCTCCTTTTAAAGGCTTTGAAGACTTAGGGTTAGGTATTAATCTATGATTAATATTCATTCTTCTTTTCCCACTCAATTCATTCACTTTTTCCTATTGGTTGTATGCCTTCTCCATTTTTATTATTGCTTGCATGTTGATTTCATAGGAAATGCAAAAGATTCGATCTTATCTTCAAGATCCTTTGAGATTCATCTTAAGTTGGCTCCAAAAATGGTTTACATCTGAGTTTATGAAGACACAAACTCATATGTTGATTCTGTGTTACTCGAAACTTACTACTTGTTGATGCTCGGTACATATAGAAATTGTGTTTCACTTGGCTCATATAGTAACTCAATTTCACTCGACATCTATACTTTTCTTGGTACCTATAGTGACTCAGCATAACTTATCACTTAGCACTTGAATCTTGCTTGGAACCTATTGAATCTATAGCTTAGCACATACTATAGCTCAACATCTATATTATACTCAGCATCATCTTGAGAATTGGTTAAGTGTGTTGACACTCAATTGTCAAAACCAATCTAGGACCAAAAATTTCCCCCTTTGACATGAGGGGTAAAAACACTTAACTAAGCATTATGAATCTGATCTTTGTGAGTATGCTACACATTCTATTTGACATATGTAAAACACTTTCAAAAACTTCTTCAAAATTTTGTAGATGATTATATGCCTCAAAAACTTGTAACTCCCCCTAAGCTGATGTACCATTTCTGTAACCAAAATTTCCTTAAGCTGAATTTGCCTCATGCTAATGTTCCATTATATGTCTTTCATTTCTTTATCTTTGTTTCTATGTACCCTATTTCTGGTCTATTTGTACTCATCCTTTGTTTCTGCTTCCCCTTTCGTACATCTCCTTGCAATTTTTCTTTTTAAATGTATCTCCTTATTTCTTCAAGGTTCAAAAGTTTATTATCTCCCCCTTTAGATATATCTCCCATTTTATTTGCATAAAGTATTATCTCCCTCATTATTATTATTTCCTATCTTTATTATATGTTCCCCTTAACATGAATATCTCCCCCTTTTTGACACTTATGTCAAAGGGTTCTAAGAATGAATGGAATATTTTGCCAAAAATGTTTTATTTACCTCTAATATCATCTTCAAAGAAGCATCCCAATTATCTAAGGTAATTTCTAGTGATTTGAGTTGGATGGTTGTCTCTACTACAAGATGTACAAGGCCTTTTAGAGTAGAAAGATTAGGATCTTTCTTCAAAATGTTTATGAATAGGCCACTTCTTTATGTAGTACTTCCAAGTGTGGAGTGATAGCAGACTGAATGTGCATCAATTTAGCCTTAAAATTTGCATCTTCTACTGTAAATATAGCTAACTCCTTATGAGTGTCAAGCATTGTTACAAAATGCATCTCACTTTGAGCTGGATCTTTACGTAGCTGTGTGCAAGATATCTTAACATTTCTCTCCAAGCTTAGTATTCTCTAGCTAGTTTCTTGTGTGAAATATGATGAATCACACAATTTGGAGTTCAATGAGAATATGTTCCCAAGTATTTTTTTTACCTTTTCTATCTTCTTGGCCAGTTCCACTTGTGTGAGTGTTATCTCACTGGATATCTTCTCATTAACTTTCATTTGAAACTTATTTTTAGGCCATTCTAATAATTTGATATTTGTATCAAGGTCTTCATTTTGTACCTAGTCCACTATGTTGGATAGTTGCTCCATGATAGGCTTTGTTTCATCAAGTACTAGCAAGCTAAATGCATCAAGGAAGATGTATTTGAGCTCTATTAATGCTTACCTCTGTCTATACTCATTTCTAAGTATCTCCTTCTTCTTCTTCCTTTCCAGTTCCTCTTGCACTTCATTAATTTGTGCCAGGTTCATTGTTTTGTAGTCATAACTAAGTATGACTATTTCTTCATCAAGTGCAGGGTCTCCATAGTGAAGTATCCTTGCTACCTTGGTGGAGCTTGAGCCTAGTGTTGAAACTTGCAGTAATACTACATCAATGCTTGGTTTCTTGGTAAGAGTCCCTAAGGTAGGCAAGTTTATGAGTGTCTGTATTGCCTCTTGATCTCTTTCTTTGGGGGTTTTTGATTTGAGGAGGTGCACCTTGGTTTTGTGTTGTAGGAACATCTTGTCCCATCTGCTCCTTTGTTGACTCCAAAGTAGTTGTTGTTACTTTTACTATAGAATCAACCTTAACAATTATGTCTTGTCTCGCTTGCTCTTTTTGTTGACCACCTATAGCTATGGGAGGTTGTGAAGGTGGTTCTTGTGTGTTTAACCTCTCCATAGTAATTTCTACTACAACTTTTTTGTAACTTATCTACACTCACCAAGATAGGGTTTGTGCACAATTGTGATTGCAATGTTGTTTGGTGAAGGATCTTTTTGAGATCCTCTATAGTCAATGGATTGATGTTCTAACCTAAGGTGTCAAGAAAATCCTTTACAATTATAGTTTTTGTAGGTGTTTTATGTGGAGGACTTGGTCGTGGCAATTGGGTGTCTTGGACACTCTATTCTGGCTACTGCTCCTTAGCTGTTGCCTTTTCACCTTGTTGTGTCTTCTCTATTGTTACCTCTTCTTTCTCTTTCTCTCCTTCCTCCTCTTTTTCATTTTCCTCTTCCTCTTCTCCATTATTCCTTCCCTCAAAGGGATCTTCTTGAGCTTCCTTGATAGTAGTCAATCCATAAATCAATTTTCACATTTGTGTGGACTTTTGTACAACATCTTTAATTTGATTTTGTAAAATTCTAAAGGCTCTATATTTAGGCGCAAATTTTCTCCCATGTTTCTTATTAGCCTTGCTTATTTGACCTTTTGTAAGGTTTGGCATCACATGAGCCAATGTTGACTCCCTTATTTTCTTTTCCATTTTTAGGCAATAATGTCATTTTTTTTCAACTAATAAGCTTAGCTCCCTAGGCATAGAATTATCAAGTTCAAGTGGGGTAGTCTTGAACTTGGCCATCATAGTGTAGATAGACTCTTCCACTATGTTCTATTCTTCTCTTAATAATTTATTAAAGTCAATTGTCTTTAAACCAGTTAAATTTTCATTATCTCTAATGTTATTACAAACATTTTCCAATTTAGACTTGGTAGAATGTCTTACCAATCTGAATTGATCATTGTCAAATTTTGTCTTTTCTTCATCTAACTCTGGGGTTGCAAGATATTTTCTTCTTTTCTTTTGCTCTGTGGGCTCTGCTTGCTCTATGGCTTTTTTCTTCCCCTACTCCTTAGCCACGTGAGTTGTTTCCCTTGTGTCTACCCTTGTAGTTGGCTTGGTTGGGCTCATCTATGTTGCTTTCATCTTCCCCTTGGGTTGTGCAACCAGTTGTTTTTGTGTCTTTCTCTTCTTAGGCTCTGGCCTTGGTACTTCCTACTTGACACCTTCTTCTTCTTCTGTATCCTCACCCATGCCTTGGGTCAAATCAAGTGTTTCTTCTCCTTATTCTTCTTCATCTTCTTCTTCTCCTTTTGCAGTGCCCTTGCCAAATTTGGCTTTGAGTTTCTTTAGAAGTTTGTCCTTCTTCTTCAATGTGGAGGCATTCTTCAACTCCATGTCCACCTTTGATCTCACAACATCAAATGTCCCAAAATGTGGTTCACTTTGGTCTACTTCCTCAATTAATAATGCAATTATAGTTGCAGATGCCTCATCTATGTTCATTTCATAGCCAAGAGGTCTTAGCCATCTTACTCTTGGTGTAGCTACTTGAATATAAGTATAGTCAATATTTACAAGAAAAAATACATCATTTACATGCTTTTCTACCAATGAAACTAGTATGCATAGCCTCTACTTCATGGTCTTCTTGAAGTCTTCAAAATAACTAGTTATAAGAGTCTCAAAATTAGCTCCCATTTGTTCTATATATTCATTTACTTGAACTATTATAGACCTATTTGTTTTCTAATCAACTTTACCAAAAGATGGAAATTCATTATGTACATAGAAAAATATGCAAATCAAAATTGCATCAAACTTGCACTGTGCTCCTTTTATTCTCCTTATTGCTGCTAAGTTCTCATTGATTTCTTGCAATTACAGTTCTGCAAGATCATAAGTATGATCCTTCTTCACTAGTTTGTAACCCACATCCACTGCAATGCATGGTACACTATTAAGTTGGTTGGCTTGGTAAAATTTGTGTGCAATAACCCTAATTTTAAAGTCAACAAGAGGGTCTTGAATGGTGTCTATTTTCATTCCTCTCTTGTTCAACTTAGCACTAGTGTTCTTCTCAATTACTTCCTTAGAATCACTTTTAAGGGTCTTTGGCCTATCTAGGGTTGGGTACCCTGTCACTCTTTTTACAATCCTTTTTGTTATTTTCACTGGACCATCTTCCAACCATAAACTTCCATCATGAATCCTACTAAGTACTATCTTGATCCATTTAGTTTTGAAAACTATGGGCAATTATAGGGCATGTGTCAAACCCTTCTTGTCAACAATTTGATATTCCTCTTTTAGTACTCCATTTACACATAATCTCTTGTATGCTTCCCTCATTTGCATATCTCCTATGGGTCCAATTTTTCAATTGTAACATCTTCTAACATCTTGATCCATAACTACCTTAGGGGGTATAACAGATAGGGATTTGGCTGGGTCATTTTTGTATGCCACCTCTGGGATTGGCCAAAAGTGTGGTTATTACACTTCATTTGACACTAATTGTACCTCAAATGGTTCTTTCCCCTGTGGTTTCTTTTGGGTGGTCATTTTGCATGAGGTTGATGAAAGGAATCCATTGTGCAATTCCTCTCTTAAAAACCTAATCCTTTTGGGGATCAACTCTAAGGTTCATTATTTATCTTGTAACGTACCAAAATTTGCTAAGTTGAAGATAAATGTGATTATTCATGAGGAGGCCTTTGTCAGTTCCATTATGATCTCAAAATGAAGTAAATATATACACTGTCTCAAAATAATACACAAAAGAAAAATATTTTTGTATTTTTTGGTTTATTTAATGAATGCAATTCTAACAATGCAACTAAAATGAATTCCTATTCTAACAAGGAGTTAGCAAAGAAACAAAACTAAAAGAAGATAACATAAAATTGAAATAACTTGAAATTCAAATCCTAAATGGACATAATCTACTTAAAACAACATGCTATGAGTTAAACTTTTGAAGAAATCAGTAGGAAACCAATGAAAACAGGAGTAGTGGTTCCTAGAATCCACTGATGCAATCATTGGTGACAAACTTTAACAATTGTATGATATTTCACCTTTCATCAAATTGCAAGACCATGGAAAGTGCACTCACATGAGAAAAAAGGCTATGCAAACACAACTTGATGATTTCTTCTCAAGCTTGTTATGTCAATAGAATTTGTAAATCTGTAGCAAACACCAGAACTAAAAGATTGCACAACCATAAACAACACAATAAACCTTTGGCTCAATCACAATCTCATGAATAAAATTCACAAAAACATGACACACTCAGGAAAGAATCACTACACTTTGAATGCGAGCACCAAAAGCATAATTTTATTACATAATAATGGTGATCTTTGTTACATTTTATAATGGGGTATTTATAAGAAATTGTCTCCTCAATTTGTGTTGAGAGTGAGAGATATCCTCATGCAATAAAATTCTATTAAAACATAAAAACAAACTAAATATATACAGACTAACAATTAATCTGGTGCTTAGAGGGACTTCATACATATTTTATTCATTAATTGGATGCATGAGCCCTTTACATGTCAAAAATAGAGAAAACATGAGAGGGGAAGTAGGAGGAAGCCTTTAATCAAAGTAGGAGCATTTGGAGGTGCCAAAAATAGAAATTGGTCCTTTGCTAGGCATGTGTCGAAGTTAAATAGTCAGTAGAATGTGTTCCTATTGCACGCAAAGCACTATTTTTGGAACTGGTAGTTAACTATTGGTGCACCTCTAAATTGTGAAGCTGCAGACCTGCATACCTGCAGACTTGCAGACTTGTGAAGCTACGAAGCTACGGACCTCGACAAGGTCAAATTCTTAACATTTTATTCAGTGTCAAAATTGAAATTTTGGCATTTGGGTTTTGTTTTTCTTCATCCGAAAGCTATGTTTAGATGTTTTCCATTGAATTTCTCTATCATCTCAGTAATCTTAGCATCATCCAAAAGATCTAAAGCCTCATATTTATCTTTTACCTTCTCTTTGTAGTTATCCACCTCAATTCGAGTCTCTCCAAAATCTTTGAGTTTGGTATCTAACTCTAATAGGGGTTCTTTTGTCTTGAATGCTTGTTGGATGTCCTCATCATCTGAAATCTCCACAAAAATCTTCATAAAATTTTCCACTACTATCTCTACAAGTAACAATTTCTCTCATTCTTGATCTTCAAAAATATCTAATCATGCATCACTGTAGTGTCTTTCTGCTTCCAAAATTTGCTTTTGAGCTTCGTCCTTGAGCCAATGGATCTCCTCATGTAATGTTTCCATTACTTTATTGATATCCACTATTTTCTCTATCCAATCATCAATCAAATCCAATTCTTCTCTAGTATATACATTAATTAGAACCCAATATCTTTGGCCCTTTATGGCTTGTAGAGTTTGTAAATCCTTACTCCAAGCATGTACCTCATCCATGATACTGAAGTCTTGCTTCAAAATTTCTATGATCTTATTCACATTCTCCTATGTAGCATGCAGTAACTTTAAATTCCCTATGATAATAGTAAAACCTTTCTCCTCAAAACTTTTTTTCCATTCCTGACAAGCTTTCAAAAATGGGTCTAATAGTACACCTCCCCCTTCTCTAAGTATACAGTTCAAAGTATGCTTTGGGTGTTCAGGATCAAGAGGACCAACAACTTCGGTTAGATATCCTTTTAGGATCTCAACTTGCCTTCAAAGTGCATGGAGTTCAATCTCCTCTTATTTCCTATACTTGAGGACCTCTTTGACTCCCATAGTCATCATTTGTTGGGCTAAATCTCGTGTAGGTCTTCCCAACATAAAATCTTTCAATTCATAATCCTTAAGACTAAGGCCTTCTACATTTGTACCTTCAGGAGGGAGAGCTACTCGTGCAAATAAATCTTGGTTCTGTATGGTGGTGACAAACACAAATGGTTCTACCTCATGTGATGAGGACTTAGGTTTGTTCAAAACCTCTGCAATATCACAAATGTCTTCCTTTGAAGCACAGAATTGAGGCTTAGTACTCCTTATTATTTCCTTTCAAATCCATCTAGGGATGTATCCTATTAAGGACCTAGCTCTTGATGATGAAGGAGTATGTTCTACTACTTCCTTCCCTTTGTCACTCCTACTGGGAGTTGTATCCTATTAGGAGGGCTCTTCTTCTATAGTCTTAGTCTCAGTAGACCTTGTAGCCTGAACCTCAATGTCATGGGAAAGTGGTTGAGAATATTCCACCATTTTTCCTTCTAACACTTCACTAGTCACCATTTCTTCTAGTCTCTCCTCTAATAATGGTTCCTTCTAAATATGCTCTTCCTCTAAACTCTAAGGTGGAGGATTCACCAAGCCCTTATATACCACTATAATTTTTGGTGGCGATGGAGGAGTAAGATCAGGATCTTGTGTATCTGGGGGCATTTGCATCCATTCTTCCTATTGAGGTTCACCTATAGGGGTGTCCCTAATCTTATCCCTGATCAAATATGTACCTACAAGCATGAAATCAAAATTTGACATTGAGAAAACATCATTGCTCTCTTCACCTTACTCATCTACCCACTGTTGTACTTCATCTTCCAAAGAAGAGAGCTCTAATGGTTCTACTTGAGTGGATGGCAAGGTACCTGTGGCACTCTTTCTCCTTTGCAACTCTGTGGCTCTAGCTAGCTAATTTCTTCCTTGTGTAGGCACTTGTTTCTCTTCCTCTTCTAATTTTGTTTCTTCTTCTTCTTCATCTCTCTCTAGAATGGTTTCAGGGATAGATGGATTAGGAACTAATCTTCTACTAATCCTTTGCCTTTTCTTCATTTGAATCTTAATTATTTTCTTCTATTTCTTGGAGGTAGGAGGAGAAGTTGTCTATTCTTATGCAGGAGGAATGGAGACTTGTGGAATCTCTCCCTCTTCTAGTTGGCTAGACACAATGAGAGGCAATTACAGTTCATCCTGGACTTGGGTCACTCTAGTATCTTGGGACCCTTGTGGGATCTATTCCTACTATTGAGGAGGCACCTGTTCTGTCCAAATCCTCAAAGGATAGGTCTTGTTTCTTTTATTCTTTCCCTTCCTTTCAGGAGGGTGATAAATCCAACTGTGCAATCAATATGGTACACTATTTCTAGTTGGATAGGAGACTAAGCTGCCAAGGTAGGAATTGTTACTTTCCTTCCTCTACCTCTTTCTGGGCAGGCATGAGCATGGAAGATTATAGTATTAGGAATTGGATCAAGTGGAAAAGGTTTCTTGATCCAATCCTTTGTCATTCTGATGACATGCCTCACTCGATCATTAATATTATCCCCTTCTTCATTGTCAACCTTTGCATTCAAAATAGGCCTCTCACCAATTTTGTCAGCATTGAACAGGGGGTCCAATAATTCCTTTGAATCCTGTTACTTCATCTCCTCCAGGATGTTCAAATAGAGAGCCTTTTCTGCTAGATACAAAGTCATCCTACAAAAGTCCCTAATGTGGACATCGTAGTCATTTGTGGCATTCATCCAATGATCTTCAACAACATCCTCATGATGGAAGTCTCTTCCTACCAAGCTCTTTGATTTCCCAACATTGTCAAAAAGTGGTTGAGGAGAGTTGTACTCTTCAAGGGGATAGTTCTCCCATATCCACTCGAAATTTAGAATATCATGCTTCCTCTTCACCTGATATGCTCCAATGACCAGCGGCCATGTCCAACAAGGTCTTCATTGCATTTTTATCTTCTCACAGGCTAACTCAATTTGTCGAGAAATCTCCAATCATAACCAACTTTTCACTAGGATATCTTGGAAGCTTCTTGGGATTGATGGATGCACCAGCTACTCATAGATATGTGAACATTTTGAACTAGATAAAGTAGGCTCTAAGAGCTATGACTTGTGCTTTGGCTTCACCAGATAACCTCTTTCCATAATCTTCCTTGATGAATCAAATGATCGCAAAGGAAAATGCACCATTCACAATTCTATATTCTTTACTCTATGCTAAGAGCTTCTTCTTTACTAGCTGAGGGTAGACTATATAGGGCCAGTCATTGGAGCCTTGCATACTGCCTCTCCTATACAAATCAAAATAGTTCATTTCCCTTGTTGCAAGTAGGTACACCATGTAAGAAGTTATGTAAAACTTCTTCTTGTCCTTCATCGTCCTCAGTTGCTCACACAAGTTTTCACTTAGTGTGGTGGCCCAATCCAATGGTATATTTTCTTGTCTAATGGTCTCAATGAAGTTGACCATGAAAGTGCTGAGGTGGCCCACTACTAGTAAACCCATGACTCTGCTCAAAAGAATGATGGAATAACTGATATCCTCCTTCATGTATCCTCGGGTCATATCCACTTTTCCAGTTATCCTTCCTTGAGGAGGCTTCTCAATAAGATATGAAGATTTTATTATGTCAATGGCCTCTTTTTGATGCTCCATGTACCACCTTTAAGCTATTTCATAGGAAAGTCAGATGAACTAGTCTGCTCTTGGTAGGTGGAAAACCCTCTCAATGTTGTTGGGTCACAGATCCAATACCACTTCCCCTATGATGCTCTTAACCACTCTTTCATTAGGAATAAAATATTGTGATAGGGCCATGATTAGTTTAGCTAATTGCACCAACACAGGATGTGACATTGCATTTACCAATCTGGAATGGATCAATGTGGACATCATAGCTTACCTCTCTGTTGGATTGTTGCAAATTCAAAGGAATTTGCCTAACTCTATATGCCCTAGGTTGGTATCTTGAATTTCTATGTGGTCATCATGGAATCTTGACTTTGAAGGTGCACCTTGAAACTTGAACACGATCGGTTTGGGTACTACTCCGGATGTGGACGCCATTTGGTTACCTACACATTGTAAAAAAAAAAAAAAAATGTTATTAGTCAAGGATAAAACGTAAAACCTAATGAGCATAATAATATTTTTTTTAAAGTTCCCTTTAGGAATTTTATTTAATTATTATTTATTTATTTTATTTTATTTTCATTTTTTTTTTGAATTTTATAATTTTTTATTTTTTAATGTTTTAACAAAATTAAAACCAAAAAATGTGGGGTGTGTGCGTCACGTACGCCAATGCGTGGTGTGGCTAGGGTTTCAAATGGTGAAAGTGGTGCATGGTGCTACAGGTGGTGTGAAGTGTTGGGCGTGGGTGCACGAGGAAGCGCTGCCACATGGGTTGTGACCACAGGCACATGAGGAAGTACTACCATGTGAGTTGTGAGCACAGGCGCATGAGGAAGCACCGCCACATAGGTTTAGCATAGACGAGAAACAAAATTCTCCCACGCAAGTTAAGCACAAGCAGGCAACAAAATAGGGTTAAGCACGAGTGGACAACAAAATGCTACCATGTGTAAGGGGAGGGCACGATGCCATAGAGAGCATCGTGGGTGTTGATCAACAGGAAAGATGAGTGGGGGGTTTTAACCCCCACTACACTAGGTCAGGTGCATGACGAGCCTTGGTGTGCACACCGGTGCCCAGCGCGCACTTCGCCTACACACACGCATGCATGGGCTTGAACATCATTTCTTTTTTTCTTTTTCTTTTTTAGTTTTGATTTTTTTCTATTTTTCAATTTTTCATTTATTTTCTTTAATAAATTTCCTAATTTTCTAATTTTTTGGTGCTTTTCAAATTTTCTAATGTTTTTGTGTTTTTTCAAATTTTTTGACAACTCTAGGACTTCTAATTCTAATAAAATATCTTAACCTGACTCTCAAACTATGAGTTTAGGAGTTGAGAAAGGTAGGGGGTCCCATTCCTAGTGAAGAATGGGTCATGTGTTCTGGACACCACAATAAATAGCCTCGAAAAAAGGAAGAAATGACCAAGGCATTTTTCATCAGAAAACATTCCCCCAATGTGTGTCAAACACCAACCAAACTTTGAAAATCTCAAGCGTCTTTTGGATGACTTTACAATCAAAATTTCAAAATTTGAAACTTTCAAACTCAGTGTGTGTGTTGTGTATTTGTTCCCTTTGACGCCTTAGGAGGTAGTCTATCAAATTTTTTGGACAACTTGAAATAATCTTCCACTCCTCTTGGCTCATTCACTCGGAATCTCCACAAAGACTATGTATCAACCAATTGTTTGACCAGATGAGAGAATCAGTTCGAGGACTCTTGGCAGGATGCCATGTCCTTTTAAATTTTCTGGCCATTTGAATAATTGTTTCATGTCATTCAGAATGTTACTTTTGATGAAGCAATATTTTGAATACAACATACTTTGTTTAGAGAACATATCTTTGGCCATTTTAGATCTTTTAGAATCCTTTAGTCTTAACACCATATTTTCTCCCTTTTTTTAAATTCTTCTTTTATTTTTTGTATCCTAACTACACTTACACTGTGTATTCAAGAAATCAATTTTTTTTCTTGCACTCAATCTCTTGTGAACATCCCTTGCATTCCTCTTTTAGAACTTTTTTAGAGACTCTCATGCCAAACAATGATCTTAGCAATCCTTTCGAGGAGACTCTTCCTATTTGAACCAGTTGAAGTTTGGATTGTCCCTTGTCACCTTTGACATCAATTCAAAAGCACCTAAAAAAATCAAAAAATTTAAATTTTCAAAGTGTTGAGAACTTGTTGGTCTAAGCTTCTAATTTTCAAACTAAAAATCTCCTATTTCCACAAGAAATGTCGGTTGCTCGGTTGGTATAAGACACACAATCATCCAAATATTTTGACAAAAAAATACCTCTTTCTAAAATTGAAACCAAAGAGTGGTTAGTAAAATTTTCAGAGAAAATCTCAAGTGCACCTTACCCCCTAGGACTGACACAACTTTGAAAGGAAACACATGACTAAAAGAAAACACACAACATGAAAGAAAACACACTTGTAGAAATAAAATTCTAACCTAAATACAGAAATGATCTAACTATTTTTGTTTTTTTGTCTTTTAGGTTTCAAAATAATGCTTCAGAAATTGCCCATTTATGGGCAAGGGAAGAAATTCCTCCTATAAGGAACTGAGCCTAAAAGTGTTTTGTCCTAGAATTTTTGCGATTTGATATGGGCCTATTCACAAGCATTGAAATTTGGTATGGCTACCTAGCTTTCCTTTTGCCTTATCCTAGAGTAGAACAAGGTAAAAAATCCTAAATGATTTAATCATGGCTCTCTTGTCGAACCATATTTTGACAATAGCTTGATGTTTAGCCATGTGCTTCAATGCAGTTGTGCATTTTTCATCCATCTCTAGAAGATTCATCAATCCGATTTGTACTTTATCAGCATCTTTAGCATACCCACTCATGAACTTCAAAATAGGAATTCTGAGGTTGAGTGGAAATACTGGCTCTTGTCCATAGACAAATAAATATGAAGAAGTTTCCAAAGCATTTTTTACTCTCACTCAATCTATCCATAAGTCATATTTGAGTTGTGTATGCCAATCCATAGGATCCTTCTTCAATGATCATCTTATTAATGTGATCAAGTTTTTGTTTGTAGATTCTACTACCCCATTTCCTTGTGGGTAGTAATTTGAAGAGAACTTGGTAATGACTTGATTTTCAAATTCCCACTAGGTTAAGAATGCAGTTGTAAATGTAGACCCATTATCACACACAAGGGTGAATGGCATTCCAAACCTGGTAACAATATATTCTTCCAAAAATTCTACCACCAACTTAGCAAGGCAATTTCTAAATGTTTCTGCTTATGTCCATCTTGTGTAGTAATTTGTAGCTGTGAGAATAAATGCATGTCTAGTTGATGATGGTCGGTTGACCAGACCAATGAAATCTAGTCCCCACTTTGCAAAGGGGTGCACCTTGTACATTGATTGTAATGGCATTATGGGGTGCCTCTCTTTATTAGCACTAGTTTGACATATATGGCAAGAATGCACATGTTCAAAAGTATCCTTGAATATCAAGGGCCAAAAATAACTTGATCTTAAAATCATGTGGGTCGTTGCTTCTGCTAAACCATGTCCTATACTATACTTTTCATGGAAATGTTTGAAAACTTCTCTGGCTTCTTTACGTCCTAACAATTTCAGATAAATCCCTTTCTATTTCTTTTATACAACTTGTTATCAAGTAGCATGTAAGAATTTCATTTCATCTTAAGTCCCCTACATTATGAACTATTCATCCACTTTGGGCATTGGTCTTGTAGGAGATAATAAATAATGTCTTGATACCAAACATTGGTCACCACATCCTAATTAATGTCAACGTGTGATACAACCATCTTCTTCTGATCATCCTTATCTATTTCATCATTAAACTTGAATTCCTTTTCATTTCCATCATGTTTATCAGCTATCATCTTTGATAACCCTTGACCTCTGACTAATCTCAAAGATTGAATTTTGAGATTGAATTCTTGAAGTATGGCCATCTACTTTCCTCTCCTTTCGCCGAGTTCATTTTGCATCAAGAGCATTTGTACTACTAGATTAGGTACAATTGCATACACCTTACTTCTCAGTGTGTAATGATGGAAATTCTTTACTACCTTGATTAATGTAAAGGATTTTTTATCAAGGTTTGAATAATTCAACTCTGCATTCTTCAAAGGACAACTCATAAAATTAATTGGTCTTTCATCTTCCTTTTCCCTTTTTTGTGTCAAGATCCATACATAAGAGTGTTCAAAGGCAAAGGAATAGATCTTAAAAGGTAACTCATAATCAAGACTCACCAGGATTGGGACCATAGAAATGGCCACCTTGATATCTTCAAATGATTTCTTTATCTCTGGAGACCACTCTATTTTAGCCCCCTTCTTGAGTAAATCATTAAGAGGATGAACTATCTTTGCAAATCTACTAATGAATTTTCACACAAAATTTATCTTCCCAAAGAAAAACTTTAATTCCTTCCTACTATGTGGAGGTGCTAACTTTAGAATAGATTCAACTCTATCCAGATCAATAGAGATTATGGTTTCAGAAATGACATGTCTAAGGAGCTTTCCTTTAGTAATGCCAATGAACATTTCTTGGGATTGAGGGATATGTCATATTTGTGACACCTATTGAATACCTATCTTAGATCAGCAATGTGGGTACTTCAATCTTTTGAAAAGATAGTCAAGTCATCCATGTAGATAACTATACATCTGTTAATCAATCCTTTAAAAGCTTCATCCATCACTCATTGAAATTTAGCTCCCGCATTTATCAATACAAAGGGCATTCTTCTGTAGGCAAAAGTTTGCCACTTCGTTGTGAAAGCCATATTTAGTCTATCTTCTTCATCAACCATCACCTGATTGTACCCTAAGTAACCATCTAGGAAAGACATCATTTTTGAACCATTAACAATCTGCAAGACCTCATCTAGTGAGGGCAAAGGATAATTGTCCATTTGAGATGCCACATTCAAGTTACGAAAGTCAACACAAAGGAAAATATCTCTAGTCTTCTTTTGTATGGGAACAAAATTTGCCACCCATGTGGAATGGTAGATAGGAAATATAATCTTAGCATCCAATAACTTATTTACTTCTTTCATGATCAGTGGTTCAATGATAGGATTTACCAGTCTATGTCTTTGTCGGAATGGATTGTCATCGGGTTTCAGTGGGATGTCATGTGTGATAATCTTAGGATCATAAGTCTTCAACTCTTCATAGCTCTAAGTAATAACATCCTTATAATCAGTGAGTAATTTGAGCATGTCTTCCCATTCCTATGAGTTGCATTCTTTTCCTATCTATACCATTCTTGGTTCTTCATTAGTACCCAAATTGTATGAGTCACATTCTTTGATTCCCTTTTCTTGGGTTACCCTTCTATTGAGTGTTGATTCATCATGATCAAAGATGCATTCTAGTTCAACCATTCCTTTTGGAATAGTGTTGGTTTTTAAATTTAGAATCTCATCTTCATCTTCAAGTCCATCATCTTCAAGTTTTTCATCTGGTGTATCATCAATTTCTTGTCCTTCAAAATGGTGACTACACATGATAACTCAAGTATATGTTGATCATCTTGAAAGACCTCAAAATTTGTGATATTGTCAAGAATGGATGGAATAGCAACCAATTCTACTAAAAATATTTTTAACTTGGTTCTTTCAACTGGTTGCAAAGCACTTGTTGAGATGGTGAGAGCATCTACTACCATATTCTTTCTTTTTGGAATGGATTTGATGTTTAAGGCTTCAAAGTCATCTAATATATCCCATACCCTTTTTCTATAAGCAAGTAATCTTTTATCATTGTAAGCGTATATGGATTTTACTTGTTGTATAACCAATTGAGAGTCTCCTTCGGTTTTGAGAGCTGTGACTGCTTTCTTGAGTTCAAAGAAAAGTCCTTGAATTAACACCTAGTATTCTGCAATATTATTAGTACATCTAAACTGTAACAAATATGCAGCATAGAAAGACCTACCTTTTGGGTTGACCAATTCAATACCTGCACCAACTCCCATCTTGCACTTGGAACCATCGAAGCAGAGTGTCCAAATTGCATTTTCCTTTGGTTTTCTAACTTTATTCTTACTCATACTTAACTTCTCTTCTAGTTGAGCCTTGAATGATTATTTCTTCGAAACCCATTGTAACTTTCCTTGTGTAGGACTTGATGAGTCCCCTTGGTAATGTGTAGATAGAGGAAGTGCATGTTTTTCTTATTTTTCTTGAATTTCCCCTATTTGTTATTTGATTTTCTCAACTTTGGGTTCAAGATGAATGACTACTGAAGTCCATCCTTTACCTTTCACATATCATTTTCTTCTTTGGACTTTAATCATCCTAGGAGGTGGAGAAGACAAACCTCCACCATCTAAAGAGGTATCACTGTATGACACATTTAAATCTTCAATTTCTTCTTCAATCTTTTCAACAAGGTTGGATGACTTCACTAAATTTAGGCTTTCAGTGAGTTCATCTGTTGAGGTGTTTTTATCTTTGTTTTCCATCATGTGGGTCAATACCTTTGCAATTTCTTGATGGCATGACAAGCATTCAAACATAGAGTGACTAACTCTATGTAACTGACAAAATCCCTGAAGGAGAAGGATGTTAGGATCAACTTCCTCTCCTAAACATTGTAAATTAGTCACCATACAGTCTATGAATTATATCATGATTTCACTTTTGGGTACTGGCACCTTAGGTTCTTCATTCTAATCTTGAGGTGTGTTGGCTCGAACCATACCCAATACCATTACTCTGTATGAACCCAGATCTAATTGTAAGAATGTCATCTCATTCAGGGCATTGTAATCTGCAATCATTATTTTGAATTTGGGCTTAGCATCTATCTTGATTTGATTGTTCATTCCTTTCCATGGCAACCATAATTGAGTGAAGTTTATAAAAAACCATCCTCTCAGACATTTCGTCCATTCTCTACTCAGAAGTAACCCATATGTTTCTAGGATATAAACTACATGTATGTCAATAACATCCTAAATCTGAGGGTCAAATATCAACTATATTCTCACATCTTTCAATACACCAATGACTTTTACCTTTGTTTTATCCAACTATATCACCACTCAATTAGAGGGTTGAGGACTAACTCCAAGCCTTTGAGCTATTGATAATGGCATTACGTTACATGAAGCTCCTAAATCAATGATGTAGTTGTGAAGATTCTTCCCATATATCTTGATGCTAAGCAAAAATGGGGGTACCTCAACTTTGTCTTTGAACATAGTGGGCATCACTTCTGTAGCATTCATTTGTTGAGATACTATCTTTTGAGGAATAGTATTCATATTATGGGGAACCTTAGTATGATCCAATGTCTTCATAAGATCTTCTTTTTGTTGTGGAAAATTATATAACATGTCAAACATGGACATATTGGCTTTAGTCCTTTTCAAATCTTCTATCACATTGTAGTTTTCAGTCGACCAAGTGGGATTCTTCAATATTGTTGGTACATTCACTTGATTCTGATTTTGTTGTCCTCCATACACTGGTCTTACCGATGGTAGATTGTTACTTGCCCTTGGATCAGGTGGAGTTGGTTGTAAACCTAGAGGAATCCCATCTGTCAAGGGGTCCTTTCTATTTCTAAGATTGTATGTATTTTTGTTGTCATTGTGAAAGGAAAACATCTCATCATGTTGAATATTAGGTTCCTGACTAAATGGGAATAAGAATTCCTCAATTGCTAGTTGTTCCACTTGTTTATTTTATGTAGAATCATAGGATTCCAAGAGCATAGCATTGAATTGTACAAGAGGGGGATTTTCATTTACTTGTTAATTTTGATTCATCTCTTGATTTCCATTATAGTAAGAACCATCATTGTTAAGTGCATTTTGGCTATCATCATATTGATTGATATCAGCATACTAAATGTTGTTTTTTTTGTTATCAGCAGGAATGCTTTTGTTATTCAGATGGGTGTTCCATTGTCAGTTCTGCCTTAGGAAGCCATTGTTGTGAATAGGAGAATTCAAGTTGTTTCCTCTGTTATTGTTTCTTGCATTATTTTTGTTATTATCCCCGTTGAGGTTCCTATTGTAATTCTGACCAAAATTATTATTGTAGGGGCCAGCGTTGTTTATTTGGAAGTTGTTATTTTTTCCTTGTAACAATCTAAGACGTGTTAATTCATTGTTCATCTGTGACATAGTCTTCTTCATTTGACCAACTTCTGAAATAAGGTTATTGTCTATTTCCATGGGAACTATGGCCTTCTATTCAAAGAAAGTTGTTTTTGGAGGCTCATACCCTGGATATGTTATTGCTTGATTTTGTGGAGTAGGTGCTTGTTGTAACGAAGCTGGGTTCATAGGTATGAACTGGCTAGGCACCATGGGTGCTCCCATAGGGTATGTTGGTATTGTAGCAACTGCTTGTGTTGGAAGCATCATTCCTCCTGCATTAGGATTGCCTTGCTTCATGAACATGATCACTTCTACGAAGACTTTATCCAATGTGTCAATATTTTTTGTAGGGAGTCTTCTCAGAAAAATCATAGTAAAATGATCCATAGCATTCAGATAAGTTTGAATAGCAGCTTCAACCGGTATAGCATATGGCATTTCCAACTTGTGGTAAGCCATATGAAAGCGATGGTTGAAGCGAGAAACTATATCAACTGGGTCCCTTTTGATTGATGTGAATTGTTGATGTATCACAACTATGTTAATGAATGTTCTGAATTGTTCTAAGAATATTTTTTTGAATGTATCCCAATCTCCAATGCATCTAGGTGGAAAAAAGGCATACCAATTGAAGACGATTTCTCCCAAAGAGTAGGGAAATAAATAAAGAACTACATCCTCATTAGCAACTTTCTTGTGACTTCAAATTTCCTTGAATACCTTGACATGATCTTTAGCAGTTTGAGTCTCACCATAGATGAATCTAGGGTAAAACTTCTCAGGATTTTTAGGGAGGTCATGGAGTGAACCTCTCAATTTTATTGGTGAGTCTACAGTATTTGTGAAAAAGGTCATTAGAGGGTTTGGCAAACCTAATGGTGGTTGTTGAGGAGTAGCTATTAGAATATGTGGTGGTCCACCAAGTGGTTGGAGTGGAGGCAGAGTTGAAAAAGACAATGAAAGTTAGAATGGAAGTGGTTGAATTTGGGATGTTCCCTTGTCACTATGTTGTTCGTAGAAGTGAGTAAGCTCGAGAATTTTGTGTGCAATTAGTGTAGACCTTAATGCTCACTGAAATGGGGATTTTGGATCAATGTCCTCCAACTTGCATCAATTTTAGAAAAAGTTCACCTCTACAGAAGTACACTTTCTAACCTCTCTAAATTTTTTGCACCACAGAGCTTTGAGCACCTATGAACCTATGAAGTTTTGGATCTGTGGACCTATAGAACTATGGAACTACGGACCTAAATTTGTCAAAAACTCAAGAAATTTTTTGAACTTTTGTGAAGCATGAATTATTGTAGAAGTGAAAAAATTCCAAAACTTTGACAAATTTTCTTCCTTTCTGGGAGTCTAAAGGCGCCCTCCTTCTAGTGGCACTTCTGTTGGGCGATCATTTTGCACAAGGTCCATGGTAGGAATCTATTGTGCAATTCCTCTCTTGAAAAGCTAATCTTTTTTGGGATCAACTCCAAGGTTTAGTATTTGTCTTGCAACATACCAAAATCTACTCAGTTGAAGATAAATGTGATTTTTCATGAGAAGGTATTTGTTGGTTCTATTATGATCTCAAAATGAAGTAAATTTGTTCAATGTCTTAAAATAATACACAAAAGAACAATATTTTTGTAGTTTCTAGTTTTTTTAATAAATGCAATTCTAATAGTGCAACTAAAATGAGTTCCTATTCTAACAAGGGATTAGCAAAGAAAATAATGAAATTGAAAGAAAATAACTTGAAATTCAAATCCTAAAAAAAGATAAGCTACAAAAAACAACATGCTACGATTTAAACTTTTGAAGAAATTGGTAGGTAACCAATGAAAATAGGAGTAGGGCTTCCTAGAATCCATTGATGCAATTGTCGATGAGAAACTTTAACAATCATATCATATTTCACCTTTCATCAAATTGCAAGGCCACAAAAAGTGTGCTCATGTGAGACAAAAGGCTATGTTAACACAATTTGATGATTTCTTCTCAAGCTTGTTACGCTAATGAAATTTGCAAATTTTTAGCAAATACCAAAACTAAAAGATCACACAACCAGAAACAACACAATAAACTATTGGCTCAATCACAATCTCATGAATAAAATTCACAAAAACATGACACAGTCAAGCAAGAATCACTACACTCCAAATGTGAGGACCAAAAGCATAATTTTATTGCATAGTAATGGCGGCCTTTGTTACATTTTACAATGGGATATTTATAAGAAATTGTCTCCTCAATTTGTGTGAGAGTGAGAGATATTCTCATGCAATAAAATGCTTTTAAAACATTAAAACAAACTAAATATATACAGACTAACAATTAATATGGTGCTTAGAGGGACTCCATCAATATTTTATTCATTAATTGGATGCATGAGCCCTTTACATGTCAAAAATAGTAAAAACATGAGAGGGGAAGTAGGAGCATTTGGAGGTGCCAAAAATAGAAGTTGGTCCTTTACTAGGCATGTGTCAAAGTTAAACTATTGGTAGAATGCATTCCTATTGCATGGAAAGTGTTTTTTTGGAATTGGCAGTTAATTGTCAATGCACCTCAGAATTATGAAGATGTGGACCTACGCACCTATGAAGTTGTGGAGATATGGATCTGTGGACCTCAATAGGGTCAAAATCTCAAAATTTTACTAAGTGTCAAAATTGAAATTTTGGCATCTAGGTTTTGTTCTTCTTCATCCCAAAGCTATGTTTGGATGTATGCCCTTGAATTTCTCTATCATCTCAATAATCTTAGATGCATCTAGAATATCTAAAGCCTCATATTTATCTTTTACCTTCTATCTATAGTTATCCACCTCAATTTGAGTCTCTGCAAAATCTATGAGTTTGGTATCTAACTCTAACAAGGCTTCTTCTATCCTGAATGCTTGTTGGATGTCCTCATCATCTACAACCTCCACAAAATTCTTCCTAAAATTTTCTACTACTATCTCTATAGGTAAAAATTCCTCTCATTCCTCATCTTCAAAAATATCCAAGCATGCATCACTGTAGTGTCTTTCTACTTCCAAAATTTGCTCTCAAGCTTGGTCCTTGAGCTGATGGATCTCCTCATGTAATGTTTCCATTACTTTATTGCTATCTACTATTTTCTCTATCCAATCATTGATCAAATCCAATTCTTCTCCAGTATATACATTAATTAGAACCCATTATCTTTGGCCCTTTATAGCTTTTAGAGTCTGTAAATCCTTACTCTAGGAACATATCTCATCCATGATACTAAAGTCTTGCTTCAAAATTACTATGATCTTATTCATATTCTCCTGTGTAGCATGCAGTAACTTCAAATTCCTTGTGATAATGGTAATACCTTTCTCCTCAAAAATTTCTCACCATTCCTAAAAAGCTTTCAAAAATGGGTCTAATTGTACACCTCCCCCTTCTCTAAGCATAGTGTTCAAAGTATGCTCCGGGTGTTCAAGATCAAGAGGACCAACAACTTCGACTAGATATCCTTTTAAGATCTCAACTTTCCTTTGAAGTGCATGGAGTTCAATCTCATCTTTTTCCATGTACTTGAGGACCTCTTTGGCTCCCATAGTCATCATTTTTCTAGCTAAATCCCATGTAGGTCTTCCCAACATAACATCCTTCAATTCATAATCCTCGAGGCTAAGGCCTTCTGCATGTATGCCTTCAAGAGGGAGAGCTACTTGTGCAAATAAATCTTGGCTTTGTATGGTGGTGACAAATGCCAATGGTGTTGCCTCATGTGATGGAGACTCAACTTTGTTCAAGATCTATACAATATCACAAATATCTTCCTCTAAAGCCCAAAATTGAGGCTTAGTACTCCTCATTATTTCCTTTCAAATCCATCTAGGGATGCATCATGTTGAGGACCAAGCTCTTGATGATGAATGAGTATGTTCTACTACTTTCTTCCCTTTTTTGGTCCTCCTAGGAGTTGTATCCTATTGGGAGCACTCTTCTTCTATAGCCTCAGTCTTAGTAGACCCTATAGCCTAAACCTCAGTGTCATGGGAAAGTGGTTGAGAATATTCCACCATTTGTCCTTCCAACACTTCACTAGTTTCCATTTGTTCTGGTCTCTCCTCTGATAATGGTTCCTTCTAAACATGCTCTTCCTCTGAACTTTGAGGTGGGGGAGTCACTAAGCCCTTATCTACCACCATAATTTTTCATGGAGATGGAGGAGTAAGATCAAGACCCTTTGTATCTAGGGGCATTTGTGTCCAGTCTTCTTGTTGAGGTTCACCTATAGGGGTGTCCCTGATCTTATCCCTAATCAACTCTATACCTATGAGCATGAAATCAAAATCTTACATTGAGAAAACATCATCACTCTCTTCACCCTTCTCATCTACCCATTGTTGTACTTCATCTTCCAAAGAAGAGAGCTCTAATGGTTCTACTTGAGTGCATGGCAGGATACCCATGGCACTCTTTCTCCTTTGCAACTCTATGGCTCTAGCTAGCCAAGTTCTTCCATATAGGGGCAATTGTTCCTCTTCCTATTTTGATTCTATTTCTTCTTCTTCTTCATCTCCCTCTAGAATGGTTTTTGGGATAGATGGATTAGGCACTAATCTTCTACTGATCCTTTTCCTTTTTTTCATCTCAATCTTAATTCTTTTCTTCTATTTCTTGGAGGCACGAGGAGAAGCTAGCTCTTCTTGCACAAGAGGAATGGAGACTTGTGGAATCTCTCCCTCTTCTAGTTGGCTAGACACAATGGGAGGCAACTGCAGTTCAACTTGGACTTGGGTTGCCCCAGTATCTTGGGACCCTTATGGGCTCTATTCCTACTATTGAGGATGTGTTTTTTCTATCTGAATCCTCTAAGGAGAGGTCCTCTTTCTTTTATTCTTTCCCTTCCTTTTAGGAGGGTGATAATATCCAACTGGGCAATCAAGCTGGTACACTATTTCTAGCCAAATAGGAGACTAAGTTGCAAAGGTAGGAATTGTTACTTTACTTCCTCTACCTCTTTCTAGGTAGGCATGAGCATGGAAGATTATAGTATCAAGAGTTGGATCAATTGGAAAAGGTTTCTTGATCCAATCCTTTGTCATTCTGATGACATGCCTCACTCAATGATTAATTTCATCACCTTCCTCTATGTCAACCTCTACATTCAAAATAGGCCTCTCACCAATTTTGTCAGCGTTGAACAGGGGGTCCAATAATTCCTTCGAACCCTGTTTCTTTATCTCCTCTGGGATGTTCAACTCGAGAGCCTTTTCTGCTAGATACAAAGTCATCCTACAATAGTCCCTAATGCAAACATCATAGTCATTTATGGCATTCATCCAATGATCTTCAATAGCATCCTCATGATGGAAGTCTCTTTTTGCTAGGCTCTCTACTTTCCTAACATTTTCAAAAAGTGGCCAAGGAGAGTTGTACTCTTCAAGGGGATAGTTCTCCCATTCCCACTCAAAGGTCAAAATATCCTACTTCCTCTTCACTTGATATGCTCCAATAACTAGTGGCCATGTCCAACAAGGTCTTTATTGCCTCTTTATCTTCTCATAGGCTGACTCAATTTACTAGGAAATCTCCAATAGTACCAACTTGTCACTAGGATAGCTCGGGAGCTTCTTAGGATCGATGGATGCACTAGCTACCCATAGATATGTGAATGTTTTTAACTGGATAAAGTAGGCTCTAAGATCTGTGACTTGTGCTTTCACTTCATCAGATAATCTCTTTCCATGATCTCCCTCGATGAATTGAGTGATTGCAAAGGTGAACGCATCTTTCACAATTCTATATTCTTTACTCTGCACTGAGATCTTCTTCTTTACTAGCTCAGGGTAGACTATATAAAGCTAGGCATTGGGGTCTTGCATACTTTGCCTTAGTGTGGGGTTTTCACTTAGTGTGGTAGCCCAATCCAATGGTATCTTTTCCTATCTAATGCTCTCAATGAAGTTGACCATGAAAGTACTGAGGTGGCCCAATATGAGTAAACCCATGACACTACTCAGAAGAATGATGGAATAACTGATATCCTCCTTTATGTATCCTCGTGTCATATCCGCTTTTTCATTTATCCTTCCTCGAGGAGGCTTCTCAATAGGATATGAAGATTATATTATGTCAATGGCCTCTTGTTGATGCTCCCTATACCACCTTTTAGTTGTTTCATAGGAAAGTTGAATGAAATAGTTTTCTCTTGGTAGGTGGAAAACCCTGTCAATGTTTTCAGGTCACAGATCCAATACCACTTCCCCTATGATGCTCTTGACCACTCTTTCATCAGGAGCAAAATACTATGATAGGGACATGATTAGTTCAGTTGATTACATTGACATAGGATGTGACACTACATTCACCGATTCAGAATGAATCAATGCAGACATCATAGCTGAACTCTCTATTGTCTTGTTGCAAATTCTCAGGAATTCACCTAAGTTTGTATGCCCCAAGTCAGTATCTAAAATTTCTATGTGGTCATCATGGAATCTTGACTTCAAAAGTACACCTTATAACTTGAACACGACTAGTTTGGGTGCTACTCCAGATGTGGATGCCATTTGGTTACCTGCACATTGTGAAAAAAAGAAAAAAAAACATTAGTAGTCAAGGATAAAACGTAAAAGTTAATGAGCATAATATTTTATTTTTAAAAAATCCCCTTTAGGCATTTTATTTACTTTTTTACTTCTTTTTTTTTAATTATTTTTTTGGAATTTTTTGGAATTTTATAAATTTTTATTTTTAAATATATAACAAAATTAAAACCAAAAAATGTGGGGCGTGTGCATCGTCACAACGTAGCTAGGGTTTTAAATGGAAAAAGTGGTGCGTGACACCTAAGGTGGTGTGAAGTGTTGGTCACAGGCATGCGAGGAAGTTTTGTCGCGCAGGTTGTGAGCGTAGCCACATGAGGAAGCATCATCGCAAAGTTTGTGTGCACAGGCACACGAGGAAGTGTCATCGCATGATTTTAGTGTGAGCGGGAACCAAAATGTTTTTGTGCATAAGCAGAGGGCATGTTGTCATGGAGAGCATCGTCGATTGTGATCAACGCCCCGTGGGCAAGTGGAGGGTGGAGGGCACAACTTTGAATAGCATCGTGTGGTTTTGAAGCTTGGCATCCCATTTTCTCACCTTATTTGATCTTCACTTAGTGTAAAATAAAATCGCAAATGAGTTGGAAGGATGGGTGGGGGGTTTTATAACCCCCACCATGCACATTGAGTGCTCAATGCACCTCAACACACGTGCACACGTACCCTTGGACATCATTTCTTTTCTTTCTTTTTCTTTGTGTTTTTCAATCTTTCATTTTTTATTTTTTTAATCTTTTCCTAATTTTCTAATTTTTGGGTGCTTTCAAAATTTTCTAATGTTTTTGTATTTTTTCAAATTTTTTGATGATTCTAGGACTTCTAATTCTAATAAAATATCTTCTCCTAGCTCTCAAACTATGAGTACAGGAGTCAAAAAAGGTAGAAGGTCCCCATTCCTAGTGAGGAATGGGGCGTGTGTTGTGGACACCACAATAGTTTCCTAGAACTGGATATCATTTGTGCTAGCTAGGGTTTTAACATGAAGAAATTTAAAACTATGTAGCTCAGTACAAATGTAAATACCTTGAATTTGATGGAACTGTGTTCAATCACTGTTGAAATTGGCTCAAATGCTGGATTTTTTGCTTTGAAGTTATTTTGCACTCTTCTTTATCTTTTCTCTTTGTTCACGATGAAGAAAAATGATTTAAAATGCGATAATATACCCTATTTTCATAGCATTTAATGCTTAGTGCACTTACAACTGTCCACTCAGCTTCTTAAGCATTTTTGCATTATTTGGCTTCCATTATCTTTTCACCACTCAACATCCACAGAAGTATCCCTCACTCAGCTTCAACTAAAATTTCTCTTTACTTGGCTTCCACTACCAACTTGATTGCAATTAGTCGTTCAACTTCTATTGAATTTGGCAATCACCTTGGCATGTATAGAAATTTACTTGGCATCTAAGGGAAACTCGATAATACTTATGAAATCTTGAAGTTTTAACTTTGCATCTCTATCCATGTTGATCTCTTCTTTCAGTACTTTCTTGTTTAGGAACTAATGTATGATAAAACTTTATATATCAGTTCTATATGCCTTCATTTTCTTAGTTTGATGAAGTGTGACCACTTGACCTTTTAGGTGAAGTGATCCCTTCATTTGGTGTGTTGATCCCATCTTTTCTCTTCCAAGTCTTATTCATTTCTCCTCCAATGTGTTCAATATCCACCTTCTCTTTTCCTTTGTTGATCTCTTAGTTGGGCACCTTTGACCTTGTTGGGAAATTCCTACTAATATGACCAGTCTTCAAACAACTGAAGCATGTGGTTTGGCTTAACCATGTGTTGTAGTTTCCACTCAAATGTGTCTTATGCAATTTTCAACGATGTGTCCATATTCCTGACAGTAATGATAGCTATACCTAGTGTTGTAATCCCAATTGTAGTGATGTCCATGGTTATTTCCCCTTGCTGGCTGATTAGGTGTCCACATAGACTTTGATCTACACTCAAAAGCTATTTGTCCATACTTCTTGCAATTGTAGCAATGACCTTCAAATCTTGGTGTTCTGATAGTCCTAGTCCTCTAGTCATGTGATTGATGTCCTTCCTTGTTGCACTTATGATAGTGACTCACATTCTTAGGTTTGTCATACTAATGGGCATTTTTTCTACTGCATACATTAGAGATATGTCCTTTTTTACCATAGAAATGACAAGTAGGTTTAGTGTTCTTAACTTCATTACTTCTTACTTCTACAGTCTTGGATGACTCTCCTTGTTTAGTGCTGATGTATCCTAATCCTAAAGTATCATTGCAAGCCCTTGGTGATTTTAGTAGCTGCTCAAAGTATTTGATGGCCTTGTTTGGTTTGTTGAAGCTTTCAGCAATCTCTTTTTCTCTTTTCAGGTCATTTTGCAGTTTTTCATTTTGCATCTTTAGTGTAGAGATCTCAATGTCCTTGACATTCAATTCATGATGTGCATTCATCATTTGGCTTAGGGTGTCTAGTTGCATGTTTGAAATTCTTACAACCTAATTTAACTTTTCTTCCTATCTTTTGGCAAGGTTTCTCTTGTCTTCTTCCAGCATAGCCTTATCTTCAATGGCTATTTTTTTTGTTCAGTCACCTCACAAAGCATCATGGCTTGTGATTCCTGTTCAATCTTGAGTGTTCTAATTTCCTCTACTTGAGCTTTGTTCTTTTCCATTAGGTCTATTATTGCTGCATCAAACTCTTTGGAATCTCCATTTGCAAATAATTTTGTGGTGTCAATCTCCTTGTATTGTGTATCATTCTCAGCTATGGCAATCTCTCTTCTTCTCTTTAAAGATTTTCTCAGTCCTTCTCTTGCTTCTTTTAAAGTGTGCATAGAAAGTTGTACATCAATTGTCTAATTTTCTATGACCTTCCCAAGTTTGTAGACTTCCATTTCTAGATCTTTTCTCCAAGTTGTAAGGCTCCTCCTTGTGAGAACTTAGCTCTAATACCAATTTTTGGAATTTACAAGTGGGACAATTTACTTCTAAGGGGGGGGGTGAATCAGAAGTAACTAACTTTAACCTTTTAAAACATTTTAGCTGAAATCATTCACATCCATCTAATTCATCTAATAAACATGAAAGTAAAGACATGCATGAAAATAGATGACACAAGATTTTGGTAACCCAAAAACCCTCCAAAAATGAGAAGGTAAAATTGGGATGGGGATGACACCCACAAAGTATCACTAAAGCAATATGTAACTATTTAAGGTTACAAAGTTTGACCACTTCCAATGGTTTTCCTTATGAAAGGCCTATCCCATTAAAGACTTTACACCCTATTAAAAATGACTTGGTTAAAGGATTTACACTCACTTGGAATGTTACCTTGTTAAAGGATTTAGAACCTTGTTTAAAGGCTTACAACATGGCTATTAAACCAACTTATCATCATCAAATTTTCATTCCTAATACAATGGCTAGAGAGTATTAGAAAGTCTTAACTTGATGACTTGCAATCTTTAATTACTGATTCTAGATCCTTGTTCTACTCTGCATATTCTAATCCTTGCTTGATCTGATTTGTCTCTCCTCAAAATTTTGATTGCTCTGTTCTGATCAACTAAATTCTGCAATGTTGCTCTTCTTTCTAAGTCTTTAAACACCCTTCTGAACTTCTTTATAATTCACCCATACACTTCTCACATCCACGCATGCAATGGGGTTTCATGCTCCTTTTAAAAGCTTCGAAGACTTAGGGTTAGATATGAATCTATGATCAGTATTCATTCTTCTTTTCTTGCTCAATTCATTTACTTTTTCCTATTGGTTGCATGCCTTCTCCATTTTTCTTATTAATTGTATGCCAATTTCATAGGAAATGCAAAAGATTCGATCTTATCTTCAAGATCATTTGAGATTCATCTTAAGTCATCTCCAAAAATGGTTTACATCTAAGTTTGTGAAGGCACAAAATCATATGTTGCTTCTGTGTTACTCAGCACTTACTACTTGCTGATGCTCAATACATATAGGAATTTTTTTTCGCTCAACTCCTATAGTAACTTTATTTCTCTCGGCATCTACTTTGTTTCACTCAACATCTATACTTTTCTTAGCACCTATAGCGACTCGACATCACTTATCACTTTGCACTTGAATCTTTCTCAGGACCTAAAGTTCACTCGGCACCTATTAAATCTCTGACTCAGCACATACTATAGCTCGACATCTATATTATACTTGGAATCATCTTGAAAATTGGTTAAGTGTGTTGACACTCAATTTTCAACCAATCTGAGACCAACAAAACCAACTTATTAAATCTCAAAATTGGCAAGCTATAAATAACCCTTTAAACTTATGTTGGAATCGATCTTATTCACACAAATTTGGCACTTTCTTATGGGGAGCTTTATAAAATATCATACCCACAAAAGAATCATTCAAAAAAACTAGGTAAATAAGAAGAAGAATTGATCAAACATATCCTCCCCAATTGTCCCTATGCAAGCATTTGTTGGTATGAGATTAAACTAAGCTAGTCATCGGTCCATCACAATAACTTAATAGATTTTTTTAAACAAATGTCAAAAAAAATGAACAAAGGATTTTATAATAACATATGTAGTATAACACCATCTATAGTTTCATGGGAGTTGTGAAAGGAAAGAGACATAAAGATTTTTTAATATAAAAATGATGATGACTCAAGCTTATGGAAGCAAAATTAAATATGTATGTTAGTGAGCAGATTTGTCCTTCAAATACAAATATGTAAATTGACTCCAAATGCCCACATTGAAGTACAAACAACACTAAAAATTGGATATATTATCATGATATTGATAATCTTCCTCTAAATTATCCAGGTACAACTCCTCTTGTAAGATCTCCAATGTATAAAGGAAAGGAAAGGAAAGGGGCTTTTTATAGCCCATGACACCAGCCATAGTCTTTGGGTTGACATATGGTGACACTAATATGGGACTACCTCATACTCCTTTTTGGGAGGTACCTAATTACACGACAAACAAGGCATACATACCCTACCCCCCAATGGGATTTGAACTTGTGACCTCTCTTTAACAAAATCTCATTCCATGACTTTTTATAGAAAAAAGAAATCAAGGTGTTTTGGCATCTACTCATAACTATGACACATATTCTAAAAATGGATTTGCGACATAGAGAGAAAAATAGAAAGAAGAATAGAAAAATATTGCACAAAGTCAATTCTTTTGATTCTCCTATTACTAGAAAATAATAATTAGAATAAAAGCTTCACTTTCAGGAACACATTTACATAAGACTCAAAGACTTTATAGCAACTGTAACTATGAATAGAGCAACAATTAAAAAGAATCAAAGATCTTATTTAATTAGAGAAACATGTTTAAATTCAAATATCTAATTAACATTCTTCTCCTCTCTTCAAATACTTAACCAAAGCTTCAAAGAAAAAAAATTACTGAACATAAATTCCTTGAAAAATAAAACTTTCTAACTTATCCCTATCCAATTTTACAAATAGGAGTTCTGAAAAGCATTTTTCCATTCTCTCTATCACTTACAATTTTGAAATTAAAATTCCTCTCCTTTTCCTGTACCACAAAGTTCCCAAATCAAAGGTGGAACCCTTTCTCTATCCATAAATTTCTAAATGTAATGCCTTTAGATGGTTATTATCAGTTTTAATAATTGATTCTTTAAATTCTTTCAAAGTTACTCCCTTTATCACTTTGACAGATTTAATATTTAATAAGATCATCTTCACTAAGATAATAATAATTAAAATATCCTTTGAGTCAAGAATGTATGCATCTCGAATAGGTGGCACATATTCTAAAACCTTTTAAACATTCATTTCATTTATTATCAGCATCTTCCCAATACTATTTAACTTTCTAGCATAATCTTCTATTGTAAAAGTATTACCTACTCAGAGGTCTTCGTTAATAATAACTATAGTTGTTTCTTCATTATGTTTACCTTCTTGGAGTATCAAGGACAAACAATGTGAATACAAATACCACTTTCATGGGTTATTATTTACCTGTTAATTAAAATTATTCTATCATTGTTGTGACCATTATTGGTAGATTTGATAGTGTTGCAAATAGTCATTTGTATCTCACAAACTAGGAAACATTTTGAAGATCATTTCTATGAGGATTTAGAAGATTAGGTTTCCTCAAACATGTTCAAAATTGAGCATGATAAAATAGTGGTGTAAATAGATATGATACCTACACCAAGACCCATTTTATGCTCTCTAAAAATTTGTAGTTGCAAGTTTCTATAAATACTATATATTTCAATAGATTTGTATAGATCATCATTTTGAGTTGTATATATGGTATAAGAAGTCATGGAATGAGATTTTGTTAAAATTCTATTATTTATATGACCTTTACACCACTTTTTTATTCTCTAACTATTTCCATGGGCAAAGGGATCCTAAAGAGGGTATACTCACTATTCTACATTTATCTGATCATCCTCATCATCTTTGCAAACTAATCTAGTGCACATATCGAGTACTCATGGAATCATGTCACATGCACCTTATATTTAGATCATAAAATACCAATTAAAACAAATCAATTTTCATAGTTTTATTTATCTTGAGTTCCATCTATGAAAATGGTTTCCCTTTTCACTTGCAGATTCTACAACCATATAATATATTTATGTTCTTTCCATCATGTTCCAAGTAAATCCCAACTTTGAGAAGAACATTTAAGTATTAGAAAAATATAAAGTGCCCCACAAAGTTGTCCACATTCAAACATTATGAATATTTTATCCAAAATTTTGCACATATGAACTAAAAAACTATGCTTCGAATTTGAACCGCTTGACAAACCCTATCAACCTTACTCAACTTGTTTGAACCATGTTGTACCTTGTTGAACCTAACTGTTCCATTTTTGAACTCTTTGAACCTTGTTCAACCTAAACTGTAAGCATTTGAGCCTCTGCACTGACCTATTTGAACTCAATGAACTTGAGAATCTTTTGAATCATTCTAAAACTGATTGTACATTCATGAAATTGACTGAACCAATTTGAACCATGGAATTATCCTCTAAACCTAGTGACTCAAAGTCTTGAACATGAAATTTTAAATTTTGACCTCTGAACCTCTCAAACTAGTTCAAAGGGTTTCAAGGCTTTTTCTTGGACTTACTAGTATTCAACATGAAAATCAGAGATGGAATGACTGATTTTGAAATTTTAAAATGGGTGTCCATATGGGTACTAATATTATCATAGTGGAAACCTTAAACAATAGACTTTGCAACTCTAATCACATAGAGGGAATACTCACACAATGGGATAAACTTGTCAAAAAATGGTTTGGTAATGTTGAAGCGGATAGAGATGGTCATGTTGAAGTGGATAGAATGTCTCAACATATCTAAAATAGTAATGGAAGACTAAACTAATATTTGGTGGAATGATTAAAATCTACCAAATGTTTTTGATTTCCATCACAAAAGGAGACATCTACAACCTCATTAAATAATCATGCATTTATGTTAAAGGGAAAATTCCACTTCCAACTATCCTTAATGTGGATGTGACAAGCAGTCATGTAGACATCATTTGCCACTCTTGGCTCATTTTTTTAAGCAATTCTTCTCAATCTTGCAAGATTAAGGAATTTGAGAATATTTTTACAAAGAGATTGTAGAAGTAATGGAGTCCTCGTTCACTCTACATTGTTGGAATACATAAAATTCCTTTCATAAATATAAAGGAATGATGAAAGTGGATAAATGTTCTAGTTTACCCATCCCAACCTCATTAATGTGGTAGATTTGATATTGGATGACATGTTCTCCCAATTGGGTAACCACTTCCATGCTAATATAGTCATCTATTCCATGATCCTTGCATAGGCATTTCAAGTGGGGGGAAAGGACATTGTGAGATTTATGATGAACCAAATGATTTTGGAGAAAACCTTGGGTAGCCTAGAGGAAATTCTGGCAATTTTAGTTCCTGGTTGGAGGATTAATTCAGGGAAAATGACCAGGACATTGACAAAATCCATGGAATAAAGCTCACCACATTTTTTTGGAGATTTGTTGCAACTCATCATCGATGAAGACATTGAATGAGTAAAATCTAGGATTGGGTAGACCAAGGAAGATGAAGCTCATCTAGAGGAGAGGCTAAGAGCTTGAGAGGCTACCAATCTAGGGGATAAGAAATTGCCAGAAGCAAGAGAATGCTATGATACAAGAAAGGATCGAGAGCTTTACCCCTAGGGCTTTATGGTGAGGCAAGGATTTACTAATTCATTTTAGCCCTATAGTTTGTGATGTTTTTGGATGACGTTGTGTGTTATTTGTTATGATCTTTTATTTTATTTCTTATTCAAATGTTATTTTGTTTTGAATGCAATTAGGGAAATGTGCTCTTTTTCTTGGCATAACTAATTTACAAGTTGTTTATCAAGAAAGGAACCTATAGATTGCATGTTCATCAGTTATACTATTTTTCTTTGATGTGAAAAGTGTTGGCATATCATTTTAACTTATTACCATATCTTTAGAAAGAATACAATGCAAGAAAGTTAAGAAGGGCATAGAGAAATAATAGTAAAAGGAGACTTATCTTGTAAAAGTTGGAATAACCAATGGAAATAGTATTAGCTATGGTATTTCCTATCGGACTATCAAAGACTTTAGGTCTTATCATAATAATGAATATCTTATCAGCATTTTAGGAAAGTCAAAAGTAGTAATAGGTTAAGGAAAGAAGATTGTTCAAGAAGTTTCTACATGAAAGGATGAAATTTTGATTGTTAAATATAGGTTTAGGGTTTTCTAGATTCATGACATATTTAAGGAAAGAACAAAGACAAGTTTGGTATCATGACTAGAAGAAGAGGAAGAGTAAAGGATGTAGACAAAGCTATAGGAGATAAGCAGTAGTAAGTGGCTTGCAATTGAAATTGAAAGTAGAAGTGGTGTGTAACTATGCTTAAGAGCTTTAAAGAAATTGATATAGCAAGATAGTACAAACTACATATTATTTTGTTTATGTTACTTTATTACCATTGTAATAGTTGAAATCCCTTGAAAAGGTACCTTAATTAGTCTATTGTAAAACCTTTAACATGGTAGCATTCTAATTAGAGTGTTGAAATCATTTAGTAAGATTATTCCTAATAGATCCAGAGGAAAATTCTTTAACAAAACACACCTAGAACACTATTTTGTAACCCTTAATTGGGAAAGCTCCTAAAAGAGCATATTTCAAAAGAATACAACATTTGTGAGCATCAATATATTATTTTATTGTTATGATTGGATGTTTAATGCACTTAAGTGATTATAGAGTTATAGGTATTGGGAACAATATTGAAAGGTGTTAACTTTGTTTCATTGGTGATTATTGATTCACACACCCCCCCCCCCCCCCCCCCTCCATCACCCCTCTCAATAATCGATTATGTACCTACAATTGGTATTAGAGCATAGGTCACACGTCCCCAATTTGGAAGCTTAACTACTTAGGGAAAAGATCTCAAGATGTATATGAAAGATGCACCAAAGTTTAACAAATATGAGGATGATTTTGGCATGTGGACTAGCAGGATGAAAGTGCACCTATCAAGACTTTGGAGATAATGTAGATGAGTATTTTACCACATAATACATGGAGCCATCTGTTCCTCTTGATGATGCATACAAAAAGACAAGGCTTGTACACAAAAAAGTAATGATAAAATTGGCTAGTACTTTAAAGACTCTGAGTATGTTGATATTTAGAATCTATAGATAGCCCAATAGATGTGGGATAAGATACTAAAAGAACACAATGGAGATGAGAAGAAAAAGTAGAATGACTAAAAGGAAAAGTGGATGCCATGAGAATGAATAAAAATGAGACCATTGGTCAATACAAGACAAGAATCAAGGAGATTGTTGTTACAATTAAAGGAGTTGGAGGAACAATTGAAGAAAATGAAGTTGTAAGTAAAATGTCAAGAACCTTACCTAATCGATATGCAATTAGATATTTTCTTATACAAGAGTTGACAATAATTGATAAGAGTAAGATTGCAATTGATTCTCTTATTGGTTGCCTAAGAGTGTTTGAATTAAGTAACTATGATAATAGCCAATCAACTAGTGAAGTAGCATTTTAAGCTTTAGTAAGTGAAGGGAAACACCAAAGAGGAAGATTTATTGATGATGGTGAATATGAAGTAGGAGATGAAGAGAAAGAGCTTGAGGAATTGGAAGGCTTCGTTGCTAAAAGATCTCCTAAAGGAAATTTTATATACAAAGGAAAGAGTCATATTACATGTTGGAATCATAGAAAAATTGGTCATATTGCACATAGATGCCCCAAAAAACCAAAAAAGAGCAAGATGAAGATAACTTGAACAAATGCAAAAGCTGCAAACATTTTGGATGAAAGGGAAGGAAGATGAGTTACATAGCTAAGGATGAAGAGAATAACTGTGATATTGATGGAGATAACAATGATGAGCAAAGAGTTTTTGTTGATGTGAAAAAAGGATTCGTCTACTGGAAAAGATGTTATCAAAGAAAAGAAGACACTAATCTCAAGCATGGACAAGAATAGCGATTGGATCATTGAGAGTGGATGCTCCCACCACATGCCTAGAGATAAGGATAAATTTGTAATGATGGAGAAGTGCAATGGAGGTTCAATAAAGTTTGTAAATGGATCACCCTATTTAATCAAAGGAAAAAGTACAATCAATATAACTAATGACATTATTTATGATGAATTTTATTGGGCAAATAATTTACTTTATAATCTTTTAAGTGTCTCTCAACTCAATACAAAAGTTCTAAATTTTGAGTTTAGTAATGGAAAATGATAGATATCCAAAAATAATGGAAAATTGGTTTCTATTAGAGAATAGACTAAAGGCAATCTTTTCAAACTACACACCTCACTAGGTCATTGTATGATTGCAAAAAATAGAAGAAAGTTGGTTGGCATAAGAGATAGTGTCATGTAGATTTTGATTATCTAGAAAAAGTAAGTAAAAAGGGTGTCAGGAGAATGTTGATAGTAAATAAACTAAAAAATGTTATATGTAGGGAGTGTCAACTTGAAAAAAAGACTTGTTGAAGTTTTTAGAGAAAATAATATTCAACCCAAAACATACTGGATTTAGTGCACATATATCTTTGTCTTCCGTTTGGTCCAGAAAGCTATCATGCAGACAAGTACTTTATACAATTCTTTGATGACTATTCAAGGATGTTGTATGTTATGTTCTTAAAGACAAAGTCAGAAGAATTTAATATGTTGAGGAAATACAGGTAAAGAGTGGAGAAAGAGATAGGGAGAATTTTGAAATGTCTTATAGATCAGATAGAGGAGGTGAGTTTTCATCTAATGACTTCAATGAATATTGTGAGGAAAATGGAGTCAAAACATAGCTAACAGCACCAAGTACACCCCAACAGAATGGCATTGCAAAAAAAAAATTGATCCATAGTCAAGTGCGTAAGGACCTTGATGATTCAAAGTAAAGTATCACATAAGTTCTAGAGAGAACTTATTAGTAGAGCATTTTATACACTTCACTGAGTAAAACTCAAGAAAGGAATTAACACAACACCCTATGAAATCTAGTACAAATAGACACCCAATGTTAGTTATTTTAAAATATTTGAAAGGAAGTGTTATATTAAGAAGGATGAAAGGAGTGGAAAGTTTGACAATAAAAGAAAAGAATGAATATTTCTAGGATATTCAACGACTAAAGCATACAAATGTTTAAATTTGAAGACAAATAAGATAGTTGAGAGTTCTAATGTGAAGATAGATGAATTCTCTAAACAAAGTAAGGAATAAAGTAGTAGGAAACTATAAGAATATGATGAGTTGATATACTTTGAACTTGAGAAAATAGAGGCACAACATGTAACTATAGGAACCAATAATACTCAACAAACAACTGAACACCAACCAATAATACCACATCAAGAGTAGAATGAAGAAAAACCATAACATGGAACCTATTACACCAAGATGTATGATGGGGACACAACCCAAGAACAGAATGGACACAATAGAAAAGGGAAATTATATTAACTGAGAAAATAAGCTAGTACAAATAGTACAGAGAAAATAAACTTCAGAACATGCTCTAAGGGATTACAATAGCATAAATCTGGAGAATATTTCTCCTTTTAGCACCTCCTCTCAAACTCCCCTCCGAACTGCCTTTACAATGCCAGAAATCTCCTTATATAGACCCCGGAGGGTTAAGGACTAGGAGTACATTCTAGAAAGTGCTAGTAGGCATCCACCGACAAAATAGAAGGTTTCAGAAGCTGCGTTAGAAGTCGGTGCAAATTTAGAAGAATCCAGAAATGGTAGTCGAACTTCCAGGAGGCATAACTTTTGAACCATAGCTCCGATTGACGAACCGTTTACATTTTTAGAAAGCTCTCGAAGCGCTCTATAGCCCTATTAACAAGCTTTGCTTGTCCCCCATTTTTTGACCCTTTTCGAGATCATTTAATGCCCCAAACCTGACTTTGAAGCATTCTTAGGAGGTCTCCAAAACCCGAAAAATTGCAATAACTTTCAAACCGTGGGGCCTATTGACCTGATTCTTTTTCTGGAATGCTCTAAATCATGATTACATTCATCTGGCCAATTCACACCTTCTAGTTTACTGAAATGATGCCCCAAATACATGCTCCTATTTTTTTGGGATTTTCAAATGCACTAATAGTTGAACTATGAGAGTTGGAACCTTTATTTGAGCCAAATGGGTATCCAAAAATGTAAAGACATGAAACAGAAACTATGTCTAAGTACTTTTTTTTTTGGTGACACGGGATTGCCCTTATACCTCTAGATGCTCCTGCATCAATGTATAAGAATTAACCATAGTTTGTCAGACATAATTGGAGACAAAAATGAAGGTATACTAACCAAAAGTCAACTAAGAGGAAGGAACGCAACATGTCTAATATTAGAAATTGAACCTAAAATGGTGAAAGATGCATTAAGAGATGAAGACTACAAACAAGCAATGAAGGAAGAACTAGAGAAAATTGAAAAGAACAAGACTTGGTCACTAGTTCTCGGGCCTAAAGAAAAAAACAACAAAGGAATAAGTGCACTTTTAGAAACAAACTAAATTAAAGTGGAGAAATTAAAAGATAAGGCAAGATTAGTTTTCAAAGGGTATGCATAGGAAGAAGGATTAGATTATGGGGAAATATTTGCACTAGTAGCTATATTGGAAGGAGTTAGAATACTACTAGCAGATGCAGCTTACAAAGGATTTCAGTTTATCAAATGGATGTGATATCATCATTTTTGAATGGAGTATTGAAAGAGGGAGTATATATTGAACAAGCTGAAGTATTTATTACTGAACAAAGAAGATATGTATTATGCATATTACATAAGGCACTATATGGATAGAAACAAGAACTGAGAGCATGGCATGAAAGGCTATACTCTTAATCAAAATAGGATTTGTAAGAACCAATGAAAATTGCAACATGTATCATAAGACTTGAAGAAAAATTGTAATTACTAAAATCTTTGTGGATTATATAATATTTGGAGGAGATTAAGCATTAAGTAGGTCATTTGCTAAAGAGATGAGGAATGACACTAGAACACTTGGGGACAAATTACGATGACAATTTGCAATGGTGGTGTAATTTGTGGTGATTTTCATGTTTTTCTTTTTTGCATTTCCCCCAACCTCATTGCAATACCTATGTGGGTGTCATAATTTTGATGCCTTCATGAGCATAAACAAAAACAAAACAAAAAATACAAAAATCATTTTCAATTTGATATTGATTGTGGAGTGAGCTGGGTGTGAAAGAGGTGGAGTGAGTTGGGCATGAAAGAGGTGTAGTGATGTGAATGTTGTTGTGGCCCTTGTGATTGGTGCATTTTTTTGGTGTGCCCTTATGATCTTTGCATTTCATTGTCATTTCGTGCCCTTTCTCTGTGATTTCATTTTTGTGTCATGCCCTTGTGATCTGCGTGCCCTTCCTCTGCAATTTTCTTTTAGGGCAAGAAGAGGTACGTATGTAAATGTTATTTTCATTTCCTTCTAAACATGTATATCTTTATATATTTGGAGAGATGTTTTTTAAGGTGCTTATTACATATTATCTACACAATAGAAAAAATGATCCAACTACATACAAATTCCAAAATCCAAATAATAAAACAATAAAACTCACTCAACCCATTCTAAGTGACTAACCTCAAGATCCTCCACAAAAATAATGTAGACCAAAAAAAATGGGCAGAGTTTGCAAGAAATTTTACAAAAACATATCATAGCAGATATTACAAAATACATAGAATAGACAAAATGATTTTTTTACTATAAAAACTCTTCCTATTTTGTTGAATAGAAAAATAAATAGAGTTGAAAGCATGAGCTATACAATATTAATTCAATTTTATCAACCCTAGACTCTTTTCTTAGCTCCACCAAATGCTAGGTGATCTTCTACTTCTAAGATATACTCCATTTTTTATTTTCTTAAGCCTTTGATTTCCTTGGTCATTTTGGGGTATGGATGAGTTTTTACTCTCTAGCTTATTGATGTTGATCAAGAAATACATTCGCTCCAATAGTTTTCTTTGTAATCATAAAAACTAAATTCCACCATTAATAAAAAGAATGTGGGGATTAAGTCTTTTTGCTGATTTAATCAAAGGAGAAATAGATTCTCAACGTTGAATGTAATTGACTCTTGAAAGGAATGTGGGGATTAAGTCTTTTTGCTGATTTAATAAAAGGAGAAATAGAATGTATCTGGCTAACATCCAGGATAAGATAAGGCTTAGAGTGCTCATTGGTTGAGCATCATAACCCAAATTCTTTTATGGTTATCTAAAATAGAGAGATCTAATGGTAGCATCTTTTGAATTGGATGTGCATGAATATCCATGGGGTCTATGAACAATAATTCTAGGAGTTGTTTGTGCTTGTTCTGCTACTACTTGGATAGAAAACATGATATGCCCAATTCAAGGGGATTACTTCCCAAATTAAGAAAAGAAAAAGGTTATTGACTAAAAAAAAAGTTTGTATAGTAAAAACAAGGTTATTGATTTTGGTGTGGACTAACAAAATACACAAAATGATATTACATTGTAAACAAGGTTGTATCTAATATTATGTTTAATTCATAATTATAGTTAGATACTATATGACTCCCTATTTGAAATTTGTTCCCTCTATTTTTTGTTGAAATTGTATGTACCAAGATCTTACTTTGTGCATACTTTGATCATTGAAAGTATATGATGATTAGTTGGTTTGGTATTTCATTAAATAGCATTAGACACACAAATTATTTATTTAATTAAACTCCTTTTTGAGTTATTTATTCATATATTTGCAACCACTTTCCGTAGTGCTATCCTAAGATTATACATGCTTTTCTATGCATCATAAAAACATTGAGAAATAAATTGAAAATCTATTATATAATATATACCAATAGAGAAACAATACAGCTGGGAGAAGCAAGGATTTAGGTTACTTGAAGATGAAGAAATTTTTCAATTGAAAATAATTTAAACAATCAGTTGTTCCTAGCTAGTAGGATCAAATATAGTTTTCCAAGGAGATAAAATTGCATATGCAGATGCATCACTTGTGTGTCAGGCATGAAGTGCATTTCCCAACTTATAACAAATTGTTGGTTATAAAGGCTCCATACACTCACCCAAAAATGGAAGCCAAGGATGTAACCATGCATGTATTGGCACAATCTCCCTGCAAGGATCCCAAGTATCTATTGTTGTTAATTTGGGCATCACTATCTGATTCAAAATGTTATGATAATCTGGTAGTAACTTCTTCTGTCTCTCCAAAAAATATAGCATAGGTTTAGGGTCCCTTGGCTCCCAGGAATTTGTAGCAACTATTCTCACTACTAGAAAAATAACTTTAGTGAAGAGTTGAGTGAAAGGAGTTGAAGAAGAAAGTTCTACTTCTGTGTAAATTCCATAATCACGAGGCTCATTCCCTTGTAGAAGCCTCTGCCACAATGATACTACCTCTAAGCCATGCAAAGAATTTTGAATTTGTTTCCAACCTTCAAACACTCTTATAAGAAATGGAAAAGCAAATGTAGATGCAATAAATGACAAATTCTAAGGCAATCATGACAAATCCTAATATCTTAATATCTTAAATGCAATAAATTGGATAAACCAATAGATGGCTAAGTTGAAGGAAAAAAAGAATTTGATTGAAATATGAACTAATGAGGAATCATGTGAACAACTCCCTAAATGTTCAAGAAAACAAGAAGTCGAAAACAAGAAGAAGAATTGAGGGAGTCACAAGGAGTTAAAAACAAGAGGAATGAAGAGGAAGGGGATAGAGGAAAACAGGCATAGGTATTTGATCCTCGATACTTTCAACTTCACATTATGTTGTAACTCTGGCATAGGTGGTTGATCCTCGATAGCTTTCATTTCAACATTCAAGTTTTCAAGATTGGTCAACACCCTCACTTGTGGACCTCTCATGTCAAGCACTTTCTATACTATTTCAACACCATGTTCTTACTTTTGAGCTAACAGTTCTTCAAGTGCATTTTCTTGTAAAAAATTAATTTTGTAAAACTTTCTACATTATTTCAGCACCAAACGTTTCTTTCAAAACCATATGTGTAGATATAAACATTAAGTACAACATGTCTAATATTTTTGTAGATATACACATTAATTACACCAAATGTTTCTTTCAAAACCATATGTGCAAATATAAACATTAAGTACAACATGTCCAATATTTTTGCAGATATACACATTAATTACACCAAATGTTTCTTTCAAAACCATATGTGCAGATATAAACATTAAGTATGACATGTTTAATATTTTTACAGATATTCACATTAATTACACCAAATTTTTCTTTCAAAACCATGTGTGCAAATATAAATATTAAGTACAACCAACTCAATAAGGGTACATGAATAAGTTATTCCTATGAAGAAGGATCATTTCAGATAATACAAGGGAGCTTGATCAAAAAATAGGGAGACAATTGCTAGATTGTTGTCTAACTTTCGAAGACCATGAAATGACAATTGTTATTGTCCTTGCAAGTTTTGTAATGGCTTAAAGACAAGAAGAATCAAAATCAAAATAACTAAGAGACATTGTTGGGCGAATGGTCAAATTGAAGGGGGGTTTGGTTGTCATCAATTAGTAAGTTTTTTGTTATATTATTTTCACAAATAATATACTTATGAACCACAGAATGGGGGTTTGATTATCATCATTTTTATATAGGTCAATCTCCCCAGGGTAGTACATGACAAAAAATATGCCTTGTGAGGTTCTTCATTACATCCCCATTGTTTGAAGTCTTAAATGATTATCCAAGTGCAGTAGCTTGGCACAATTTATGGATTACCATGCACGCAATAGAAGTTGAGATGAAATTATTCGAATGCCTATGGATGGTTTAGCATTTAAGGACATAGAGGAAAAGTGGCCACACTTTAAAGAAGAACCTCGTAATCTCAAGCTTTCTTTGCCAACTGACAATGTCAATCCATATGGAGAGATGAGATTTGTTTACTTGGTCTAGCATGTTTTTTTTTATCAACAATAACATTCCTACATGGATGTCAATAAAGAGAGAGTACATTATGTTGGCAATGATTATTCTAGGTATTTAATTATTTTATTGTTATCTACAAGTAATTATAAGTCTTGGAGTCAAATGACCACAATTATTATCTGATATTGTTCATTCAACTAGGTAAGCACCAAGTGAAAGATACGAGTGTATATATTGCACTTCTAATCGACGAGTTGTTGGTGTTATGGAATGATTTAACTATGTATGATATATCTAGACCAATTGGACAAAAATAATTTCAATTTCATGCAATACTTGTGTGGACAATTCATGATGCTCTAGGGTTAACACATTTCTATGGTATGTTATGTTGAAATCTAGTTGTATGCAATAATGCTAATTCCAAAAATGAACATATTTAATCCAATTGTATCATTATCTTGTAGGTCTTCAAACAAAGGGAAAATTTGCATGTTCAATGTCTGGTCCAAAAATGGGATCTCGTCATTCCAAAAGTTTAAGAAAGCGGGTGTTTGATGAGAATAAACACTTCCTCCACAAAAAACATAAGTTTCGAAGTGTCAAAAAATATTTTTTCAATGGGAAAGAAGAGACTACATCAAAGCCACAAAGAATGACACCTCATCTATGGCAGTTGGAATATAATAGAATTTGAGGTCATCAAGGCATCAGTACTGACCACCTTCTAAAGGGACTAAAATTTATCCCAGAGAATGTAGTAGGTTTTCCTACTATGAGTAGCTATAAATTGTACATTTGTTCGATACCATGCATATTGGAAAGAATGTAATAGAAACATTGTGAAAAATATTTAATGGAAGGCATGACAAAGAAAAACTTGCCAAAATTTGTAGTGACATTCATGATTCCAATCATGTAATCAAAATTATCATTGAATCAAATAGCAATGGAGACCAAATTAATGCAAGTGATCTTCCTTGGTTATTAATGGAGCAAAAAAGTAATGTCATAAAAGAAGTCATATAAAAAATGAGATTTCCTATAGGATTTGTTGCAAATATAAGCAATCTCATATCAAATAAAAGTGAATTTGGCCTATGGTTGAGAATGCATGATTGGCATACCTTCATCAAGGTAAGTCGTGGTCTTTTTTTTTTACAATGTAATTGTGAAACTACATTAAATTTTCATTATATTATATTAGAAAAGAATGAAATGGTTAGTTGACAATTGTTGCAGTATGTGCTACCCCTATCGCTTCCAAACAGCTTCAACAATAGTATCAAACAAGTGATATATGATCTTGAAAAATGCATGAGGTAACCAGTGATATTTGTACAATATATCAAACAAGTGATATATTGTAAAGTCTCATATTTATATGTTTTTGTGTCTTGAATCCCTTGTAGGTGAATTTCATCTAAACAAATCCATAAAGAAGATATAAAATATTGAAAGAAAAGAATTCCTCTACTAATGTGTGAAATGCAAAAGTGTTTACCTTCAACTTTTTTCAATGCATAAGAACACTACCTCATACACCAAGTTGACGAGATTGAATTGTGTGGACCTATACAACCTAAGTCAATGTGGATGGTTGAGAGACACTTGAAATTTTTGATGGGTTTGGATGGACAAAAAGCACATATTGAGGGTTCAATGATTGAGGGATATATGGCATATCAGATGATGGTGTATGTTACTCAATATCTTCCTAATCTTTCAGCAAAGACCCGTATAGATTGCATTTGGGATCTCGACTCCATTAAAAAAGGTGAAGCTTGGTGGGGAAAGGTAGATTTAGGAAAGTGAAAGGTAATAAATTATGAGATGTTATTGTACTTAATTAATTCTTAATCTTCAAAATAAATATGTTCTAAGTCATCTATTTACTTTTGTATAGTTGCTAAAAAGTGGGATGCAATACATTTGTTTATTGCAAACAATCAAAGATTGGATGACAGTATGGATTGAACGATGTCAACATTTTGGTCACGGATGAAAATGGAAATTTGTGTCTTTATTGGTTAAACAAGCTCATTTTATTGGAGATCCCAATGTTACACAAAAGGAAATAGAGTTAGCATATGGTTTAAGAGATCTTCGAGTACTTATAAGTTTGTTAAAATCTTATAGAGATCTACAATGTTCTTTAACATCTCAATTTTTAAAATATAACGCATTTATTTGTTATTGTTGAGGACCAACCGTTGCAAAGAAAAACAAGTGTAGGTCCACATGTGAGAAGAAATATCGATGAAGACATGGATATGCCTCTGCAACAATATATGGAAGGACAAAAAAAGAAAAAATAAATGATTCATGTGAACTTATGTAACTTATTTTTGTAGCTTATTTGATAATGACTGATGTTTATGCATAGATGTTTTATTTATGTTCTATTGAATGTTCATGTGAATGTTCTAATGAATCTTATGTTTCAATGTTAATGTGAATGTTGTAATGAAACTAATGTGTTAATGAATTTTATCATGTGATAATCTATAACAACAAATTTTCTTGGGTCTTAACTAACAACTAACATATCAAAGAAATACAATTATTACTTCATTTTCATAGGAAGACAGTTATATTAGTTACTTTCATGTGAATGAGATTAATGGTTACAATCAGTTAAACAAAATTTCATCACAATTGAAAACACCATCAATGAATTTACTATTGGAATTAAAATCTACATACCATGGAATTTGAAACCAAAACTAATCTATGGATGCTTCTACAAACACCTAGGTTAGTCCATAAATACTAGTTAGGATCAAATAATGATTACCATCCAATATCACTATAAAAAATATCAAATGATGATTACCATCAAATACCACTTTATCAATTAGGTCATCACATATCGTTGTACCAATTAGGGCATCTATTATCATTGGATCATTTAGGGCATCACATAATGTTGTACCCATTAGGACATCTATTATCATTGGATCATTTAGGGCATCACATACCACTATTTTAATCAGGGCATCAATTACCATTGGATAATTTAGGGCACCACATACCACCATGTTAATTAGGGAATCGATTATCATTGAATCATTTAGGGCATCACATACCACTGTGTTAATTAGGGCATCAATTACTATTCGATCATTTAGGGCATCACATACCATCGTGTTAATTAGGGAATCAGATACTACTATATCATTTGGGGCATCAAATACCACTATATCATTATTTTTCTTTCTATTTCTAATTGTGGAAATAACATAAGATTAGAAGATATGCTCATAATCATTATTCTTATAAATGAAACACTGAAATAACAATCCTATAGATATATTTTATATACAATTAGAAGATCATCCGATCTAACTAGTCACCAATTACTTTGACGAGAAAGGTTGCTTACATCAAAGGAGATAACTAAATTCAACGATATAAATAAATCCATCATATCTTCTACTTGTATAAATACCATAAAAGTAAAAATACATGTTACCAATAAATGTTTGAATGCTCAACTTATCTTTATCTGCTGCATGTTCTGACATCTCATGGAGAGGGGAAACATTGTCAGGGGCTTAACATCCCAACCATGGACCTCAAACTTATCCCCCACACTTTCTCTAATTAAAAAGGCCCTCCCTACCTAGAATAGACATGGAACACCTTATCAGCCACTGAGCATCCTGGTATCAAATCACACCACTTAACTTGACAACAGGAGAAAACAATAGACTTGATTATGCATGAGTTATTAAATGATTCTTTTTTAAAATGATAAACATTTTTATGTCACATCTAATCCTATGTCATGTTATTGAAGATTCATTTCTCTCACCTCTTCACCCTTTTCCTTGGCTATACAGTCGGGTGAGTCCCGGGTGTTTAAATCTTAGAGAAACCAACTCTTTTTGTTGATCCTCATAAGAATATTATATGTTTCAATCTTATCACATTCTGTGATATGAGAAAATTAGCTATAAGCATTACAGAGTAGTATCATTTAATTATGACTTCCAATAGTATAAATAAATATGAAATCATGTCATGGATACTTGGCTTTTATTCATCTTAACCGATGATTTTATAAACAAGGATGATTTGCTTCATAATTTGGATTTGTATCTAACTGCTATAATAATTAGATTTCAATAATAATTGTTATAAAACATATTACAATACTTGGGATTTGGACATCCACATAACCTGGTAGAAATCTGGAATAAGATGGAGTCTTGTTGGGCACTAATAATCATCTTCTCCATAGAATGAATCTTCAGGTACAATTTTCAATGTAAATCACAATCATGTTCCAACGAAAATCAATGAAAAATGCATTTGTTGCAAGGAAAATGCATTAGAAATTGGATGGTATAAAGCAGGGACAACATCTATAAAAAATGTGGAAGTATTCGATCGATATGTGAAGAATGAATTGGATGATATGTGTGTGTATGTGTGTGTGTGTGTGTGTGTGTGTGTGTGTGTGTGTGTGTGTGTGTGTTCATGGTCTCTTTCTCAGCTTCATAATATAAGTAGTTTTTGAAGTCTCTTTGGCCTCCAAGAAACTATAACTTATAAAGAAGAGACTTGGCTCTTGAATGCCAATATAATATGCCAAGTGTGCATTTTCATTTCAAGTAAAAAAGTGAACAAATAAGGAAACGAAATTGAAGGTTATAAGTCAAAAGAATATTATAAACATATTTATCTACTTACACGTAAATATATCTTTTTAGGATGGCACATGGTAATTGTTTACCGAAGGTCATACCTTTTAAATATGTATATCTAAATACATGTTTCATCTTAGAAGATTTATTTTATCTTCTTGTACATGCATTTAAATGTACATATTAAACATATAAAATCTTGTATAGAATAATACTACGATGTCATCTTTAATTTATATCTATGTATACATACATAAATATGTATTAAAATGATCCGGTAGAAAAGTCAACCAAAAACCATTTGAGGTACACATTACTTAAATTAAAATATTTAATGTTTTAGATGTATATTTAATATCTCATGTGTGTCTTGTGTGTATCATGTTATGTAGTCACTAGGTCCTCAACCATGGTGATTCATAATTCATACCCATTTGCCCAATGATGGTGATGCTCATATGCCCAATTCTTTTCTGACAATGCTTCCACCCCTTTGACGTGCTCCCTACAAGGAAATTCTTCATAGTTAAATCATATTACTATAACAAGTTATTAATCATAAATAATCATAACAGCTAACTGCCTTTTCAATTCCATGAATTCATGATAAATAATCAACTAGTATGTTATCTTCATATGAAATTATAACGACTAACCATCTTACCATTTCATAGGATTATAAAAAATTTGATTGTCAACTGACTTCATGTGAACCTCAACAACTATATGAACATTTTAAATTGGGTCAAAAATTGGGATGTAACATAATTCATGAATGTTACATTTTATTAATATAATGAATGAATTTTAGATGTTAACAGGGAATGTAGATGGTGGGGGGGGGGGGAGGGGGAATGAGTTTCCATCTTCATGTGGTTCGCCCTGATTAGTAGAGAATATTAAACTATTCTTGAAACCAAGTGAAGCTCAACAATAACCTACGATTGCATGACAACTAATTGTGTGAATCTCTTGGTTTCAAGAAATGCAAGGATGCCATAGTCAAACTCATTTATTTATGAAATTTAGTTGCAGTGTATGAAGTATTCAAAAGAATGGCTATCTATGGGATTGCCTCAAAATATTCTTCTCCAAGGTATTCTATTGTTTCTATTTATATACAATCATGTTTGATTGTATTTGATAACTTTTGTTGTAAATTGGGAGACATGAAGAATAATTTGAATAGTGGAAACAAATGATATTAGATCATTCTAAAGTATACATTCATTCATGAACTATTCTCATTATTTCTTTTGAGTGTGGTGATATGTTGAATAATATTACAAAGAGGAAGCAAATGATTGTAAATTCTCTATGACATGCAATGCTTAATGGAGAAAGCATGTAACATTTATAATTTCACAATTTATAATCCTTGTTGCAAATTACAATGTGCAAAATTCAAACTTCATTGGCTACATATCTAGCTAGGTTTATATATGATATCTAATTATTTGAATTTTGAATTTTACTTTCAAAATACTTTTGTTAAATTATAATTTATATGTGAATATTTTAGTTACTATTTCCAAATGCCAAGTTCACTTTTTCATTTTAATATTTTATGATATTTCATGTTTTTTCACTGCTCAATTTGTAGGTCATTCTCAAATGCAGATTAATATCATTGAAATTTTTTATATCATTGCACAACAGTCAAAATCACAATCTTCTATAGATTTGAAACCTCACATTTAATGCATTGCGGATGGGGACACTTCTCCCATCCTTTCTATTTTCATGTCACCGAATTTACCAGGAGGTACAATTTGGCACCTATCTTTAATATAGTAAAGTATAGTATGCTCTCTTCTCTTTATCCATACATTTTTTTTCTTCTATAAAGGTTTGAATTTTGTTTAGTTCAAGGACATCCAAGGAGAGCACAAGCTATTGCCGACTAATGCGGATGATGCAAAAAGAAGACATTTCTTCTTTGATCTTCTAGGGGCACTGAGGAATTAGTAAGTTCAATGAATTCTTCACTTCATCAAGTATCATTATAAGATTAGTTTTTTTAGCAATATCTTAGATTAATTTCAATGAACAAAGATCATATTTGCATCTTTGATCTTTCTCAAGGGTTTTTTATCAACATTTTAGATCATTAATAATGCACAAAGATCATATTTACATCTTTTTGTTTTCCTTAAGTCTCTACTACTTTTCATCAAGACCATGTTCGCAAAGTCTCTGCTCCTTTTTTATTCCATTTTTGCAATGTAGGAACGAAGAGGGGTAGAAAAAAGACACACACAAGCATATATATCAAAATAAAGAATTACATTGATTGAACATCTAACTGAGCTTCATCTCTTACATTCTATAACTCTGTTACACATTTCTACATTCAACTTGCAAACTGTTGCTCACAGCTTCTATGTAGAGAGTACATAAAAAACATTACGTAGACACTATGGAGGAGATTGAATGCTGATAAAGTGTGTCAGATTGTAGATGTGATGGCAGATAGAAAAGATGAAATGAATTTGGACAATTGAAGATCTCCTTCAATATAGAAAACATGAAAAATATCATAGCTACTATATATCAATTTAGAATAATCATTCTACAATATATCAAACTTCCATAATAGAGTTGAACACACACTAAAGACTACTTATCACTAAAACATGACTATTCAAAGGAGGTGGTGTTATACTTGTTGTTATTACAAAAACTCTATAGCTACACTTCTTCCAAACCTACCAAACACATTCCATCAATCTCTCAAGACTCTTCCAAGGCTAGACACTACGTGGTTGGCCTATTCTTCATACCACACTCACCTATTCCAAATATCTCTACATAAACCTTCACTAACTTCAACCAACTATTTGTCACAACACACGATACCTCCACTACCTTACACCCTCCAAGATCTTTCACAACATCATACCTCAAAACTGCTTCTAAATGCTTAACACATTGCCAATAAAGATCTTTCAGGCATGCATAAGGTTCTACACACCTTGGTGGGCTTCAAACTTCAATTCTTACAAATGGGCCTAATAAGGACTCTTCCTTGTAGCCCTACCTTGGGATTTAGGTAAGAAATCAAACTCTTCCAAACATCTACCAAAACTAAAGGCAGATTCAAACACCCATTACTAAACTATCTCCAATTCCAAAATTTGAGGTTCTAACTTGTTCGTTAAGGCACATAACTCGTAGGCCCTAATCTACGCTAATAGGCCTAAAACCCATATTTAAGCTACCAACTCACCAAACTCTCAAAGAATCCTAACAAATGAACTTGCATATGCATTTACCTTACCAAAAGCTTTCCAACTTCCAACTTGTGGACTCCTGGCTATTGAGGAGATAATCAAACCTTCAAATCATTGCCTTCAATGAGAGTTTCATGGTTATTTTAAGAAACCAATCTCAAACCTCCATCATCTCAATTGCCAACCCTTCCATTGGATTCTCCAATATCCAATGAGTGGATACAAACCTTCCTTCTCACATGCAACTCTAGACAACTTTTGTTACATTTTTTCATCATATTATTTTACTGTATTACACATGCAACAACAGAAACCTATTGATTTTCAACCACCTCCAAGACAAGAAACAAGGTTTTGGCATTAAACTATTAGATGTCAATCAAAAGACACCAAGAACACATTCTCAACTCCCTTAAATCCATTCAGTGGTAATATGTAGTTAAAGAGGTGTTTTGCTCTGACAAGGTATAGAGTTTACTATGTAAAACAATGAACAGTGAGAATTTTAGCAAAACCAAAAGATGTTATGCACACCTATAACATCAGCAATAACATTAAACTTCATTACTACATATAAGGAGCTCAATAATCACCATATCCATGAGATATGAGAGAATATACAAGGACCATAATTCAAACCCCAGTCTATCAACAGAATTTCACAAAATAACTAATTTATTATACAAGATTACACACCATTTTTTTTCATCTTTCTTCTCCGCATCTCATCTCTCTATATCTTCTACCTGAGATTACATTGTTTTATATAAAAATGTGACCTTTCACCTCCTCGAAGAGCTCGTCCAAGATGGATGACCTTCCATCTCCCCAAAACTTGTCATTTTGCAAAAATGTTGATAGCAACTTTTTTTTTGACAATTTTACATTTCTTTTTGTACATTTTGCATTGTATGCTTTCTTGGCACCCTAAATAGGTCTAAAAGCTTATCATGACCTTTTAACAATACACTTGTGGCCTTACATGGAATTTTCCACATTTAGACTCTCTTTGACCCACATTGCTTAAAACATGAACTTGGTCAACATGACTTTAATTGAACACTTAATAACATGAATTGAAACAACTAATACACTAACCTATGAAGACTCAAAAGCATACTAAATATTGCACAAATATTATGAGACATGCTACATGCAATTTGTATCTGCCACTATAGTGAAAGCCTATTCTTACCCTGTTGTATATGGTCTTTGTATATGTCTATATTGTCTTTGTACTACATTCTGATTAATTTTTGTGATCTTATTTCAATTAACCTCTATTGAATATTAGTTTGATATGTGTTTTGTTAAATGAGCCTTGTGTCAAGACATGAGATATAACATTGAATGATGCCACAAGGAAAACATTTAAAGAATATGTTCCAAAAAAAAATTCTTCTTTGTTAGAAATACATTTTACTATGTTGATCACACATGTACGCTATTTAGTGCAGGTCATGCAATTTCCTCTTTAGCCCCTCTCTTGAAGATTGTGTTTGACATTCTTCTAAGTTTTCTAATTGATATTGCTTCTACTCAAGCATTTCACAGATAGTGTTGCTTTCCATTACATTTTTATATTACTATAGATAAGAAGCCCAACATCATGATTATTTCTCCATGGAGGAAGTCCTAGATTTAATATACATTTCATGTGCAACATTAGTTTATTGAGGACTTGACACAAAAATAGGTGGACCACTGCCAGAAGGCCACTTAGAAACATTTGGTGGGGGTTCATCAGTTTTCATGTGAAGTCCTCAATAAACTAATGATACACACAAAAGTATGTTAAATCCATGGCTTCCTGCATGGAGAAATAATCACGACATTGGGTTTCCTATCTACAGTAATATAAAAAGGAAATGAAAATGCAACATTATCTATGAAATGCTTGAGTAGAAGCAATATCAATTAGACAACTTAGAAGAATGTCAAACACAATCTCCATGAGAGGGGCCAAAGAGGAAACTACATGACCTACACTAAACAGTGTACACGTGTGATCAACATAGTAAAATGGTGTACACGTGTGATCCACATAGTAAAATGTATTTCCAAGAAAGAAGAACAAATAATTTTTTTAATATATCAGCAGGCCGTCACGATTGTCACAGTCAATTAGGTCTGATGGAATGTCATTGGAATGGGAGCACTATTGTCGCATATCTATCACACTTGTGATAGGAAAAGACGACAAAGAACTATCACAACCATGGAACTACTATCGCATATTGTCATGGTTCTGACAGACATTTTGATGCTTGACTATCGACCATATAGCGCGAGCATCGCTATTCAGATAGTAAAGTGAAACTGTTAGATGTCTTAATTGTGACGATGACCTGTCACTCTAGAAGTTGATGAAAGCCAACTTCACAGCTCGCCAAGATCACCTGCATGCAAATAACCTATCAAAGTGAAACCAAAGAAGGAAGAGGTGGAGCTTGGAAAAACACTAAACAGACTTGAGAGAGAAGATATTGCAAACAAAGAAAAATGTATTGCTATACAATATGACTTGAAAAATGAGTTGTGAAAATACAATGAGAGAGCCCAAATATAAAGGCCTCAAGGAACCTTGTAGAACAAGTTGGAAAGTGATAGAAGATAAGGTTAACAACTAAGAATACATCCACAAAAGGTGGAATATCCTCAATCAAGTTGAGAGGATAAGTATGACTTAGATAGGAACAAACTCCTGTGTTGTCAACAACTCATCAACTACAACTAATAAATAAATGCATTAACCTAAGTATGTGTAAGTAAAAGAATAAATAATTATTTACTCTAACAAGGCCCCTTAAGTGCAAGTTAGGGGAATGCACTCAAGCTCACAACAGCTAAGATGAAATGTAGAATGGGTCTCGACAACAAGGCCATATTAGGTACCCATGTACAATGCAAAGAAATGCAACCTCTAAAAAATGGGAAAGAGAGAAAACCACATGGGACAAACCCTACCATGAAAAGAGGTAAGAAACCTAGTGAAGGACTAAAGAAGCCTCCAACTAAAGAAATGTCGCAGAAAATAGGAACAAAGAGACGATCATAAAGAGCATCAATGAAGCATGAAGAAGCCACAAATTATGTCATCATAAAGAAACTATTGATCTGAAGAACCTCCATGGAAGAAGAAGGCACTAACCGAGCGTGTCTATATGGTACATGATCCATCTCATTGAAATGCATAGGTAGCCAAACACTGCAATTGCCTAGTATATAAGATCAAGTACTAAATACATAGTTCACACTATCAAACCATCAAACCAAAGAAGCATTAGAACAATAGAATAACCAACCCCCCTTAATCCAAATGGGGTGAGATGATAGGCAACTAAAAATGTGGGCCAAAATCCTCTTACAGAAAGAACCAAGAATGATGAGAGAGTTGAAGAGGTACAAGCAACTATAAAGGCACAGTCACATCGACTCTGCATGGGGCAAAAAAGGAAGAGGGCACAAAAATGGCAAACAACTATCCCCCCATGGTGTTTTATAAAATAGTGCAAGTACAATTGTCTTAAAACAATGTTCATGAACCCAAAATGCAAGAGTGGCACTTTATCTCAGTGTATTTACATAAAGATGCTTACAAATGATAGCTACAATGATCAAAAAAGGAAAAAGGCTGATACAAAAGATAGTGTAACCCAAAACAAAAGATCTCATGCCATGAAAATGATCCTTAGACCTCGAACACTCATGATATCCACCATAGAGAAAAAGTGCCAAAAAAATAATAGAAAGAGCATGGGGTAGAATCTGAAGGAAATGACAGCATTTTTAAAAAGTAGACAGAACCAGCTTTCCAAAAATATAACATTTTCAAAAAACGGACATAGGACACAAAAGACATGTTTTCTAGAGTCAAAAATAGAACTTCGGACTTTGACTACAAAAATGAGCAACGAAACTGCATCAAAACCTGAAAATACCTGCACCAATATCTCTATCTTGGAACCATCTTTTTGGTGCTTCTTTCAGATTAGAAAAATACCTCTATATGCTCAAGTTATGGCCAAAAAATTGTGAGTAGGTCAAAAAGGACGCTAGAGAGCCTACAAGTGATGATGATGTAGTATGACATCATGTTGACATCAGCAAATAGCCTGATTAAAATTGGCAACTTGTTAGTCATCACAGCAAAAAAAGAGCCACATGGCAATTCCATGTGGCATCCATGTGGCATAGGGCTGACATGGCAAGGACAACATGGCAGCCATAAAAAGAGATAGCCATAGAGTGGCGGCTACCACTAGCGGTAGTGGCGGCTACCACTAGCGGTAGTGGCCGCAGTGGTGGTAGGAGCTAGCGGCACCATGGTCGCGGTGGTTGGAGGGAGGCCCATCGGTGACAGCCATGCTACAATGGTTGGAGGAAGGTGTGGCCAGCTACAGTGATTCACGAACTAGGCACTGGCAAGGTGGTGGCCCCACTATGGTGCAGCAGCAGTCCTACATTTTATATATTTTTTTTTTATTATTTTGGAATCACATGTCCGTACAGTCCATACAATAACCTACAACAACAAAAAATTTGCCTCCCGGAGCTCCTGTCACCAAAATCGAAAAACTTTATATGAATTCTAACTATAATGGGCCTTCTGAACTCAATGGCAATGTCCCTTTAGGCCCAAAGTGCTTTGAAAAAATGCTCTTCCCCCAGATTGAAGAAAAATGCACAAACAAACTAGGGTTCGTGTCTCCAAATTGTGGTTTCAAAAATCCTTCAGCCAAGAAGCAATAGGGAGGCTCTGATACCATGTAGAAGTTGATGAAAGCCAACTTTACAGCTCGCCAAGATCACCTACATGCAAATAACCTATCGAAGGGAAACCAAAGAAGGAAGAGGTAGAGCTTGGAAAAACACTAAATGGACTTGAAAGAGAAGATATTGTAAACAAAGAAAAATGTATTGCTCTACAATATGGCTTGAAAAATGAGTTGTGAAAATACAATGAGAGCGCCTGAATATAAAGGCCTCAAGAAAGCTTGTAGAACAAGCTAAAAAGTGCTAGAAGATAAGGTTAACAACTAAGCATACATCCATAAAAGGTGGAATATCCTCGGTCAAGGTGAGAGGATAAGTATGACTTAGATAGGAACAAACTCTTGTGTTGTCAACAACTAATAAATAAATGCATTAACCTAAGTAAACTTAAGTAAAAGAATAAATAATTAATAAATAATTATTTACTTTAATAGTTGCAATTACGACAATGTTAAGGTGACCTATTAGACTTGCCTTCTACCAAATTGTGACGTCTTTTGGCATCGTAATTGTGACAGATGACGTTTTCGTCACAATGTCTAAGGCCAAAAGTATGACACCCATCTGACGAGAGCCAATTCTTGGTACTATCATTTGGGTGATGGTTTGTCGTCGCAATTGTGACTTCCTGTCGACGCAATCTAGGTCCAAATGTCATAGTGTGAGTTTGAGATGTTTATGATTGGAGAAGTAAATAAATAAATTGGAGTCCAAGTAAAACAATTGAAGCATGGGATATATATAACTCAAACAACATACATAAAAGAGAAATTAAAAATATTTACAATGGATGAATCTAAGTCTGTTAGTACACTGACAATTACGAGTTGCAAGTTATCCAAGGAAGATGAATCCAAGAAATTGAATCAAACATTGTACATATTAATGATTGGAAAGCTATAGTATGTTGTTCGCAATAGACCTAACATAGCTCTTGCAGTAGGAATTGTATCAAGAACCTCATTACGACCGAAAGAGTCACAATTGAAAGAGTTAAAAGAATATTTCAATTTCTAAAAGTTACTTAAGAATATGGTCTATGGTATGAAAAGAGAGGATATTTTGATCATATAGACTATATAGATACAAATTGGGAAACCAATATTGATGACAAAAAACACAAGTGGAGGAGTATTTTGCTTAAGAGAGAGAGATTGGTTTCATGGACTAGTAAGAAGTAGAATTGCATTTCACAATCAACTGTAGACAATGAATATGTTGCAGTGGCAATCAATTGTCAACTAGTTGCATGGATAAAGAAATACTAGAAGGAATACATGAAATGGTTGAAGAACTAGTTGTTATACACTATGACGACACTAGTGCTATTAATATATCAAAGAACCCAGTAATGCATTCAAAAACTAAACATATAGCAGCCAAGTAATATTTCTTGAGAGAATAGGTATGAGATATAGAGGTTAAACCAGAATATATTCCTACAAAGGAACAAATTAATTGACATATTTACAAAACCACTACCAAGGGAAAGCTTTGAGTACTTCAGAAGAAAGTTAGGGATCCTAACCCCATTGGACATTAACTAGGAAGATGCCTACTGCATCAGTTAATGAAGAGTGTAATAGCATATCATTTGTATGGGCTGGTGGAGGAGTGGTTGTCTTAGGGTGGAGTCATCTAGCAGGCAAATACAGAAGTGTAGAGCAAAACATGCTTACGAAAAGTTTTAAAGTTTGGCACCTTTGGCATTGTTGTCAAAGGAGGAGAATATGAAAGAACATAAGGGGGAGAAAGTGTAGAACCTATGAAAGAAAAGGAGACAAGAATACATATCAGAAAGAGATTAGAGAAAGTAAAAGGAAAGAATCACAGAAGGAAAACAACAATTCAACAATCTAATCATATTGTATAGGGGAAATTAATTTTGACAAATTATCAATTGCTTATCATTATGGGTTGCCATTAATGTCAAAGGAGGAGATTGTTCGCATAAATGATTTACAAGTTGTTGATGAAGAAAGGAACTTATGGATTGCATTGTCATCAATTATATTGTTTGTCATTGATGTCAAAAGGTTTGGCATATTATCTTCACTTCTTACCATATATAGAGAGAGTATACTATACAAGAAAGGTTAAGAAATGCATAGATAACTAATAGTAAAAGGATAATTGTCAAGTAATAGCTGGAATAAACAATGGAAGTAGTATTAGTGATAGTATTGCCTATCAGATTATCAAAGACATTAGGGCTTATCAAAATAATGATTATCTTATTAGTGTATCAACAAAATCAAATTCAATATTAGGTTAAGGCAAGAAGATTGTCCAAGAAGTTTCTACATGAAAGGATGAAATTGTGATTTTTGGATCTAGGTGTGGGGTTTTCTTGATTCATGACATATTTAAGGAAAGAATAAAGACAAGTTTGGTATCGTGATCAGAAGAAGTGTGGTTGGAAAGAAGAAGATTAAAGGTTGTAGATAGAGTTGTCAGAGCTAAGCAATGGTAAGTGAGTTGTGATTAAAGTTGAAAGCAGATGACAATTAATAGTATGTGATTTTGTTGAAGAGCTTTAAAGGATCTAATATAGCAAGATAATGCAAACTATAGATCATTTTGTTTCTATTACTTTCTTACAATTGTAACAATTGAAATCCCTTCAAAAGGTTGGCCTAATCAATCCATAGTAAAACCTTTAACATGGTAGCATTCTTACATTAGAGTGTTGAAATCCTTTAGCAAGGTTACTCCTAATAGAGTAAAGATCCTAATAGTGTTTTGTAACCATTAATCAAGCAAGCTCCTAAAATCTAGAAGAGTACAACATTTGTAAGCAACAATCTCACACTATAGTTTTAACCCAAATTAAGTAAATCAATGACATAAACATTGGCATTATTGTTGTGTTATTTTTTACCATTATGATTGTATGTTTAATGCACTAACTGATAAAAAAGTTATTGGTAAAGTTGAATCTTATCAGTAACAATATCGAAAGGTGTTACCATTGTTTAATTTGGTGATTACTTTTCCTACAGTAAGATTAGCATCTTATCTTTCTACCTAGGATAGTATAGCCTACATAATCCTTTATAATAAAATATTCGTGATTATTAGGCTTTGTTATTGTAGCACTCAGATATCTATTTCTAGGGACTTTTCTTCCCCCTTCATTTTATTTTTGTATAAGATGGGTATCCTTTCTCAACTTTTAAAGTATCCTTTCTTTGGCATCATTAGATAGATTTGTTTAGTTGAGTCCCTAGTTTCTTATTATGAGGTTGTTTTTCTATAATAGGAGACTATTCACCTCATCAAATTCATGTACTTTCTATTCTAGGTTGATTTGGTGATTTAAACTTAGGCCTTGTTTTCAGAATAATCCCTTTTAACCATTATCAAATTTAATTTGTTATGATGATATGCGATAGCTAGAGATCTATATTATTCCTTTCATTTCAATTGTATCTTAGATAATTGTACAAGCATAAGTGTCTAACAATGTTAATTGTATGTAACTACAAAGAAAATCAATAACTGCATATAATATTTCAATTTGATGTTAACATCTTTTAGTCCTTTAACCAAATCAATACAAATTTATTCAGAAGGAGACTATTTTAATATAACAAATGCCAATTTTAATAAATATATGCAGTCAATGGTCATCATCTACCTTATCTAACATAGCTCTAGGTTATTTTAGAGGGTGAAGGGAAAAAGACCATAACAAAAAATATTTTCATTGCTTAATCAAAATGTGCAAATCTATTTAAGAATTTTCTCAATTATGGGTGTTGATGGCATACCTACCAAAGACCCAATTGCAGTTAATCAAAAATAAGTGACCTTTACAGGAGGAAGGATAACAACAGAAGTGAAGAACAAGAGGAAGTCATGCAGGTTATACCAAAATTAGTTTCCAGGGAAGACAACAACATGCTCATGAAACCTATCACTTTGAATGAATTGAACAAAAAAAATTTGGCATGGGTGGGGACAAGACACTAGGACCGAATGGCTTCCAGGCTCGTTTCCATGAAAAAAATTGGGGCATCTTGAGCTCAGAATTACTAACAACAATTAAGGAATCACGTAGGTACAGCTTCATTCTAAATATTTCAATAACACAATGGTTGTCCTCATTCTAAAAAAAGAAAAACTTACGTCCTTTGAACACTTTAGGTCAATTTCTCTCTACAACATAGTGTAGAAAATCATATGAAAGATTGCATCAAATAGGCTCAAGTTGATCCTCAATAAGCGAATATTGCCATAACATAGCAGCTTTACCACAAATAGAAGTATTATAGATAGAATCATTGCAGCTCATGAAGTAATTCACTCTGCTTGAACTCACAAAAGAGAATATATGATGCTAAAGCTAGATTTTTGGAAGGCCTATGACATAGTGGATAGGGTATGTATGGATAAGTTAATGATAAATTTTGGTTTTTGTAAAGGTTGAGTGAAATGATTTGGGGGCATGACCAAAGACTATGACCTTTCCTCTCTGCCCCACTAGTTTCACAGATCACAGTCAGGTGTCCACCATGTTTCACTCACTAGCTACCACAATTTGGGAGTCAGTTCTCCTCTCTATCCCCCACTGCTCCATTCCCAACACTCCCAGATCTGTTTGATGGAATACTTGTCCCATGAACCAGTGATTTGATTATGCCTCTAAAACTCTCCACCGCTCCTTGCGCTTGGCTTTTGATACTCATTCCCCTACTTTCACCAATTTACGACCCTCTTACAAACACTTTCTTCACCATAAGAAATGATTATTTATTGTTTCATAGGGCAGATCCCTCTATGACACGCTTATTCAGTACCCCAAGTTGTTTTGGCACATCATGTTCCACTGACATAGCCAACCCCAATCCACCCCCGACCTTCGCCTCCTTGTCTCCCATGTCTCCACATTGTATGACATCTCGAGTCAGCTCGCTCCCCTTCCCAGCCCACTCCCCCATTGTCACTTATTCTCCACCTCCAACATTTACAAGGCCATCAGACTTATGAGATGCAGTACAGCAACTGATGAGGAGGGTTTTCAAGCTAAGCTCTTCAAGCTCGGTACCATGATCCTTGGCCCTTATCTCTCTACACTCTTTAATAGAGTGGTTTGTTTTGGTTTTTTGGACTCATGGTCGAGACGCGTTATTCACCTAATCCTAAGTATGGGCTAGCCTCCGATCTTGGAAACTATAAGACCATCATGATTGGGCATACATTTGCCAAACTTTATGCTACAACATTGAATACTATCTTATCCAAGGAGCTTGTCAGGAGGAATTGCAGGGCTAAGGGTCAAGCAAGATTCAAGGCAGACTACCAGACCATGGATCATATCTTTACACTATGAGCTATTATCAATGAGGCTCGACACCACTCGAAGAAAGTCTACTATTATTTTGTGGATTTTCGTAAGCCTTTTGATTCCATCCCTAGAGCGATCCTTTTTCAAAGACTGTAAGATATTGGTATTTTTGAGATCTTAATGATGGCTATCATGAGGTTATATGAGACAGTGATTGGTAGACTCAGGACCACAGATGGCCTCTCCAACCCTATCCAGAGCACCATTGGGGTGAAGTAGGGTTTCCGCCTCTCGCCCACCTTATTCGGGATCTACATTGATGAGCTTGAGGCTTTTCTTAGTGACTCCTCACTTCCGGGTGATGGTTTTCATCTACACCAGGTAATGATCTCCATCCTTCTCTTTGCTAATGATGTGGTTCTTCTTGCCCCTTCTCTTCAAGATCTTCAAAGGCTTTTGGATAGACTTGCATCATTTTGTGACATGAGATGGTCATGAGACTTGAGAATACTCATGTTATGGTCTTCAATGGTCTAAAGACCTCACATCTCCATTTTCATCATCTTACACATACCTTGGGGTTAAGTTTTCTAGATCTCATTTCAGCTTGAGACCAACCATTTAGCCTTGGATCAATAAAGGGTTGGGTTTCCTTGCCATGTGTTAGTAAACAGATTTGTTCTTTTTTTTTTTACTCTTTAAATCCCAATTTTTTGGAACAATATCTGAATACAATAGTTGAAAAGCCACCCATAAATGAAAGGGCTTTCTCTAAATTGATAGGTATAGCTCCCTATGATAGATTTTCAATGAATTATGTTTGTTCCTACTATCTAATGAGGATGTGTTCTTAACCCGAGAACAGCAGAGGTGTAACCAAGTTAGACTTAGACAAGACCTAACTCAGGCAGGTTTGAATTCTAAAATAGCTAATCGATTTTAGGCATCCACAAATCTTATGAATTCATAAAACTTTTTGAAAATTAAACTACGAGAATTTGAATCTAAATGTGAACTATGAATTAATCATACTAAGGATTCCTCTTCAAATGAACAAGAACAATACTTATCTCATTCATTTGTTATATTACAAATAGGGGAAGTAAAACTTTGTTTCTTCCTTGTTCCAATTCAAATAATATGAGGAAAATACTAACTTCTAATCCCGTGGAACAGAAAATAATTGATATTAAATACTCTCAATTGTCTCTAAAACAAAAGTACCTCACACCAAAAAAATTCCAACCTTTCATTATTCGTTCAACTTCATACATATAGAGTTGAGAGATGACCGTTACAGAAGGAATTTTAATCAGTTCATCTTCTGAGGATGACAAATGGCAAGATGCCAGTTTGTCGTATTACAAAATTTAAAAAATTTACATCAAAGAACGAAAAGGGAGTGTCAATTGAATCACTTAAACTTCTTTCCCTTTTCAATTTTTGCTCTATATGTCTTGGAAACTACTATAATTGGAATCATTTCTATGTGACTAGGCACATCTAAATTAGTGAATCTTAAGAGCCACATTGAATGCTCTCGAGCCAGCTCCTTCACTGTATTTAGCTGACTTGTCAATTCTCCAGCAGCCACATTTACGTATCCACCAAGCGTTTGCAACTCTACCACTATGTTTTGACTGCTTCAAGTCATTCCAAATAGATTACTCAAGTATGTGGAGAAGTTGTTTTTCATAACTTCTACCCTAATAAGACCTTTCCCTTGCCCACTGGTTTGTGGGTCAGTGTGTAATCCTCGCATGAGTTCGAATGCTCTGTCTTGGGTCTTCCTCACTTTTTCCCTTGTTTCTTTGAGTCCTTCTTTAGCCTCTTAAATCATCTCCTACTCAAATTGCATGTTTTGAAGCCATTTCAACAGAGGCTCAGTCCCTTTCTTAAAAATCTTTGCTTCAACTACTTCTTTTCTCTTCATTTGGATGACCATATTCAGAAGAAAAATACATCTTGCCTTCTCTGTGGCCAAAGTGTTGTGATTAGTTATGATATTATCCTTCTAAGTTTCCAATCAAAGGATAACATTTCCAATTTGATCAATCAGAGCAGTTCCACCTACATTGAGTTTCTCAATCCATTCTCTTCCGATCTACCCAAAATGCCTATCCTTCTGAAGCTGTGAGACGAACACTTGCACTTCTTCTGTTGTAGGGTTCTCAGTAGTAGGCACACCAGTAATGGTTGCCAATAGAACAACCAATTCCCTCATAATTTTTTCAATTCTTCAATCTCGACCTTCATTCTAATTTTTGACAATTTGAGGTTCTCCAATTGTTCTTCTATCACCTCATTACTTGACCTCCATAGGCCCACCTTCGTATCATGCCTACCCTCTCTAAGATCAATCGAATGCAGAGTGGAATCATCGGGTGTCATGTCCTCAATTCTCCCTGCTTTGTTTGGCTTTGCTACCTCCATTGTTAAGTATCATGTTTCTGAATCATGCCCAAGTATTGATAAAGTCTTCTACTTCTTAGCTTTAACTACTGTAAATCTAGAGTGAACTACTTGAGACACAATATCCTTTGCAGGGATACTCTCCTCTTTCCTCTTTCCTCTTTCTCTTCCTTTCTAAGATTTCTTCTAGCTAGGACTCTGTGCTGATCACTTTAGAAGCAGCCCCAAGTGACTCTATACAGAACATCTTCTTCTTCACCTGAGTCACTAGCACTAAAGTTGCAAAAAAAGGATTCTTAGGATCCTGAAATACAAGCCCAGAAGAACACGGGGCTTTCTCTTGCTCTTGAGTTTTCCTTGCAGCTTCGTCAGATTCAGTGGATTCGCTGCTACTACTCTGTTCATCCCCAATCTCTACTATCTGAATGGGGGAACTAGTTGGCTTCAAAAGGGGAGCGCTTGCAGATGGACCAGGGCTATGATGAGGAGATGGAGTTTCAGTCACATGAGGAGGTGAAACTAGAGCAGTAACATGAATTGCTTATGCACTGAATCTCCTCTCCAGACACCCTTGGAGTTCCCTGCAAAGCCTCATTGTAAATGCATCATTAACTCCACTATACTTTGCATAACTATTCTGTAACTGCAAGCATGGGTAAAACTCATAACTCTTTACATCATCTAAAATATTTTCTATTCTGGGAAGGCCCGTCCATAATTGTAGGGAAGCCAACATATATATCAAGAAAGAAAACATATAAAATGAATTGTAGAACTTGGTTGCACTGAGAGTCCTAGATAGATGCTCACTTACCTCATACACCCAATCAACATATTGTGTATCCGAGCAAATAATTTGCACCAAAAAGAAGTATTGTTCTACAAAGTTAAGGGCTTCAACCTCATCTTTCAATCGATGCAGAAGAACTAGAATGTCCATGATCTCAGGCTTGAGATCAGTGCCAAAAAGGGTTTTAGGAACTTTACTTTTAGTTTCCCTTGGCTTTTGGAACCAAGAACTCATGATCTCCTTTCACCACATCATCTTCTTCAGAGAGAATTCAAACATAGCTCCTTCAATTGTTAATTCAGAGAATTCCTCTCTTTCTGGAACCCTCAAACAATTGACCACTGCTTGCCTGCCAATTAAGATTAACACCGTTTGTTCAGGCAGTAAGATTTGCTTCGTATCTGGGTTATAGTGATTGATACATTCAATAATTAGCTTTGAGGCTTGTACTGCTATGGGAAATCCTACTACTTCTACCAGCCCACTTCTTCGGAGTTTCTTTGTTATGGGATGGATTGGTTCCATCCTCAACCTTCTTTGGAAATCTTGCATGTCAAAGAAACGGAGTGAAGTGTCTATGATATTCTGCCATGTAGACTTAATTCCACCCAATCCATCAAATCCAGCAAATCTCGTTGCCATCTCGACTGAGGTAGAGATAAATTGGAAATCTTAAAACTCAAAATAAGATAGAGAGTAGAACTTTGTATCTGTGGGGGATTTTAGAATCAATATTCAACTTAACAGCATAACAATTCAAATGAGTAAGCAATAGTTTGAAAATCCATTATGTTCATCTCTATATAGAAACTCCAATCCACCCATTAATCTTTAAAATCTGTGCCACACAAACGAATTAAATGATAAATCCATTAGATTAGTAAATGTGGAGGTTACAACGGATTCTTTCTTGTCTTTTCATTGTTTCCGTTGGCCCAACGGTTATTTTCCTTTATTATAATTTTACTTTCCTGTTTTTCACCAAGCTATGGAGAATTAAGAACGAAGTACTCCGTGAGTAAAATTTTGCTCAGCCAGATTTTGAATAGAATACCTTCCTCAAAGTGATCAACATGCTTCCCTTACCTTTTTTTAGCCTCCTGTAACCGATTTGTCAAATAACCATGCTTGCAAGAGTGATTTTCCATTGGATGCGAAAAACTGCCTTTAAGGGTAGAAACCCCGCAAAGGGGAAGATGATTTCCACTTTTCTTCTTTTGCCCTCGTTCTACCTTCTCTGCCCTAAACACTTTACTTTAAGCCTTCGAAAAATATAAAATTGGCTTCGCAAATGAAATGTGGGACCCACTAACTCACTTTATTCTTTCAAAAATGCTCTTTCGAAAAACTGACTTCTTTGTTTGAAACCCGCCCAGAAGAAGTTATTTCTGAGTTTTTTGCCAATGCCCTTTTTTATCATCTTAGTGAGTTTTTAAAGATTCCCACAATGAGAACATGGCAACACTTGAATGATTTGTCCATAACATAATTCACTTCTCTTCATTCAAGCTTGGAAATCACATTTGTGAATCTCGACGGAGTTTCACCTTCGGGGTGCGAAAACTCGCCAAGGAGAAGACAAAACTTGATTTTTTGCCAATTCAACTTTCTATATGTCCGGAACAAAATGAGCTACAAGTAAGTTCATCTGAAGTAACATAATTTAAGAATCTCCATCAAGCAAGGTCCTAAACTACCCCAAAGACTCATGATGATAATCAAAACCCACCTGGCCATACAATGCGAGAGAAGGGAAAAGATGAAAAATCCAATGCAGATACTTATCACTTGAGAAAGAACAGGGTCAACTGACTCGACTAAACTTAACACAATACAAGTTAATCTCCACTTTGCAAAATTTGTACATGGTGAAAAGTGAGGCAACACCTGGCTCTGACTGGGGACTTGGGTAGAGTATACCCAAGCAAGGAACTTAGAATCTCTGGATTTGCAAAGGAAATAAAGGTGGCAACACAACAAAAATAAGGCAAGACAAACAAGGAGACAAAACAGGAATGAAAACCTAACTAGGAAAACACAGACAAGAACTAAACATAACTATAATACAATACAGGGGTTACCTATTCTCAGTTTGCAATTTGATAGAGCTTGAGATCCTTACCATTATAAGTCAGGGGTAGTACTTCACCATCTTCATATGCCAACTTGAAAGAATTGGTTTTGAATGCCTATTGAATTCTGAATGGACCCTTCCACAAAGCATCAAACTTCTTATGCATTCCTTTCGGAGCCTTTCTTTTGTGCCAAAGCAACACCATATCTCCTACCATGAACTTTATGGGTCTTGTTCTTTTATCAAAAAGCTCTTTCACTCACACCTAATGCTGTGTAATGTGGTCTACAATCACTCTCCTTTCTTCTTCGAGTTTGCTCAAATATAAGATCCTCTTCTCTAGACCATCCTTATAGACATCATCCTCAATTACTCCTCTGAGTTTGTTCATGGCTAGCTCCAGAGGTAGAGGTAGGCTGGCTTCAGTTCCATAAACCAATTCAAAAAGGGATACACCAATTACCCTCTTGGGTGTCACTCTATCTGCCTAGAGTGCCTCATGAATCTTTTTGTGCCAACTTTTCTGATTATCTGAGACTAGCTTCTTAACAATATTAATTAAATTCTTATTGCTAGACTCTACCTGTCCATTCCCTTGAGGAAAATAATCAGATGAATGACCAACGGCGATCCCATACTTAAAATAGAAATCAGTAATTTTGATTTAAGAAAAATAAGATGCATTATCCATCACTAATTTAATAGGAAAACCAAACCTGACCAAAATGTTTTCTTTTATGAATTCACACACCACCTCGGAAGTAGTCTTCTTTGTAGCCTTAGCTTCTACCCATTTAGTGAAGTAATTAGTCGCAGTTATTATATACTAATGACCAGCACTAGATGTAGGGCTAATAGGACCAACAAAGTCAAAGCCTCACTATTGAAAAGGCCCTTCGATGATAACAGGTCTCAAAGGTAAAGCAGCTAATTGAGGATGTTCGGAGAACATTTTGCACTTTTCACACTTTGTTACCCATGCATATGCATCTTTAAACATCCCAGGCCTGTAATAACACTGCCTTAGTATTTTAAATTCTGTGACTAAAGAAAAGAAATGTCCTCCACAGGCTTCATCATGGAATGTCTTCAACAACTTTTCTTGCTATTGTTTATCTACACATCTAAGGAAAGTACCATCAATAGCCCTTTTGTAAAGCTTACCATCCTAGATGACATATTTAGCCGCCTTTAGTTTTAGATCTCTTCTTTGCTTTGCATTTAGGCCCTTTGGACAATCACCATATGTTAAAAGGTAAGAGATGTTTTCAAACCATGGATCGTAGAGACCTACAGCTAACACCAATTGCTTTTCACCCAATTCTTCTGACCTTCCAGTGATTTTTTTTTTTGCAATTGCCTTGCATAGATCATTTCCTCTTATCAACTTGGTAGGCTTAATCTCTATATCGTATTCTTGTATTTTTGCTACCCATGCTCCTCTGACATTGCAACCTATATTCTGTTGTGTCAATACACTCTTTACTGCTACATCTGGGACAAAAACTATTGAATGTGAATGCAGGATATAGAACCGAAAATGTTTAAGAGCCTTGACCACTGAAAAAGCATGCTTTTCAATTTGTGAATATTTGAATTCATGGTTCTTTAAAGGTATGCTCATAAAAGAAATAGGAGCTTGTACTCCTTCATCATTCTCCTGCATAAGAATAGCTGACAATGTATGTTCAAAAGCATAGCAATAACTAATAAAGTCCCACTTATAATTTGGATGACACAGTACTAGAGCATTAGCAATAGCAGGTTTTATATCATGAAAAGCTTGCTTCCCCACCTCATTCCATTTGAAATTTGAATTCCCTTTCATCATATCCACTATATGTTTAGTAGTTTTCGTAAAATCAGGCACAAATCTTCTAAGAAAATTCACCTGCCCAAAGAAAGATTTAACCCCTGTTTTGTTGGAGGGTAAGCTTAGTCTTTGAATAGCTTCCACTCTTTCAAGGTCAACTCTAATGCCTTCCTGGGACACTATATGGCCAAGGAGCTTTCCTTCTGTCACACAGAAAACTGACTTCTTTGGATTGAGAGATATTCCATGTTATTGACACCTTTGTAACACCCTCCTCAAATCTCCTATATGATATTTTCTTTTTCTTGAGAACGTGGTGAGGTCATCCAGGTATATGACTATGATTCAGTGGAATGTAGCACCAGCGTTGATAAGTCCAAAAGGCATTTTGTGATATGCAAATGTACCCCAAGGGGTAGTGAGAGTCGTCTTATGTTGGTCTTTCTCCTCTACTTCAATCTTATTATAACCCGAGAAGTCGTCAAGCATAGACATCATTTTAGATCTCGCCACTATTTGCAATAAATGGTCCATATTAGGAAGAGAAAAGTTATCTTTCAGGGATGCCTGATTTAGATTGTGGAAATCAACACAGATTCTTATTTCTCCATTCTTTTTTCTGACGAGTACTATATTGGCTATCCAAGTGGAATGATGAAAGGGATAAATAATTCTTGCGTTTAACATCTTATCTACTTCTCGGAAGATGGCATTAGTGACTTTAGGATTATAGTTCCTTTGTTTCTGCCAAAAAGGGGCTACATCAAGCTTTAGTGAAATTTCATGTTTTACCTTCCCATTTCTATAACTTTTCAAATCTTCATAGCTCCAGGCGAAAATATCTCTATATTCTATAAATAGATTCTTCATGGCCTCTTTCTCTTCGGACAAACAGCAATTCCCAATGTTAATCAGTTTGGGATTATGAATATCTCCAATGTTAACTCCTTCATATTCACCCATTATTGGCCCCTTTTCTACTCTCTTCTGCTTTATGTAAGCATCATGTCTATTGAACAGTTTTTCTAAGGCCACAAAATATGGGGGAATAATGTTGCCTTTCAATTGAACTTCTCCATTTTGACCCATTTTCTCAATTGCATCAGAGCTTTCATGATCACTTCCACTGAACTCATGTTCAAAACTAGACTTGTCATTTTCTAAAAACATCTGCAAACTCTTATCATCACCGAAGACTTGCTAGGATTCTGTGTTATCTGGGATAGCAGATCGATGTACAATTTCAATCTAATACTTTTTGTCTTTGAAATCTGGATGAGGAAGTAATAAAGAGGCGAAGACTGCTAAGGAGTCAGCTTTGGTATTCATCTCCCTTGGAACTGCTTCAATAAAAAAAGCATCTAGACCTTCAATCTCATCCTAGACCCTATTCCTGTAATTTTTTAGCTTGTGGTTTTTAACAGAATACTGCCCTTTTACTTGCTTTACAATAAGGTCGCCATCACCTTGAGCTTTTAAAATCTTTACCCCTCTCTCTTTTGCTGACATTATCCCCAATAATAAGGCTT